>OX638145.1:33125207-33725207 GCA_951805005.1 Othius punctulatus
TATTTTCTAATTTTTTTCAGGTAGAGATTATTTTCCTGAATCCAAAGATGTATAACAAGTTGGTTTTGATGGAATATTAGTTATAGGCAAAAACAAATGTTTAAATAGTTTTTCAAGTGTGGCGTGAAAAACAAAGCAAACACAATGTGGAAAACACGAGAAATACCTCCTAATTGTACATGAAATGCAACTTTTGCAATAACGAGAAGATGTCAGTTGTGTATTCAACAAGGTGGTCGTCAGTTTGAGCAACTTTTGCAGATACGTTTGTATTTTCTGATGCAAATTTTGAGTTATTCTAATAAAATATTACATATTGTTTTCCACATTGTGTTTTTCACGCCACACTTGAAAAACTATTTAAACATTTAATTTTTTTCTGTAACGAATATTTCGCCAAAGCAAACGTATTATACATTTTTGGATTTAGAAAAACCATCTCTACCAGAAAAAAAAAGTGTAACCATTTACAAAAAAAGTTGACTATCGCTGAAATGAAAGTTGTGTTTGCAAAAAAACAAAATTAAGGCCCCTTTATAGAACATGTGGAGCCATTTAATCCTGTTTTTGTTTTTTTTTTTATCGGCCAATAAATATAGGAGTTATGGCCAGCGGCGTTTTTAGGAGACACCGTGTATAAACAATCTTTATTGGGCTATAGACCCCATGGGGTCTTTCCGCCTTGTCTAACATTACATTTATACATTACATTATACATTACATATTATATTATATTACATTATATTACATTACATATGTTTGCGATTTATGAGTGATTGTTTTAATATGATAGTCTTATGAAATGCAATATGATTCATGAAGCGTTTTTGTCTGATGTAACTTAGTAACTTAGTAGTTCGCTAGTCTTGTCTTTTAGTACATAATTCGTTTAGTAGTGTCCTATTGTCCTGTTTTTGTTGCAAATTATTTCGTGTTTGTTACAATTACAATTCACAGATTATAACAATTACAATTGACAGTTTGACCGATTTGAACAGTTGTAATTGCAAAAGTTGACGATTTGGTATAGTTTCAATGGAAAATAACACAGATTTTTATAGTAGCAATTGAAAATGTGATAGATTTAGATAGTTGTAATAGAACAATTCACAGATTTTGACAATTGCAGTTGAAAATTTCACAGATTTTAACAATTGCAATTGATTAAATTGACAGATTTGATTAGTTGTAATTGCAAATGTTTTAACAGATTCGTCATTATAGCCGTATTTATTTTGAAATCGAACATTTTTCACAAATAAAGACAGCTGCAAAAACAAAAATTTAGAATTTACATGTTTGTAATTGAAAATTATATAAATTTAAACAGTTATAATAGAAAATTTAATAAAAAACGCACCATTACACTTAAAAATTTGATTAATTTTGCCTATTTTCAGTCGAAAGTTTGACAGATTTGGACAGTTGTGTTTAAAAATTCTGCCTCTTTCAGTAAGAAATTTAACAGGTTTTCAAATTTTCATACATGAATGTAAAACAAATGACAGAATCGGGCAAAAGCGTTGATATTTTCACAGGTTTTCTCAGTTGCAGCTCAGATTTCGGCAGTTATGATTGAAACTTGAAAGATTTTAATAGTATAGATAGACAATTTGCTAGATTTCGGGAGTTTATTTTTTTTACTTGATACACTGAAAACACAGAATTTACTGTTGCAGTCCAAAATATGGACATTGGTTGGACATTTGTAACTGCAAAATTTGACAGATTGGTATAGTTGAAGTTCAAAATATAACATATTTTTAAAGTAGCAATTATAAATATGATAGATATGTTAACTATATTTTAGCATTAGTAAACAACTGCTTTAGTTAGTTACTGTTGTGAATGCGTTTTATGACCGTATTATTGGTGATAGTATTTTTATAGTGAGTATTTACATATTAGTCCTGAAATGGCTATAAGTTGCTATTGCAACGTATCTGTAATACGAGTAGAGTGCCCATGACTGTATTATTATTATTGTATGTATATTTGTATGTATGTAAAGGGTTTTCCAATAAGAGGTGTTATTTTGATATTCAAAGAAAAATGCCATTTTTTATTATAAATCATCAGATGTTTATTTCATTACAAAGAGGAAGGTATGCCGTTAATAGTGGAAAATAACATCAAGCAAATGACCACCACGGCCACGCTTACAGGACAAAATCCTTTTCATGAAATTTTCCATAACTAAATCGCAAAGTGGCTGCTGTATGTCCTCGATAGCCTCACGAATTCCATCTTTGAGGTCTTGAATCGATACTGGGCTGTTGGCGTAGACCTTCTCCTTCACGTGGCCCCAAAGAAAGAAGTCGCAAGGTGTTAAATCACAAGATCTCGGTGGCCAATTGTGATCACCTCTTCGAGAGATAACACGGTCCGGAAACTTTTCCCTTAAAAGATCAATGGTTTCGTTGCTTGTGTGGCACGTAGCGCCGTCTTGTTGAAAGTGAACGTTGTCCAGATCAATACCATCCAATTCCGGCCATAAAAAATCGTTAATCATCTCTTGATAGCGCAATCCATTCACCGTAACTGTTGCGCCAGCCTCATTTTCGAAAAAGTAAGGTCCAATGACTCCGCCGGACCATAAACCGCACCAAACAGTCACACGTTGAGGATAGAGAGGCTTTTCAACAATAACTCTTGGGTTTTCTGAGCCCCAGATGCGACAATTTTGCTTGTTGACGAAGCCACCGAGGTGGAAATGGGCCTCATCACTGAAGATGATTTTTCGATGGAATTCCGGATCATTTTCATGCATTTCAACGACCCAATCAGCAAAGTCACGACGTTGTTGATGATCGGCCGGCTTGAGTTCTTGTGTTAACTGGACTTTATAAGCCTTAAGACCCAAATCTTTATGCAAAATACGGTGTAATGACGTTTGTGGAATACCTAATTCCAAAGAACGACGAGGAATGGACAAACCTGGGTTTTCTTCAACACTTTCGGCTACAGCAGCAATATTCTCGGCTGTTCTTGAGCGACGTGCACGGGTTTTATTCTTCTCATCACTAACTTGTCCCAACAGCTCGAATTTTTCCACCAATTTCTGTATTGCGGTCCGACAAGGTGCTTCACGACGACCCAAAAATGTTCGAGTTTTACGAACCGTCTCTGCCAAATTTTCACCATTTTTATAGTGAATTTTAATAATTTCAATGCGTTGTTGAAGCGTGTATCGTACCATTTTTATTAATGGCGTAGTTTCTACTTGTCAAATGCCAAGAAATGACAGCTTCAAAAGTGACATCTACCGAAATAGCGGGCTATTCAAAATAACACCTCTTATTGGAAAACCCGTTATTATGATTGTATGTATTATCCATGGGGGATTTTGGCAATGCATTATACTGCTGAGCCATTTAATCTTACTTTATTATATTGATGTATGTATGTACTAACGAACTGACCTGACTTATGTAAAACATTTCTGTTCTAAACATCAATAAAGCATTATTATTATTTATTATTATTATTCAAACTAGTTTACCCCAAATATGAAGTTTTGTTGGAAACAAAAACAAAATCGCCCAAAAATATGTTGAAGTCTATAGTAAGATGTCTAAGTCTATGGTAAGAAAATAGATGTCCGTATCTAATGGACATCGTTGTAATGAAACGTTAATGACGTTGAAATTGAACAATTAACATATTTTGACAATTGCAATTGAACATTTTACAAATTTTGACAATTGCAATTGATCATTTGACAGATTTCATCAGTTGTAATTGCCAAAGTTGATAGATTGGTACAGTTTCAATTGAAACTATCGCAGATATTTAAAGTAGCAATATATAATATAATAAAATTGGATAGTTATAATTGAACAATTCACAGGTTTTGACATTTGCAGTTGAATATTTCACAGCTTTTGGCAGTTAAAATTGAAAAATTCACAGATTTTGACAATTGCAATTGCTAAAACTGACAGATTTAGATGTGTGTAATTAAAAATGTTATAGATTCAAACAGTTTTAATAGAAAATTAATAAAACCGAACAATTACAATTGAAAATTTGATAGATTTTGACAATTTCAGTCGATATTTTGACAGATTTAAACAGTTGCAGTTACAAATTTGACAGAGTCTGCCTGTTTTAGTCAGTAATTTTACATCGTCACACATGGATGTAAAACAAATGACAGATTGGGACAATAGCTGTTGAAAATTTCAGGGGTTTTCTCTGTTGAGGCTTTGAGTATGACAGGTTTCGGCAGGTATTATTGAAAATTTGGTAGATTTCGGTAGTATTTATTTTTTCGCTTGATGCGCTGAAAACACAGATTTGACAGTTACAATCAAAAATCCGACAATTTTGACAGAAGCAAATGAAAACTAGTCAGATTTTGTCGGTGCCAATTGAAAATTTGAAAATTTGTATTGTGTCAATTGTACATTTGACAGTTGTAACAGTTGTAACTGTATGACATATTGGTATAGTTTCAATTCAAAATATTAACAAGTTTTTATAGTAGCAATAAAAATATGATAGATGTCCATATCTAATGGACATCGTTACAATGAAACGTGACTGATGTTGTAATTGAACAATTCACATATTTTGACATTTGCAATTGAACATTTTACAGATTTTGACAATTGATCATTTGACAGATTTGATCAGTTGTAATTGCAAAAGTTGACATAACAAAAACGCACCATTACAATTGAAAATTTGATAGATTTTGCCTATTTCAGTCGATAGTTTGACAGTTTGGACAGTTGCAGTGCAGTTATTATTGAAACTCGAAAGATATTAATGGTAGAGATAGACATTTTTGTAAATTTCGGTAGTTTTTTTTTTCGCTTGATGCGCTGAAAACATAGATTTGACAGTTACAGAAACAATTGAAAACTAGTCAGGTTTTGATGGTGCCAATTGAAAATTTGACAAATTTGTATTGTTGCAACTGAATATTTGCAAGTTTGGATATTTGAAATTGCAATATTTAACAGATTGTTGATATAGTTACAATTCAAAATATAACAGATTTTTATAGTAGCAATTAAAATATGATAGATGTCCAAATCTAATGGACATCGTTACAATGAAACGTGACTGATGTTGTAATTGAACAATTCACATATTTTTACATTTGTAATTGAACATTTTACAGTTTTTGACAATTGATCATTTGACAGATTTGATCAGGTGTAATTGCAAACGTTGACAACAAAAACGCACCATTACAATTGAAAATTTGATAGATTTTGCCTATTTCAGTCGATAGTTTGACAGGTTTTCTCAGTTGAAGCTTTCAGTTAGACAGATTTCAGCAGTTCTTATTGGAACTTGAAAGATTTTAATGAAGAGATAGATAATTTTGTAAATTTCGGTAGTTTATTTGTTCGCTTGATGCGCTGAAATCACAGATTTGACAGTTAAAGTTACAAATATGACAATTTTGGCAGAAGCAATTGAAAACTAGTCAGATTGTGACGGTGCCTGACAAATTTGTATTGTTGCAACTGAACATTTGCAGGTTTGGACATTTGTAACTGCAAAATTTGACAGATTGGTATAGTTGAAGTTCAAAATATAACATATTTTCATAGTAGCAATTAAAAATATGCTAGATATGTAAACTACATTTTAGCATTGGTAAACAACTAGTTTACCCCAAATCTCAAGTTTTGTTGGAAACAAAAAAACACATCACCCAAAAATATGTTGAAGTCCATAGTAAGATGTCTAAGTCTATGGTAAGAAAATAGATGTCCATATCTAATGGACATCATTGTAATGAAACGTTAATGACGTTGTAATTGAACATATTCACATATTTTGACAATTGCAATTGAATATTTTACAGATTTTGACAATTGAAATTGGCTATTTCACCGATTTAAACAGTTACAAATGCAAACGCTGACATATTGGTATAGTTTGAATAGAAAATATCACAGGTTTTTATAGTAGTAATTGAAAATATCATAGATGGATGGTTGTAATTGTACAATTCATAGGTTTTAACAATTATAGTTAAACATTTCACAGATTTTGAAAGTTGTAACTGGAAAAATTGACAGATTTAAACATTTTATGTTTCCAATTCATTTTTTTATAGATTCTAACAATTTTTATAGAAAATTTAACAAGAACGTACCATTACAATTTAATATTTCATAGATTGGCCTGTCAGTCGAAAGTTTGACGGATTTTGACAGTTGCAGTTAAAAATTCGACAGATTCTTCCTGTGTCAGCCAGAAATTGTCAATTTACAGTTGTTTAAAAATCAAGAAAACGTAATTCAAATATAGTGATTTAGAGATTTCCAACACAACTACACAAATACGTGTATATTGTACACATAAAAAGAATAATTTATAATCTATTTTGGTAAGGAATTTGCAGCGGCACTTTTTATCTAAGGATTGGATTTGATGTGCAAAACATCTAATTATTAATTAAAAATACTTTCACTCTAAATGTAATGGAGAAATTTTGAATATTAACGTGCATAAAAAACGTAGTTTATGTCTCTAATTAATTAACCAATATGATAATGTTAATAGATATTGCGATATATTAACATACTTTTTAATTAAAGAAAACAAATCACGCGTTAAACCGCACGTAGAGTTTTTTAATGGTACGCGCAATTAATGTCTAATTGATATCGCACGCGAACAGTTTACCTACCCAGCAAACACCCACAAAGAAGTTTAATAATTAACACACTAGCAGCTAATTATATTGATGGGCGCATAAATTAGACAATCATTAAATTGCGAAATGTTTGAGCAAATCAGAAAGACTCATCTAGAGAAAATTACAGCGATATAATTGCCTGGTTAAAAGTTGAATTCCATAGAGGCATGAATCATAGCACACACGGCTAGGATTTTTGCACTTCAGGCAGGGAACGCCATCGCAAAATTCCTCAAGTAATGGCACGGACCATTATGGCTTTATGCAAAGCAGTGTAGACAATTAAAACCGCAACAATAACACGGCTACATGTGTTCACGTGTCGCCGCAAACACGGAATTATTTCATCATTCAATTAGCCGTATAGATAGGCCTACACATTTGGATACGTTTCAGTCAGTAATTTATAGTAGGAAGTTTACTCATGCTCTTGTGTCTCCCGACCTACCTAAAGCACATGCCTGTTTAGGTCTTGCCCTGATAATTGTAGTACATTCGAACTCTATTTACGTTGATAATAACTTTTAAGTTTTTGCCAGGGCTCAAGCTGGTGTTTATTAATTAAAAATTAATAAATACAAAGAAACAAAGGTACAAAATGAAGAAAATTACATCGTTTATGTAAAAGCAAAGCATTATAAATTGATATTTAATATTAAAATGATGCGTGTCTTCTATGGTGCGTCCGTTGGATGCAAAATTTGCAAGCCCAACAGAGTACGTTTCAATTAATTGAAGAAAACGTGTGGGTGGCCTTTTGAAATTAACGATGGAGTTGCGTTTTTCGGCCGACTTCTAATCCCATTAATTCTCTCTTGTGAAATCAACAGTGTGTTCATGACGTCGCGTCGCGTCGTGTCACGCTACTGTATGTTAACAAGATTTCTTTTACTCCAGAAGCTGCTTTATCTTTTATCATCGGGAACATTGTGCACTTGTCAAGGCCAAATTCCGTTTCCATGTCGGTTCTGTTGGCGCGACATCTAAACGCGTCGTCAAGGCCTTGAAGAGATGCAACGCCGATAACGGAAAAAATCAGGAGTAATTTTATGCTACTTTTATTAGTATGCAGCATTGCAGTTAATAAAATAAATTGCCCGAAGGACAGAACGGTGGCACTAACATTTTTATCGGCTAATGTTTCTGCAGACATTACGCTAATTAAAACCTATTAGTGTAATGGGTATTACTATTTCAGCACTAGAATCTTTTACTTTCATCGGCAGTCGTTTGTGCAGTAATATTATACGCTATTTATTCCTGTCGTCGATTTTTAATATTTTGATTATACAACGGACAGTTTATGTTTTATTTATACGATTACGCGATCATTTCCATCAGATAAAATTACTCGTAGATGTAAAATTTAAATTATTCTAATTTTATAAGGGATGCCCACGTTTCATTTTACATATTATTTCTTTAGTAACGATCCAATGTGGATAGTACATGGTTTTCCCCACATCTATCATTGCTTACAAATCATTACTCATTTTAGGTACTTACTTTAGTAACAAAAATACCTATATAACGATGGCAGCAATTTATCGACATTTCGTATGAGTAAAATATAAGTAAAATTCGTACTCACCACTAGTTGAGCTATATTCACCTATATATCGCTTCGTTAGGTAACGAACAGTCACAGCTGAAAAAAATAAAAAAAGTTTAAATATACTTGAAGAAATGGTATCAATAAATATTTAACAGTAATATTTTAAATATCTCTAGTTCAACAGCCATTCATATACATGTAGCCATGTGTAACATAATACACCAAATATTACCAATTTATTTGGTGTAGAGGGTTATTATAAGTATTTTTTTAAGATTTATAATTACCGTTTCCCAGAACAAATACTTAAAATTCCCGGTAAATTATAGGCGAAAAATATTAAAATGTTGCATTTTAACGCATTATCATGGCATTATCACCGAACAAATTTATGTTATTAATGTTATCAATTTCCATGCCTACTCATAATGGCTGTAGATGCGGTAATGAAAAATATAAAAGAGAAAACAAAAAAAACACACATACTATACAGGAACCTTAAAGCAATTAAACCAAAATAATGAAAATAGCGGGAGGAAAAGAAACAGTAGAAATAACAATAAGCAACACCAAAATAGAACAGACCGAACAAATTAAATACCTAGCGCAAAAAATAGACAGCACAGGGGATCTCGAAGTGGAAATAAACAATAGACTTCAAGCAGCAACAAGAACTTACCAGACGATCCAAAAGATAATACTAAACAACAAGAAGATATCGACAAAAACAAAACTAACAATATACAAAGTAATACTAATACCAACACGCTAAACAGGAGACAAAAAAGTAAGATACCAACACTAGAAATGAAGTATCTTAGGAAAGTATACGGAGTAACCAGAAAAGATAGAATCAGAAACGTAGACATAAGAAGAGAACTAGAAATAACAGAACTAAACAAAATAATAGAAGACAGACAGCTGCAATGGTTGGGACACCTACACAGAAGAAAAGAACCAATCAAACAAAAATAACCGGAAAAGAAAAGTGGGAAGACCGAAAAAAAGTGGGACAAATATGTCGAAAATATAAGGAAAGAAGAGGAATATCTAACGCCCAAATGAAGAAAAGCACAGGAAACAAGAAGATCTGGAACATACTAGTAAACGAAAATACAAGAAATTGAAAAACTGCAATATTCTACACCCGAAAGGATAGAAGAATTATGACTATAATAATAATTAAAAAAAAATGTTATCAATTTATGTTTATAACTTATAATATATATTTTGCAATAGCATAGTCACCCTACTCGAAATATTTTTATAAATTATTTATTCAATTAGAAATGGATTAATTGAATTACTTCCCTCTCATTACTTCACGAAAATAAGCTATCTATTTTGCAAAATATGTGTAATTCTCTTGAGACAGTCAAATTACCTGTCGAAGCTTTTACCAGACGTTATGTAAACTTAGTAAAGGCGGTTGTTATTTTATATATTTTAATTGATTCGCGCCAAAATGAAGACAATATATCTAGAAAGTTGTAGAAATTCGTTGTATCGCCAACATTTCGTCAGACACTTGACATTAAATCCACTGGTACTGGAAATTTGCCTTTATCTTCTAAAACGACAATTTATAAATCTGGTATTAATGAGGATGAAAATTCATCAGATGCAGAAGATAATGAGGTACTTCCTATTCATGAACACTAGATTGGCTAGTGTGATAAATGAAGCACTAAAAATGAAAAGAATTGAAGCGAAGAGACCATCGTCAATAAAAATACAAATACAAATACACAAAATATATGATGTTTTTTTTCATCATCAATCTTTTTTTTTTATTTCCCAGGAATTCCGGTATTCATGGGAAAAATATTATAAATTTCCAGTTTCCTGGGAGCAAACAATGTCTGGGAAAAATTACCTTCTAATTTTGTGGTCATAGGCTCATTACAAATAAGTTAAACTTAATGTCAACTACAGATAAACAATTGTTACGAAAATTTCATATTGTTTTCAATTTTTTAAATGTGTTAAGATCCATTCTGATTAAGTAGGGTTTGAAGAGGTAGTTAGAATTACCCGATAGTGCTAACTACTTCTTCAATTGTTTTAAATGTATTGTATTAAATGTATTAAATTCAATGGCAAACTTCTCCACCGACATTATTTTCGAAATAATTGGTAAAACCAACAATATTTTACATTACAGATATTTCCCGAATTGAATTTTTCATGAAAGCAATAATTTCCGGATACCCTTATGTAGCGACCACCTTAAAAAAGTGCTGAAAAGAGTGCGAATCAAATTCGATGTCCAAAATAAATGAGTTATAAAATAAATCCTAAAATAAAAACTTTTTAAAAGATTAACTTTAAACTTTGTTTATTTTGTTAAATATATACAGGGTGTCTCTAAATTGTGTGGAAATGGCTTAACCACAGAATACTGGGATCAAAAAAAGACGATTTAACAAAACATATCTATATACAAATGCGTTTGGTTTAGCCAGAATTCAGCTTCAAAGTTAATTTTATAAAAACAAAATTTGCTTATAACAAGAGAACGTTTACATTGATTTAGATGTTATTTGGTATGACACTTTATACGGGTATAACTCATATTTTGACATAATATCGTTAATATCAGTAAACCGGTTGTGTATAAAACAAGTGACGCCCAACATTAATGCATTCATATTTTTTAATGACAAAAGCAATTTAATTTTAAAAAATGGATTAGGACGCAGGCATTTATTATTAAGTTTTTTGTACCTTTATAGTTTTTTATATATGTTACAGTTTCGACACAAAAAATAAAATATGAGTGACTGCCCTACACTTGTTTGGAAACAAATCATCAGTGAACAGAATTTTCTGGTTAAAAACTATGTTTAGCTCTTTTTTCCTGAATAAATATAAAATAAAATTTCAATCTTTCCTAAATAAGTTTTTCGCATACTCTTTTGATAAACTTTTCGTAAAATTGAAATTGAAAAGGTATAGAAGGACAGATATTTAAATGTGAATTTTCCATGTGATTAGTTAAAAAAACAGTACTTCAATTACATTACTTTAACTGCAATTACTTCAACAGGAAAATACTTCAATGCAGAAATACTTCGACTCGAAAGTAATTCAACTTGAAAATTCTTCAACTAGAGAATACTTCAATTCGAAATTATTTCAACTAAAAATAATTTCAATATTTAATAGCCTAACCAATCCAACCTAAGCAATTTGAAGTAATTTCTAGTTGAAGTAACTAGAATTGAAGTGCTCTCTGGTTGAACTATTTCCGAGATGAAGCATTTTCTTATTGATGTATTTTCTTCGTGAAGTAATTGCAGTTGATGTAATCGATAGTAGAAGTAATGTAGTTGAAGTAGTGGTTTTTGAAGTACTTACTTGCTTCTCTGGACATTTATGTAAGAATACTTAATCAGAACATTTTAGTTTTTCAATAATAAAATTTGAGTTAAAAAATTTAGAATACAATAATATAGCAATAGAATGTCAATATGTCGGAAAGTTTTCACCGGAAAATTTATTTCAGCAAATTTATATCAAAAATTTTACGTGAGACTATTTACCTAAAACTAATAAAGTAGATCGGTAAACTTAAGTGGTATCTTGGAGCTTGTGAAAGGTTCGTATTAATACAGAAAAAAACACCTTTTTCAAAAAACACATTCAATCCCAGAAAACTTAGATTGGAAAACTTCTAAAATTTATACCAGCAATGAATATCATAAAATTTACGACGGGAAATTTGTGTTGGCTCATTTATGTCATGAATTTTATGTCAGTAAATTTGCGATGAGAAATTTACACTAGAATCCTTGCAAAATCTATTCTTAGAGCTAGAATTTTAGCTTTAGCTGTAATTTCAAACATAATGGGACTCATTATACTAGTCGTGCATAGCAACATGCGATATGTCGACATGCATAGTCGATAGCAAATACTGTTTCTAGAGAAAATACATACAGAAAATTAGCTAAAATTAGTCGTGAAAGGTGAATCTTTTTTGAAACATTCTATTGAATCTTGAATCTTTAGATCTATTTTGAAGAAGATATTTTCCAAAAAGTTAGATAATAGAACGAGGGCGATCACAATGAAATTAGCTATAATTTACTCGTGGTAAATGTAAATTTCGGAACAGTTCCGTCCAAACATTTTATTAAAAAAAAAAATGACGAGAAAAGTTACTTCAATAAAGTAAAATGGGAAAATTCAAGTCGGAAAATTTACTTTAGAAGCTTTATTTCAGAAATGTATCTCTAAAAAATGATTTTAGATTATTTAAATTTTCGCTCAAATGTTTTAGTCAAAAAATTTATGACGGAACATGTAATTTCAGAAAAATCAAGTGGGCATATTTAGGTCGGATAACTTACTTCAGAAGTTTTATTTCAGGAGATGTAAAAAATATTCTTAGATTATTAAATCAGAAATAAACATCAACTCAATTTCGTACGAATATTTATATCATGTAAAATTATAGTAGTAGTAGATCAATCTTTATTAGGCTAGCCACCTAACGGTCTTTCCACTAATTCTCTTTTCTAATATAAAATTATATATATAGCGTATCCCGTAACTTCCATATTGTATTGTTGATATGTTTAATTTTAGCAAATCTTTTAACAGAATTTCAAAAAAGAAATACGAATAGTTAAAATAAATTATAGTCAATACTTTTCAGTTTAAATACATTTCTGTTGATAAAGTATGCGGTTTCTTTAAGTTTTCTTTATAATTCCTTATAATTTGTCGTTGAAAATGACAACTTCAACCACACCGTACAAGAAAACTAATCTGCGGAAGCCAAATATTGTTTTGTGTTCATCTTTCATGACGGAAAAGGTTACCTGAAGGTTTAGCGAAAGTTTCGGGACAAACTGTATACCAGAAATTAACATCCTGGACAATAAAATCACATTATTTTCGTACAACAATAATTTATTGAAAATTTAAATCTTGTAAAATTTGAACCTGCGTAACTTGACTGTACCTTATAGCAGTTATATATTAGTATTGTTACAAGTTTTAATAAGTAAGATACATTTTGAAAAACTTCTTAGTAAAGAACTTGATTTTTGACATTTCTTTGTGTGTTATTAATATATATTTTTATTTATTATAATTTATATTTATTATTTATCTAATTATCTTTTTTTTATAAAAGATAATTCCTTACCAAACCAGTTGTTTTTACAAGTAATATGGTTCAGCAAAACTAGATATACGGAGGACCAAATCTAGTTGGGTGAAGTTTGCTGTCATTTGTTAGCATTGCTACAAGTATCTATCTACAATATACATAGTCTCTAAGTTATATCTAAGTTGTATATACAAGTCTCTAAGTTATACGAATTTAAAAAAAGCATTATAGTAAAGTACTTCGTAATTTCAATTAAAAATATAAAATATAAATATGTATATATAAAAATGTAAATTCTTACTTTAATATTTGTATTCACAAACAATATAGTTTAACGAGACTAGATATAGACAGGAGCAATCAACTTCGGTGTACCCTGACGTTGCCATTTGTTAGTACACAATGTTAAAAGATTTTATAAGTTAGACAACTTTGAAACCACTAAGTAAGTACATGATTTTTTACACTTTTGAAAAGTATAAAAATTATAATTCGTCACCAAAGTATTTGTTTTCACTAGTGATGTAGTTTAACAAAACTAGATATAGATGTGACTAAATCAACTTGGGTGTAAGCTATCGCTGTCATTTGTTAGCATTGTTACAAGTTTTTATAAGTGATAAATTTTGAAGAAAAAAATTTAGTAAAGGTACTTTGTTATTTCAATTAAAAATTATAAAAGGAGTAAATTCTTACTTCAATATTTGTTTTCACAACCAATTTAACGAGACTAAATATAGGCAGAACCAAATCAACTTGGGTGTACTCTAACGTTGCCATTTATTAGTACTGTTAAAAGTTTGAATATGTGTAGTTATAATAGTAGTAGTAATATGTAAAAGCTTCGTAGTAAAGTAGCAAAGTACATAACTTTTTACACTTTTGAAAATGATGTAAAGAATAATTCTTTACCACACTATTTGTTTTCACAGGTGATATAGTTTAACAAAACTATATATAGACGGGACCAAATGCACTTGCGTGCACCTAAGGCTATCATTTGTTGGCACTTTAACAAGTTTTTATAAGTTATATAAATTTAAAAAAAAAACTTATGTAACGGTTTGGAATACAATTAACGATGAAAAAATAAAAAAATGTCGAGTTAATAAAAATAAAAAACAGGAATATACATACAATTTTGTATATGACAGTTGGGTCATTGAATTCATTGAGAAAGTTTATATAATTGTAAATTTTATCACTTTATTAAATCGTGGTATTTACAAAGTTAAATGTTAATATCGTTGGTTGGAAAGCGAGATGCATTGTTCCGTTCGGAATCAAATTCAGGAAAAAATGTCACCAAATGAATCATAATTAAAATCAAATTCTGGAGCGCAGATCGCACACCAAACCGTGGTAATCTATCACCTTATCAACAGGTGTGTGTGCTCTCTCTGGGAACTGTACGATGATTGGGAACGGAGTCCGTAATAACACTTAACAGCACAATAGAAGATAATCTTTCAACTAAATGAAAACAAACGTGTTGGCTTAAGGATCGTGACATCTGATTGGAAATAACTAGGAGAATTGATTGACAACGCGAGGTACGGATCCATTAATCTCCTTTCTCCAGACAAATCACAACGCATGGACGTGCGGTGCTACTTGTTGCTCCGTGGACTTTAAATATTACTGGTATAGGAATCAAACGAATCAAATTTATAATGCTACTAAAAATTCAGGCGTTTCAATAATTTATCGAGCGAACTGTTTAGTCATTTAACGTATTCTGAAAAAAATGTACTTCATTTTTTATTATTAACCCAGATTATATGAGCAGAATTTCTGTTTTGTGAATTTAAGTGCCCCCATAGAAAAACGTCTAATGGCGTTAGATCTGGGGACCTAACCAGCCATTCCACTTGACCCCTTCATCCTATCCATCTTCCTGGGAACACTTATTCATCTTTCCGTTTTTCTTTAATTTTTTCTTGTAACCTATTCAAAATGTTGTATGGTTGCTAACAGATTAAAAAACTCTACCGAAATAAAAAAATAAAAATATAGGTTCTCATTTAAAACAGATATTAATGACGTCACAACTTTTAAAATTTTGTTTCTTTAAATCTGAAAAAAAAAATTTTCACATGCGCAGTAATTTATATCGCTATCTCCCCTTTAGAATGTTTCTCTCTCATACACAGTAACGAAGTTACCGAATTTCTTCGCTACTTGATTTCCACACTGTATAACATTGTTACGGAGGATTTGGCTATAGGTAGAAACCCTAGACTACCGGACGAAGCTAAAAGTTGACGAGAAACTGGCTTTTAAAACACAGGAGTGTATAGATGAATAAAAATGTTCATTGTTTGCTTATTATCATACAAACTCTCTAAAATGCCACGAGATTCAGGAAATCTAAATAGATAAGAATCAGTTATCCAGCTCCAGAAAAAATAAATCACAACGAAATTATTCCACGTGTTTCCATTAAAAACACAAAACGCTGAGTTTGATAACAGCTTGTTTTCCCCAATTCGAATGCTAAGCATCCATCTAGACTCTTTTAATCAAACCGTTACAAATCCTTGCCGTAATTTAGCCTCAATTAAAATTCGAGTGTCCGCTGGGTGGCCACTTAATTCACTCGGACTTACCCTAGATACTTGTGTACCACTTAAAATAATACTGATAGTAATCTGTACGGGATACAACGGCTCAAATCTGAATAGAAGCAAGAATTGGAAACGGCGTTATCTATAGCCACACATTGTTTGATGCCGGCAAGATCTCACATAGTAAGTAGTAATAGATTCTTTATCCATCAGTTTAGTAAGCACGATGGGGAATCAATTATTACATATTTTTTAATTAAATATTAATACTTGGATCTCGTTAATGAATTTTCGAACGTGATTGGTTTTCAGACACCTAAGCGCAGCTTCACGGGTCACGGCGATGACCCAGCGTGATTATTCCTTTAATACTTGTATTAGAATAAAGTAATTATTCATTAATCATCGCAGACAATAAATCACCAGCTAACTGCACTAGCGCCAGAAACGCTATCAGCAATTACCACTGCATAGTGATGCCATCCTCGAATTAATCAGTGTGATTGCATTGGGATTTTTGTGCGCATTAATCACGCCGCACAAAGAGCAGAGATATCTGCGCGTACAATCTGTATCAACGTGTTTTTTTAGAGATCGCCTCGATTTATGATCCATCATAAATTAAGTACATGCGCCTTTTATTGCGAATGGCTGTGCCCGCATAAATTTCCGGCGCAAGTAGCATTCGAAAAATCCACACGCTGCATCGATATTAAGTTGTCATGGATTTAAATAGGCATCCGTACATTTTATTATCTCGAAGATGGCTTAACTTGTTTGCCATAATTAGCATTGCAAATACCGAGCTGTTTTATGGCCAATTGTCAATTGAAATGGTGTTTATATCTCGGCGATGCGATGCGATTTCTGTATAAGTACAAAAATAAACGAAGTCCAGTCAGCCCCTTGTCTAATTATAAAAGCAACGAGTGAATTATAAATTCCTCTTAACTGGAAAAAAAAATCCACGTGTGCATATAATTAAACTAATATCATTATTACGTGTTAAAATATTTTAGGATTCATATATTCAGGAGCCTCGACTTCTGCCTTGCGACGGTAGTGTATAATTAGTGATACCATTGCTTAGTGCGTACCGTAATGATAGGCTGCATTTTTGCACCGAGGCGCAAAGTATAAAATTATGTCTATTTATAGAACTAATACTAGCCCCATATAAAACTAAAATAGGCACAAATGGAACGCAAAAAGTGGAGCATTTACCATTCTATATGGAAGAAAATCCCGTCCCACAGACTCACAAGCAATTATTCGCGTGTTCGAACAGCAATGTTGAATGACTATTGCCGCCATTACAAAAGAAGCTGTACTCTTTTTCAAACACAACGTGCAAATTCCAAATTATCACAGGTATAACTGGATAAAAAGTAGTAATATTAGTTAATATTGTGTAAATTGCTACATTTAATTAGTTCTTACAGCTGCTAATTAAATAAATAAATAACAAGATTTCTTAACAAAATATTATTGCAATCGCGAAAGTGTTTGTGGTCTCGATGGAATCCGCTTAGTCGATGATCTTATTTTTGTATGTATATGCGGTAACTTTTTGAAGACAAGATTTGAAAAACTTATCAAGATAATAGAAATTTTACAACGAAAATTTTGGCTTCAACTGGTAATTTATAACTACCTATTTTTTCAATGTATTTGCTTTTTAACAATATTTTCAAAAATACGATTTATTTAATATTGAAATGAAAATGACAAGTTTTTACGCACTGTTTACAGTACGTAACGTGATAGTTTTTAGCACCTGCGTAACAAAAAATTACCTATGCGTAAAAAAACATCAACTGTGCGGAAAATAAGATTTACCTACTCACAATTTATTTACTCACCAATTAAACAAAATATAGTATATTGCACCAAATTTTAGTTGCTTGTCATAATAGCTGTCGTAGAAAAAAAAACTTTGACAACCAAACGTTTTTATGCGCCCCCCCTAAACTGCAGACAATTATAAAGTTCGCAGAGCATACGCAGAGCATACGAACCTCAGTTTTTAAGTTTTAAAAAGATTTTTGGCACAGGAATAAACAATAACCTGGCTGTAAAGTTACGAAAACGGTTTTTGAATATTTTGAGTCCACGAGAAATACCGCCCAGTTTTCTAATTTTGTACCGGTGACCCTATGTCCTGTACTTTACAATTACGAAAATTTGCAATTGACTCATTGATACATGCACTAATACGTGACATTTTCGGCACAGTAACAACCAATAACCTGGTTTTCAACGGTTTTCAAAAAATTGGTGTCCACGAGAAGTTGCGCCCAATTTTCAATATAGTGAAGGTGACCGTATCTCCAGTACTTTACAATTACAAAAATTTGCAATTGGCTCACTGGCAAACGCATTAATACCTAAATTTTCGATATGAATTTTCGGCAGAGAAAGAATCAATAACCTGGATTTAAAGTTACGTAAACGGTTTTAGAAAATTTTGTTTCCACGAGAAGTTGCGCCCAATTTTATGAAATGGTGCCGGTGACCCTATGTCTAGTACTTTACAATTACAAAGATTTGCAACTGGCTCATTGGCAAACGCGTTAATACCTAGATTTTCGAGACGAATTTTCGGCACAGTAACAACCGATAACCTGGCTTTAAAGTTACGAAAACGGTTTTTGAAAATTTTGTTTCCACGAGAAGTTGCGCCCAATTTTCTGAAATGGTGCCGGTGACTCAATGTCCACTACTTTACAATTACGAAAATTTGCAATTGACCTATTGGTAAACGCATAAATACCTACATTTTTATGACAATTTTTTGTCACAGTAACAACAAATAACCTGGCTATAAAGTTACGGAAACGGTTTTTGAAAATTTTGAGTCCACGAGAAATAGCGCCCATTTTTTTAATATTGTGCCGGTGACCCTATGTCCAGTACTTTACAATATGAAAATTTGCAATTGACTCATCGATACATGCACTAATACGTAAATTTTTAAAACAAATTTTTTGTACAGTAACAACTAATAACCTGGCTTTAAAGCTACGAAAACGGTTTTTAAAAATTTGGTGTCCACGAGAAGTTGCGCCCAGTATTCTAATATGGTGAAGGTGACCCTATCTCCAGTACTATACAATTACAAAAATTTGCAATTGGCTCATTGGAAAACGCATTAATACCTAAATATTCGAGACGAATTTTCGGCACAGTAACAACCAATAACCTGGTTATAAAGTTACGGAAACGGTTTTTGAAAATTTTGAGTCCACGAGAAATAGCGCCCAATTTTCTAATATTGTGCCGGTGACCCTATGTCCACTACTTTACAATTACGAAAATTTGCAATTAACTCATTGATACATGCACTAATACGAAAATTTTTCAAACAAATTTTTGGCACAATGACAACCACAAACCTGGCTTTAAAGCTACGAAAACGGTTTTCAAAAATTTGGTGTCCACGAGAAGTTGCGCAAAATTTTCTAATATGGTGAAGGTGATCCTAAGTCCAGTACTTTACAATTACAAAAATTTGCAATTGGCTCATTGGCAAACGCATTAATACCAAAATTTTCGAGACGAATATTCGGCACAGTAACAACCAATAACCTGGCTTTAAAGTTACGAACACGGTTTTTGAAAATTTTGTTTCCACGAGAAGTTGCACCCAATTTTATGAAATGGTGACCCTATGTCCAGTACTTTACAATTAAGAGAATTCGCAATTGACTTATTGGTAAGCGCATAAATACCTAAATTTTTAAGACAAATGTTGGTCACAGTAACAACCTTAACCTGGCTATAAAGTTACGGAAACGGTTTTTGAAAATTTTGAGCCGACGAGAAATAACGCCCAATTTTCTAATATTGTGCCGGTGACCCTATGTCCAGTACTTTACAATTCCGAAAATTTGCAATTGGCTCATTGATACATGCACTAATACGTAAATTTTTAAAACAAATTTTTGGCACAGTAACAACCAATAACCTGGTTTTAAAGCTATGAAAACGGTTTTCAAAAATTTGGTGTCCACGAGAAATAGCGCCCAATTTTCTAATATTGTGCCGGTGACCCTATGTCCACAATTACGAAAATATGCAATTGGCTGATTTGCAAACGCATTAATACCTAAATTTTTGAGACGAATTTTTGGCACAGTAATAACCAATAATATGACTTTAAAGCTACGAACCCAGTTTTTGAAAATTTTGAGTCCTAGAGATGTTGTGCCCAAATTTCCAAAATGGTGCCGGTAACCCTATGCCTGGTCAAGCGACGAACCCAAATCCAAATTCCTTATTTATGATATTTAGGGACTGCGAAGTTCTCTGAAGATTTCTTTAAGCACACGCCTTATGGTGTAAAGTTTCCAGATTCGACAGGATTGTAACCTGTTGTAGTTATTTTGAATAATTAAAATAATAATTATCAAATTATAAATATTTAATTAAAAAAACCATTATAACATTTTAGATAATTATACCATTTATTAATTTTAAAAGGTTTACAAACAATAGGTAAATAAAATACTAATTTGTGACTAAAATTCGTCAGTTATTCTTTATTGAAGTGATTTTATATTTTTATTAATATTACATTTTTTGCCTGATGATGACCTGAACTGCTTTGAAAAAAACAATTTTGACAGCCATTGACAATAATAAAACAATAAAGGACACATAATTTTTTTCCTATAGAAAAGTTTTTGAACTATTATTAAGAAAAAAATAAAGGGCTAAATTAATTTAAAAAACTAGACAAAACATGATAAATTTTTATTAATTACATTTTTTGCCTGATGATGGCCTGAACTACTTTGACAAAAACAATTTTGACAGCCTTTGACAATAATAAAACAATAAAGGAGGATTTTTTTTCTCAAGAAAGGTCTTTGAACTATTAGAAAAAATAAAAGGCGAAATTAATTAAAAAAACTAGAGAAAACATGATTGATAGAATTCGAAGTGCCATGACTTTGAGCGTCAAATTAATTTATGTATCCAGCAAAATGGAAATGACTGAGCTTATTTTGTTAATGTTTCTTAATAATTGTTCAAAAACCTTATAAATTCCTTTATTATGTATTCTTTATTATTGTCAACGGCTTGCCATATTACAGCTTTATTATGTTGGTAACCGGAAATATCGTTTAGATTCTCTTGAAAATGAAAGTCTTTTCCTAAGTTTTCTATATTTTTTTTTTTGGAAATTTTCTTATATATATTATTGAAATTTTTACGCAACCGTAATAATATGATGATCCTCTTTCAAAATAAAAACTCAAAAAGTAGGGTTACCATTTTAGGTTTTTGAGTTGGCCTTGAAATGACCTTGAAATTAAACTTCAAGGTTAAGTTAAAAGTCATCGTCAAATGTCCTCCTTGTAGCCATACTACTTTTGTTAGGGTACATTTTTGCTATCGAACATAAATTCGGAGTGATTTGCGTGGATTGATTAAAATGGCCTACCCTGTAATGATTTTTGTTTAATTTCGAAAAAAATGAAAAGATAAACGACCTTGAAAGTTTGATAAAAATATCTAATTAGCGGAATTTTTATGTTCAAGGTATGAGGAGACAGAATCAGAACCCAACAGCAAATGATCTGTTTCTTATTAAATGTGGCATTTTAAGACTCCGCAAAACGCGTTAAATTTGACAAAATATGTTTTCCAAATTTTAATTGTAGACATTTCTTTTCCATTTAGAAAAAATATGTACACCCTTTTTAAATTGAAGACAAAATGTGTACAATTAAAATTTGGAAAATACATTTTTCTACGAAAGTGTTGAAAGACACGTTTTCTGTCATAAAATTTAACCTTGAAAGTTGGTATTTGTTACAAGGAGTGCAGAAAGTACTTTCCGCACTTATATGAGTGCGGAAAGTCCTTTCCGCACTCACTTTCCGCACTCCAATACCTCTCTTTTGATTTTTGAGGCAATAAATCGGACGAAACTGTGGATGCAATGGCCGCAAGTTCCGGCGGAGTGTTTGTTATATCGTCACTATCGGAATCCATTATTGATATTCTTCTACTTCCAGTATTAATGTATAAATTTCGAGTCTCGATTTGGTGACAAGCGATTTATAAATTTTCTGACGTTTAAATTAATGACAATGACATTTATTTTAAATTAATGATTAAATTTACATTAATCTTTAGTTTTCTACACTTTCGTAGAAAAAATAGTATGTAACACTCTTGCGGAAATGGCCATTGCAAAACTCGTATGAATGGAGCACTCGCTGGCGCTCGTGCTCCAACTTTTATACTCGTTTTGCAATGAAGTCCTTTCCGCACTCTTATTACAATATACTATTTTCTACGAAAGTGTTGAAACACACGTTTTCTGTCATAAAATTTAACCTTGAAAGTTGGTATTTGTTACAAGGAGTGCAGAAAGTACTTTCCGCACTTATATGAGTGCGGAAAGTCCTTTCCGCACTCACTTTCCGCACTCCAATACCTCTCTTTTGATTTTTGAGGCAATAAATCGGACGAAACTGTGGATGCAATGGCCGCAAGTTCCGGCGGAGTGTTTGTTATATCGTCACTATCGGAATCCATTATTGATATTCTTCTACTTCCAGTATTAATGTATAAATTTCGAGTCTCGATTTGGTGACAAGCGATTTATAAATTTTCTGACGTTTAAATTAATGACAATGACATTTATTTTAAATTAATGATTAAATTTACATTAATCTTTAGTTTTCTACACTTTCGTAGAAAAAATAGTATGTAACACTCTTGCGGGGTCTATATCATTGAATACGTTTTCAATGGATATCTACGTCTTTCGGAGCACACAGAATTGGGTGTCGAATGCTTCGGATGTTTGTATCGTTGAGTATTGTATTAATGGAAATTGTATTGCTGGGCGCCGGTATTACAGAATACACGTATCGATGGATATTTTGTCGATATATCGAAAAAAAGTGGGGATGATGATTGCAGAAATACATGTGGCAACGCTGCATTTCGCTGTCAGATCAGATGTTTGACTTTGACAAATAAATACTTTCAGAGCATGTAAAATGCAAAACAAATATATTAACCTTGTTTGTTAATGACACTGTTGTGTCCACCGGTGCACACTTGTGTTGTACTGTTTGTGTTTAAAACAATCTGGCTTAGTGTGGAGGCCTAGCAAACGACAGAACAGAATGTCAGGACAGAGGACATGAAGCAGTGATGGTGCTGGGAGGCTAGAGGTTACCCCCACAATGAGTTGGCCGAAAAGGGCAGTCAACGGAGTCACACGGGTCTGTGCGGAAACAATGACGGAAGGAAACCATGGCACCGGATTATTATAGGTGATAGTTGCACGTCGTAGCGATTTGGGTCTGATCTGCACCGTGATATCCGTGAAAGATTATTAATATTGAGTTACATGAAGACGCTACACCCTATGCTTCTTCCCTATGCTCTTCGAAGATTGTACCTACATGAACTTTATGTCGAGTTGATTGTTGTGAAGTGTACACGTGAAGTGTTGTGAAGACGCTACACCAACTACATGAACTTTGTGTCGAGTTACTTATTGTAAAGTAAAAACACATTATATTTGTACATGAAACTATTATGTAAGAAACAAATTGAATATCAACATTGTCACACCTTTTTTATCATATTTACATTTGTCCACTTCTGTGAGTACTAATCCCGAGTTTCGTTGTGTCGTTATTGGATAAACACTTGTATGACTGAATAAAATTAAATATCTTGGATAGATATTCATAACAAATTAAATTGCAAAACCCATTTGTTGACAGTTAATTTGTGAAATGTCATATATGTACATGTTTCGTGGACATAAAAATTGTCTCTGCTTATTTGTTGGCTATCTTTTTTTATATTTTGTTATTATTCGGTACTGTCCTTCTAAATTAAAGGTTAGCAGCTAATAGTTAATATCTGTTAAATACTTCTTTGACTTACATTAAATAACTACGTTGCTTTTAAATAAGTTGCGGAAGAATTTAAAGAATTGTTCAATGAATTTTAACACTTAACTGTTAACTTCTAATTTAGAAGAACAATTTACATTAAAAAATAGAGTATTAAATAAAATTACACCGCCATAAAATGAGCAGTGACATTACTTATGCCCGCCAGTTTTGTTTTTCAATTGCTAGATTGCATGGCTTGCACTTTGTGAATGTTTTCTATCAATGTATACGTGTTTATTATATTTTATTCTTTGTTAAATTTTATTCTTTGAGCCAATCTATTAAGAAATTATTGTACTGTATTATGTAAATAGTCTATGATTTTTAAGCCTTGTGTTATATTTATTATTTATTATATTTATTATAATAATAAAAAAAAAAGATATTTTCAAGTGTTTTTTTTAAATTTAATGTGGATTAGATGCACCTGATAAATTTAAGCCCTATCTTACAGTCTCCGATTACCTATCTAAAACCGGCAGTTATTCATTTGATACTATTGCGGAGACAGAAAACTAACCATCAATTAACCCTTGAGCGCACGAATGTCCAATATAGTAAAAGTAATAGTTTTCATTAATATTCTTTTATTGGTTTTAAATTTTATGTACCTTCCTAAAACAAGTTAAGCCTAGTAATTGACTTTTTAAAGAAAATCAAATTTTACTTTTTGAGTGACTAAGATTTTTGGTGCCACAGACCAACCGTTGTGTTAATGGGGGTTTTATATACAAAATAATTATGGTTATGCATATTAAATATGCCATCACGAGCGAAGGTAAATTCATCTGTCCACAACTGCTTTTGATTCAAATTCTATTTTTTATTTCTATTTATTGCATCTAGCATCCAACGACAAGACTTGACATTACTCCATACTCTTATTTAAAAAGTTTGAAGACTAATGCAACAATAGTAATAGTAGCAATATTTTATTCGCATCGACCTGCGGTCTTTCCGCCTTGCAATAATATCTTTTTTCCACTCCTTGCATGGTAAGTACACTGTTATAACATTGATTTAGTGGAAGTAAGTACCACTTACCGATAAAGCTTTGGTTACTATGAGCAACGGGAAGTAAGTAATCACTTACTTCCCTCAGGGAAGTAAGTAAAATAATTTCAATAGCGTTCTTTCTCTGGCACCAGTCTTTAAAACACTTTTGATAACACCCATTCGACTTCTCCGGCAGTAGGAAGGAACAGACAGCAACTGCAGCTTCTTCAATTGCCATTTCTTGTTTGTTTTCATTGGAATTCATTTTACAACTGAACGAATGCAATTTCTGACATTCACACTTTGTTTGAAAAATAGTCTTAGCAACCAAAGCTGTACTGACATTTGGTTCATGTTGCGAAAATAAATTAATCAAACACAAACAATTAAACCAACTTCAGGAGTGGAAAAACAGTTATAAGCAATTTGAGAGGTAAGTTTTGACCAGTCTCGGTCTTTATTGCTAGCCCTCGCTGTCGCTCGGGCGCAAACTCGACCTCGACTGGTAAAAGATACTTACCTCTCTTAATGCTTAATAGTTATTTAAAGCTTTTTAGAGTTATCAATCAATTTAGGTATTTATTTGATTTACGGTAGGGAGATACCGTTTTAAGTTTAGTCTTACCACAGGAGCTGAAGACCAATTTTATTCTAGCTTTACAATCGCTCTAGCTTTCTGCATCAGAGTGAGATGTGGCATTTTTGTAAAACACTTTCAATATATTTTTTATATCTAGTGTCAAACTGTGACATTTTAGGTCGCTTATGATTTAAAGTAAAAATCAAACTGTTAAAATAAACTTCACTTTTGGAACTTCACCTTTGTACCAATCTCTTACTAATTGTAAAACTATTTTTGTTGTAACAATTTTGCAAGTGCAAAAATTAAAGAAATGGAAGGACTTTTTGGGAAAATGTGTAGGAACTAGGAAATTAAAAAAAAGTCTTTTAATTCAAATATAATAACTTTGGTTCCCTTGCAGAAAAAGAACGGGTTGTTAGATGAACTAAATGTGCAAACTGCTATCAGCATATTAGGAATAATACATTGAAAGTAATGTGAATGTAATGTAAATGTTATCATGCCCTGCATTTTTTTTTATAGAGATAGTATATTACAAGTACTTATGTCACATTTCCGGTTAGCAACCCTACATGCCTTTTACGCATATTACGAATGACGATGAATCATATTTAATTAATTTGAAATCAACTTAATACCAACAAATTCCTGTGTCTACGAATCAATGATCTGGGTACTTTTTCCATTAATTACTATATAGGCACATTTGGGCTTGCTTGCACGTCATATATAGGTACAGGGTGTCTTAGTTACCGGGCTCAACATAGAGATATTCTTATGTGACAAATATATTATTAAAATGTAAAACGGCATTGTCTACATTACAATATTTATTGTGCGTTTTTGTATTAGAAAGATAAAATATAACACACTATTGATAATTATCTATGAAAAACTTAGCTTATTGAGAATTTAGCTTAATACGATTAACATTGATATAAAATAACAGTTACTACATTATTTGGGTGCGATATATATAATTATGAAGATTACTTCTTTCTGTCAACATTTCAAAGATTACTGTTCAAACTTCAATTATTACTGCCAAAATTACAATTATAACCATTTACATGTTTTTTTTTTAAATATTACTATAGAAACGTAATGATTACTGTTAAAGTTTTAATATCAGCGAACACTTTAAACGTTACTTAAAATATATGATTTTTTAATGAAATTTTAATTATTATGACTTTTAAATTTAAAAAATTCTAAAAAAAGTTAAAAATCTCTTAATATTTGAAGGCGAACTGTCAAAATATGATCACATGATCAATAAAATATGAGTGGGAAAAAAATAAAATTTGCAAATAATATCTATTATTGACGGTAGAAAATTTATAAAATCGTAAAAAAAAGACAGTGTCAAAATTATTACTGATTGCTTTAATATCGTTGTCAATATTTTAATAATTCCTACAAAAATTTCAATCAATGTTTTTAATTTCAGTTTATTTTAGATATATCTATTAAAAATTAGTATATTAAAGTATAAGTGGATATCAAGGCCTTTCAAGCACGATTTTTTTTCAAAAAACCGACCCGTCGCTCCCCGCGCAACGGGGAGGCGGGGAGGTTTTTTGAATAGAGTGAGTGCTTGAAAGGCCAGATATCCACGCATACTTTACGCTATTTTTTATCATTGATGCCGTAAATTGGCCTAAACATTTGTAATTATAATTTCTATCTGATGTGCCGTCGATTTTGCCGTACAGTTTTAGTATCGTTGCTAAGATACTGAATAAATAACTAGCTAACATGGCGGCTGATACTATGCAATCGTTCTAGCCTTGGTTGTCAAAGTGTTGAATATCGTATGTAACAATCTTTCAATTTGGCGTCAGTTTTGATTTTGGTTGAAAATGCAACGAAACATTGATCAATTAAGCTTCGAAGCAGAGAGGCGTTTAATTCCCCAAAAATCGGAATTGGCATATAAGAAGGAATACGATAAATTGGTAAAATGGATGGACGAACAGGAGGTGAAAACTGTAGATGAAAGAATGATTCTTGCTTACATGCAGAAAATGTCTACATGCTATAAGGCGTCAACAATGTGGGCAATACATTCCATTTGTATCCATGGAAACCTTTACAGGAAACGCGCGTTTTTGAAAGCCTGTTTTATGCACGCTACACGATGTTTTAAACAAGCAATATGATGCATCAATGATAAAAAAATTATTTCTGTCTGCATGACTATCAAAGTTTATTTTATTTCTATCACAATTTTTACATTTTAATTATTATAATCAAATTTTCAATTATTTCTGTCACAATAAAATTTTTATTCTCAGTAACTCAAAGACTGAAGGAAAATTTTGAATCATTACTATAAATTTTCTGTTTTCTGTACCAAAATTTCGAACAATACCATCAATCATTTAATTATTACTATTGAAATTTGAATAATTAGTGCTAAATATAATAATAATTATAAATAAATATTAATAATTATTATTTGTGTTTTAAACGAATACTGTTTTCCAATATTACTGTTTTCGAAAACGACTGCTTTTTCTGGAAAATGTGGCGAAAAATTTTGGTGCGCTGCATAATATCATGCAGGAGATATTCAGTTGAAAATGTTTTGCAAAGACTTGATCAGCATATAAGATGAAAAGCTCGAGTAGATGTTAACCAAGAGACGGTAGGTAGGCAAAGCACAGCAAAAACTGCCCAAGCTGAGGAAGCTGTTTTGCAAGCCGATGAAGATAATACTAACACCAGCATTCGAGGAATTGGATGAACTTTAAATGTAAATTACAGTCATTTAGTGTATTTTAAAATCAGAAGCTTACTACCACTTCCATTATACAAAAGTACAATCTCTGTTAGAAGATGATTTCTCTCTTTATGTCAAGTCGTTGAATGCAAGATGTAATTTATTTGAATTAAAATTTTAATCAAAACCAGTTGTGGACAGATGAATTTAACTTCGCTCGTATTTATTTATATTTTCGCATTATTTTACATATGAAAGCCCCCGGTTGGTCTGTGGGACCAAAATGCTTACTCACTCAAAAAGTAAAATTTAATTTTCTTTAAAACGTTGTTAATTACATGGCTTAATATGTTTCAGGAAGGTACATAAAATTTAAAACCGATAAAAGAATATTAATGAAAACTATTACTTTTACTATATTTGACATTCGTGCGCTCGAGGGTTAATTGATGGTTAGTTTTCTGTCCCCGCAATAGTATCAAATGAATAACTGCCTTTTTTAGATAGGTAATCGGATACTGTAAGATAGGGCTTAAATTTATCAGGTGCATTTAATCCACATTAAATTTAAAAAAAAACACTTGAACATATTTTTTTATTAGATTATTATATTAATATTATATTACACAAGGCTTAAAAATCATAGACAATTTACATAATACAGTACAATAATTTCTTAATAGATTGGCTCAAAGAATAAAATTTAACAAATAATAAAATATAACAAACATGTAAGCATTGATGGAAAACAATCACATTAAAGTTTAAAGTATTATAATCCCATGCCCATCCCAAAACTGGCGGATATAAGAAATGTCACTGCTCATTTTATCGCGGTGTAATTTTATTTAATACTCTATTTTTTAATGTAAATTGTTCTTCTAAATTAGAAGTTAACAGTTAAGTGTTAAAATTCATTAAACAATTCTTTAAATTTTTCCGCAACTTATTTAAAAGGAACGTATTTATTTAATGTAAGTCAAAGAAGTATTCAACAAATATTAACTATTAGCTGCTAACCTTTAATTTAGAAGCACAGTACCGATTAATAACGAAATATAAAAAAAGATAGCCAACAAATAAGCAGAGACAATTTTTATGTCCACGAAACATGTACATATATGACATTTCACAAATTAACTGTCAACAAATGGGTTTGCAATTTAATTTGTTATGAATATCTATCCAAGTTATTTAATTTTATTCAGTCATACAAGTGTTTATCCAATAACGACACAACGAAACTCGGGATTAGTACTCACAGAAGTGGACAAATGTAAATATGATAAAAAAGGTGTGACAAACTTCATGTAGATACAATCTTCGAAGATCATGTAGTTGGAGTAGAGTCTTCACGTAACTCAATATTAATAATCTTTCACGAATATCACGGTGCAGATCAGGCCCAAATCGCTACGACGTGCAACTACTCTGTCACCTATAATAATCCGGTGCCATGGTTTCCTTCCGTCATTGTTTCCGCACAGACTCGTGTGACTCCGTTGAGTGCTCCCTTGGGCCACTCATTGCGGGGGTTGATAGAAAACATTCACAAAGTGCAAGCCATGCAACCTAGCAATTGAAAAACAAAACTGGCGGACATAAGAAATGTCACTGCTCATTTTATGGCGGTGTAATTTTATTTAATACTCTATTTTTTAATGTAAATTGTTCTTCTAAATTAGAAGTTAACAGTTAAGTGTTAAAATTCATTGAACAATTCTTTAAATTCTTCCGCAACTTATTTAAAAGCAACGCAGTTATTTAATGTAAGTCAAAGAAGTATATAACAGATATTAACTATTAGCTGCTAACCTTTAATTTAGAGGGACAGTACCGATTAATAACGAAATATAAAGAAAGAAAGCCATCAAATAAGCAGAGACAATTTTTATGTCCACGAAACATGTACATATATGACATTTCACAAATTAACTGTCAACAATGGGTTTTGCAATTTAATTTGTTATGAATATCTATCCAAGATATTTAATTTTATTCAGTCATACAAGTGTTTATCCAATAACGACACAACGTAACTCGGGATTACTACTCACAGAAGTGGACAAATGTAAATATGATAAAAAAGGTGTGACAATGTTGATATTCAATTTGTTTCTTACATAATAGTTTCATGTACAAATATAATGTGTTTTTGGACGTGGCATGTCCACTTTACAATAAGCAACTCGACACAAAGTTCATGTAGTTGGTGTAGCGTCTTCACAACACTTCACGTGTACACTTCACAACAATCAACTCGACATAAAGTTCATGTAGGTACAATCTTCGAAGAGCATAGGGAAGAAGCATAGGGTGTAGCGTCTTCATGTAACTCAATATTAATAATCTTTCACGGATATCACGGTGCAGATCAGACCCAAATCGCTACGACGTGCAACTATCACCTATAATAATCCGGTGCCATGGTTTCCTTCCGTCATTGTTTCCGCACAGACCCGTGTGACTCCGTTGACTGCCCTTTTCGGCCAACTCATTGTGGGGGTAACCTCTAGCCTCCCAGCACCATCACTGCTTCATGTCCTCTGTCCTGACATTCTGTTCTGTCGTTTGCTATGCCTCCACACTAAGCCAGATTGTTTTAAACACAAACAGTACAACACAAGTGTGCACCGGTGGACACAACAGTGTCATTAACAAACAAGGTTAATATATTTGTTTTGCATTTTACATGCTCTGAAAGTATTTATTTGTCAAAGTCAAACATCTGATCTGACAGCGAAATGCAGCGTTGCCACATGTATTTCTGCAATCATCATCCCCACTTTTTTTCGATATATCGACAAAATATCCATCGATACGTGTATTCTGTAATACCGGCGCCCAGCAATACAATTTCCATTAATACAATACTCAACGATACAAACATCCCAAGCATTCGACACCCAATTCTGTGTGCTCCGGAAGACGTAGATATCCATTGAAAACGTATTCAATAATGCGCTCCGCTCTTGCGGAAATGGCCATTGCAAAACTCGTATGAACTTTCATACTCGTTTTGCAATGAAGCCCTTTCCGCACTCTTATTACAATATACTATTTGTCAAATTTATCACGTTTTGCGGAGTCTTAAAATGCCACATTTAATAAGAAACTGATAAATTTGATATCCGTATGTTATTTGTTTTGGATTTTATGGATTTAGTAGAAAAGTTTCACTATTATCATTAAAATTTCGTACAATTATTTATAGACCTTTAATGAAATTGATCTTTTCTGATATAAATTTTACCTTTTTGTATTATAGATACTTTTACTTTTAGTTTTGAACTTATGGAGTCTTTAACAATTTAAAATGTATTTTTATTATATTTAACTTACAAGTAGACCATGATCTTAAAAGTTTGTAAATAGCCAAAAGTGAATGTTATCCCCTACAAAATGTAGGTATGCAGTCTTGTAATTTTCTTAGCATTTTTATTAACAATTTGGTGTAAGTTTGTCAATATTTCATAATTTGTAGGTTAAAATGTCAAAAATTATTACATATTTTTTCATAAATTGCATCAATTTTTATCTTTGCAAAACTTTTGGGTCAGCCATTACTCTATCACGGTCAATTTGTAAGTCAAAAATAAAAAGTGAAAGTTAAATTATCAAAACCTCAATTTCTGATTTCTTTGAAAATTGCCAAAACAGATAAATAAGTATTTGTAGATATCTACACTTTAGTATAATCTGCTGTAATTTTCCATTGGAAGTTTTTGATTCCGTTCTTCCCAAATGAAATATAAAATTAGGTATTTTGTTGTATAATTTAGAAGAAAACACTTTTAATGCACAAATGATGAAATCTTGATAAGTTAACGGATAAATTATTAAAAAAAATGACATTTTAATGTACAAGTTATGAGATTTTAATGCCAAAAATTACATATGTAGTGAAAATATACTGAGTACTGAAGAACTAATAACGAGTACAAGTAGGCCATGGTCTTAAAAGTTTGGAAACAACCAAAGAATGTAATTTCTAATTTCTTTAAAAATTGCCAAAATAGATAAATAAGTATTTGTAGATATCTACACTTTAGTATAATCTGCTTTAATTTTCCATTGATGGTAGCTGATTCCGTTCTTCTCAAATGAAATATAAAATTGGGTATTTTATTGTATAATTTAGAATAAAACACTTTTAATGCACAAATTATGAAATTTTGATATGTTAACGGATAAATTATGAAATTTTTGACATTTTAATGTACAAGTTATGAAATTTTAATGCCAAAAATGACATATGTAGTGAAAATATGATGAGTTACAAATAACTAATAACGAGTATTTAGCAAATTTTTAGCAATTTTAATATTTTGGGTTCAAATTTTTGGATTTCATGAATTCAGAGGAGAAATTTTGGCATTTTCATTAAAATTTCGAACGATTTTAATAGACGTTCCATTAAATCTACAAATTTTCCTTCTGATATGGTCTTCTGATTAATATATATCAGAAAATAATTAATCAAATTACCTACATATATACATATATTTTACTTCAAGCTCCTACATATGTATTAAAATAATGAAATTTTTGAGAATTTAACTTACACTTTTTACTTTAACTTACAAGTTGACCGTGATAGAGTAAAGTTTGACCCAAAAGTTTTGCAAAGGTAAAAATTACCTACAAATTATGAAATATTGACAAACTTGCACCAAATTGTTAAGAAAAATGCTAAGAAAATTACAAGACTGCATACCTACATTTTGTAGGGATAATATTGACTCCTAATATATAGAGTATTCAAGGAAGTGGTGTCAACTTATCCAACTAGTACCATCGAAATAATAACAAATAATGACATTAACAAAAAATAGTTAAACCATTTGCTGGTATTCTAGGAAACATTTCAGCAACGTTGCAAAACATAGTTGATTTGCATCTTGGACAGTGTCATCTGTTAGCATCCAACGTAAAGTTGAAACCACTTTCTTGAACGCTCTGTACATGGGCAATTTATTTTATTTGTATATTGATTCATGCAAAAATCAAAACATTTTTCATTTGCATCTTGGACAGTGTCATCTATTAGTATCCAACGTAAAAGTTGACACCACTTTCTTGAACGCTCTGTACATGAGCATTTTGTTTTACATGTATATTGATTTATTTTGTAATAATTTAATTTTTACGATTATAAATGCGCTGTATGATAGTCATTTGGTATTTGTTTGTTTCCTTTATCACGGATTTATATTCTTATGGAGTAGAAGATCATGTAGGTAAAGCAATTTAAAAACTTAGCAGTATAAACAAGTACCTTTATTTGTTATTCTGAAATACACAATTTAATAAATTATCCACACGATTATCCATGTAAGCTGGTAATTAATTAATTCACTATTATTAATTAATTTACTCTGTACTTTCCGCGTTATAATTAATTTAATGGATTCATAAAGATATAATTGATTATGTACTTTCTGGTGTGTAAATAGGAAAGGCAATAAGCAGCTCGATTTATTAAGTATACACGTTGTTATCGCCAGACATGAAAGGCAAAAATGGTATGCGCAGTTTGAGCTAGTAGGCTGTTAAATCCCAAATTCCGATTGTTATTGATGAAATTTAGTAATCTATTATTTATTATTTTTTTGATGATTTTTGAGAATATTGATGTTATTGATAATGGTCTGTAATTGTTTAGGTCCGAGTTATTGCCATTTTTATGTATTGCTGTTAGTCTCGTTTTTTTTTTCAATGTTCCTGGAAATTCACCCGTACATAGTGCATTGCTATAAATATTGGTTAAGCTATTTATGACTGAGGGTAAGATATTTATAATGTCATTCACTGTGATGTAATCTATGTCAGGACATGTATTTAGCTGAAGTACTATACTACTGATTTCATTTTGTACACATGGTTGTAAAAACATGTTAATATTGCTATGATCTTCTAGAAATTCATTGCCATTTGAGTTTGTCTGGTTTGTTTGTTTATTATTACCTATTTCAATTAAATGTTTATAAAACGTATCGGCAATTGCTTTTGCATCCTATATGTAAATGCCATTAAGTAGAATTTCAATTATTTGTTGTATTGATTTTTTATTATTGTAATTTAATACATCTATAGTTATTTGCATAGTCATGGCCATATTTTAGAAAAAAATTATAGTAAAATTCTTGTTTTGTAATTTTAGTGGTTTCTTTGTACAATTCATTTTGTTTTATATAGTCTTCTTTGAGTTTTATATTATTCGGATATGTTCTAGTTTGTTTCTATAGTTTATTTATTTTTCTTAATTGTTTTAGTAATTTTCATTAAATATTATATCGCATTATTTGATTAAATTTGTACAAGCCACAGCATCACATTGACCAGATGCCTTTCCGAAACGCATAACCTACATAAGTGGTTTTTTGTGCGAATTTGCGAATAAGATTAATGAGCGCCATTCTTCGAGGTGTTCGCGGTAATTAATAATTCCCGCACGTACCATTAACCCGAGTGTTTTACTTACGATTTCACACGTTCCGTAAGACTTAATCTTATTGCTGGAATGATTCTTTCCTGCTGTCACACCACTTCGGCCGAGATTGATAAGTCCCGGATTATACACCCACTTTCATATTACACACAACAGATTTGCTTCCTCTAGTTTCTCATTCAAAAACAATCAGACTAATGGTTGTCTTATTATAATTACTCGTTTTTATGCGATGGAAATAATATTGGTAGCAGTGATGTAAAATGAACATTAAATGTGTTACATGATATCACTTAAGAAAGTTACACTTTTTTTATTTCGCATTCATGAGTACAACTGTAATAGGCATAAAAATAGAAATTAAAAATGAATAATAACTGTAAAAAAAGTATTTTAGAGGCCACTAATTAATCATATTATAATAAAATTAGAAAATGTGACATTGATAGCTTGTATACATTAATCATTTTGCTTGTAAATTCTGCACCATTTCACGATGCAAAATTCAAATTGATTTTTTTCTGCGCAGAATTTGATCTTCCCATTAATATCAATTTGTGGTGATAAATATCAGGCAGCTTAAAATATTAAGTGGACGTGATTAATAAATAATAATAGTAATTATGGTTTAATGTGCAACAGCAGTGCTTAACGAGTTCAAGGTGTATATGATACGAAATGTCCATTTCTGGATTGCGATCTTATTTCCACTGCACGCTGCACGCTTTTAAACGTTATGAAACGTTCTTATCTAAAGTGCGCCGACAAGCAATTAGTAACCTGTGTTGGTGACAAAAATGCAAACATTTGCAGAGTCAATAGTTGGCGGCATTGTTAGGCGTATTCTTTAATCTCGCCAACAATGACCGCCAGGTTCAACAGCATTAGCCTTATCTAGATACCATTTCGACAAACTTGGCTCTCGGGATTCAATCAACTCGGCACGAATGATGCATGAGCTCTTTTCGCAACGGTCTATTCCAATTCCGTTTTTCGATTGTGAGCTAAGAACTTCGCCAGACGTTTGACAAATAATCCATTGTGTAGCACTAATTGGAAACCCATCGGCTCAAAACTATTAAGTGCCTGTTATGGGGTATCTAAAATTAATTAAATTCACTGGAAACTAGATTGCACCACGCGTTTAGTTTGCAGACATTTACAGCCATATGCATAGTGAACTTTGTAGGGTCTCTACCTTAGTAGACACTAAAAACTGTAAGAAAGTGGATCACTGAATGTAATTTCCGCAAGTAAATCAAATTCTGATTAGCATTAGTAGCTACTAAGCTTTAGTGGTTACTAGGGCTGACTATGCATATGGACAATAATGTTTTTAATTTAGCCTTATTTGTAACTATTCTGAGTTAGTTATTTCCGACAGACTACTTAGATTTTTTCACACATCTAGATATACCCTGGCTCATACCCAAACGCATTTTTAAATTATTTTCACTACATCCGACGGTATTTTTTTTTTTAGTAATACATAGTACTCTCCATTCACGATGTTTTCGCGTCATGGGAGTCTATGAATATCTAGTAATTATCTGAAATAACTGAATTCCCCAACGGAACTTGTCAATTTTTGTTAGGTTAAGTAGTTTTTAATTTGAGGTTATATTTTTTACATAACATTGTTGCCAGATGTAAAGTTTAAATGAATAGAGAATTAAATTATTTCTGGATTCGAATATGCAGTAAAAAAAAATTAATTATATCTTTAAACGCTAGTAGTGAAAAAACAATTATAAATCAGGAAGGTAGGAAGCAAATGTGTAATAAAAATCGACATAAAAATATTATTAACTTCCGTTACATCACTGAATCAGTTTGTTCAACATGACACAAAGAAAACCCAGACAATTCGGTTGCAAAAAGGTCGTGCATGAATATTAGTAACAAAAATGTCATCGACCCGCGGTTTTTCCGCCATTTTTCAATTTTCTTGTATTATTGCTCCATTTGCGTTTTATATCCAAATTATATAATTTCATCAATTACCGTTGGTAACTAAGTTCAACACTTCAATTGACACTTCTACGAGGCATTCCATGTTTTTTCACAGTGCTTTAGTGAAGCTTACTCTATTTGATAAAAAAATTCAAAATCGCTGGTGAAATGTTGAAATTTACAATTAGAATGTTGGAATTGCCAATGATATTTTACATTTGAGAGCGAAATTTGCAATAAAATCAATTTACAATAAAAGTTTCATAAAGCATCGAAATTTTGTAATTTAGAATACAAATTTCACAACAAAATCACAACGAAAGTTCCAATTTCAATTATTCATTACCTAATAATTGTTTTCTATTTCCATTAAAATATTGTATATCTTTTGAAACTTTTGCAATTTTCACTACAATGCACAGTGGTTTCAGAAACGTTGTTTGGCCAAAATTAAGATAATTAATTATATCAACACTTGTTTATTATTGTTTAAATGGATGTTTAATAACACAATACAATAATACAATAACTAATTCAGGGTCATTTCATATCTAAATTTCAATAATAAACAACATTTGTTGTAAAGTTTTATTTATATATACATATACAGGGTGGTCACTTTTACGACGCCCACTATTAGGATCTATTAAACGGAAATATATACAGAGTTGGTCAACTGGGATAAAAGTTTCTCATTTTTGTGCCTTTCAATATACTGAAATAAAATCCGGGAAATCTTGCACAGTTCCTGAAATATCGCTGAAAAACTGAAATAGTGCACTTTCCTGTTCCTTTTATAACTTTTTTACTTTTGAAGGAAATTTTACGAAACTTGGCACTCTTACATTTTTCCATGTTAGTTTTCTTATCACAGTGCCAAACATTTTCTGCGCCAACTAGATGCCAAAATGTTCATAGTCAACTTTTGATTTTCTTATGGCCGCAATATTGGATTTTAATGGCATTCAAAAGAGCGAAAAAATCCGATTTCAACCATGTATAACACAAGGGTAATCTGTCATTATTTACCACCAAAAATCGATAATTTAAAAATTTGTGGCAAAAATCAAACCGCGCATTCTATTAAAAATCAAATTGCCATGGAATAACAAATTTCACATTTCTTCATACAAAGAAAATAACTTCTGAGTAGTTTTATAATGTATAAAGTACAATAAAGGAGATAATATCTTTGATTAGTAAAAATGGCAATAATTAAATATCCTAAATTTTAATTCAAGAATGGTATTTGATCAGATTATTTAATGAATACAATTATGATTTGCAATCTCGGCCAGGGAAATATAATGTAAGATATTACATTATAGAGATTGTACATGTCAATTTTTTTATGTCGAGGATAACATCTAGCCAATTTTACTAATCAAAGATATTATCTCCTTTTTGCATTTTATACACAATAAAATTACTCAGAAGTTATTTTCTTTGTATGAAGAAATGTCAAAACGGTAATTTATTATTTCATGGCAACTTGATTTTTAGAGCAGTCCCCAGCAGTTTGATTTTTGGAACAAATTTTTAAATTATCGATTTTTGGTGGTAAATAAAATCAGATTACCCACATGTAATACATGGTTGAAATTGGATTTTTTCTCTTTTTTGAATGCTATTAAAATCCAATATTGTGGCCATAAGAAAATCAAAAGTTGACTATGAAAATTTTGGCATCAAGTTGGCGCAAAAAATGTTTGGTACTGTCATCAGAAAGCTCACGTCGAAAAATGTAAGCGTGCCAAGTTTCGTAAAATTTCCTTCAAAAGTAAACAAGTTAGAAGAGGAAAATGAAAGTGCACTTTTTCAGATTTTCAGCGATATTTCAGGAACTGTGCAAGATATCCCGGATTTCGTTTCAGTATATTGAAAGACATAAAAATAAGAAACTTTTATCCCATTTGACCTACTCTGGGGGCGTCGTAAAAGTGACCACCCTGTATGCCTTTTACAGGTCATTTCCCAATTCCAATATATCTAATAGACTGACAGGTAGTATTTGATAGAGAATACTTTCTTCTTCCTCTCCCTAGCCTTCATCATCATCTTCGCTGATGTCTTCTTCATCTTCTGGATTAGTTTTTTTTCAACATCACAATTACTTCAGAAGGAAAATGTAGCTTGTGTTGATGCGATTTTCTAGATTGATACTAGAAATTACAAAATCCGAAGTGTCCATCGCTCCATTAAAAATATCTTCTATACCTTTTCAAGTTCAAATTGAGACCAATCAAGTTCAAATTGAGGCCAATCCATTTCAAATTGAGGCCAATCAAGTTCAAATTGATACCAATGAATTTCAAATTGAGACTAACTAAAATCAAGTTGACACTAAACAATATCAAGTTGAGAGTAAAGAAATAAAATTTATTATGACAACTTGATATTGTTTAGTGTCAACTTGATTTTGTTTAGTCTCAATTTGAAATTGATTGGTATCAATTTGAACTTGATTGGTCTCAATTTGAAAATGATTGGTCTCAAAGTGAACTTGATTGGTCTCAATTTGAACTTGAAAATATATAGATTATCTTGTGTACTCGTTTTCTTGCATGACAATATCGATCGCGTTTATACATCTTATTTCTTGCCTCAGATCTAATATAAGAGGTCTACAGAATCGCACAGACCCACAGTGGGAGAAAGTATGCTTTTAGGTAGACAAAAGTCTGAAACTTGGTATATGCACTTGGGACCTAAGATATTAAAAAATGACCACAGGGTGTGTAGAGGGCAATGCAAAACCGATTATGTAGCGTCACAAATTTTTATTATTTAAAAAAAAATCGGAAATGTTTATTAACATAAGTACACATTTATACATAAGTCAATACATTTAAAATATCTCCACTCTTCGTCACGAACAGCTGACCAATTTGGACTGGGATTGGACTAATTGGTATTATTCTGAAGCATTTGACAGCAGTAATGCCGTTACTTCTTGCTTAATTTTTTGACGCTACTTGATTTTATGTTTTCGCTCAATTTGTTGTATGCGTTGATTGCATTTCGTGTTAAGCCCAACTGATATTTTCTTCTGTGGTTTCTGTGTGTTTTAATATAGTTTATGTTTCTTGTGCTGTACTTGTGATTGTCTTTATTGGTTGTAAGTTTAATATTGCTCCTGATCAATCCATTTTTGATTTTGTGTAATAGTATCAGGTTATGTAGCTTTATCAAGGTATCAAGATAGATGTTGTTGCTGTAGCTAGTTGTACAATTTCTGGAAGTGTACATATCAATACAAATACACAAACACTACGCGTTTGACAGTGACACTTTTGAGTTTGTGTATTTTGTTTCTATGGTATTATTTAATTTGAGAAATTTTGTAATTTGAGTGCAAGAGGGAATAATGACTATCAATCCTAAGTCATTATTCCCTAAGGGAATAATATATAGCATTATACTGCAAAAACCTCAAGTATAATACTTACCTTATAAATTAGTCGCAGATAAAATGCATTATATACACCTTACACCTAACAATTCACCTGGTAGAGATCTTCTTTGAAAGATGCTTTGGGCATTGCTGAAGAACTCGCTTTTCTCTTCTGGCAATACCATGGTGGGCATTGGGTGATTTGGTAGCGGTCTAAGCACGTCTTAAGTCATATGTAATATGTGCGTAGAGGTAGTTAAATTTGCAATACAAAGAAGATAAGTTAATTGTAATGGTATCGTAGAGCATTTCTCGTTGCAGAAGAGTTGAGAGAAAGTTATTATGCGATATGAAGCAGCGAAAGCTTGCGATTCGAATTTGACAAGTTCCATCCACTGCCGGATTACCGAGAGTATTCGAACTAATCCCGTCTCTGTAATCCCACGTATTCTATAAATGCAAGCAGTGTCGCATATACGAGTTGTTAGATCAGATAAATAGGTGAAATAATTTAAATGATAGGCAATGTTTTGATCCAGAATCGCTTTAACATAGTAGAGTGGAAGTTCGTAGTTTTTTTGTAAAGTAAAATTCCGGCGCGTTAATTAAAATAGCTTGAAGCATTGACATAACTGATGGCCCGTTATGGTAGCCTTGTATATTGTTTCTAATCGTATGAGCAAATTTCAAACGGGCCGATACCAGCAAAATCAATTTGCATAATTGGAACGAACGTTAATTCGAGCAGGCTCAGACTAACTGTATTATTTGAAATATATGTCAAACTTACTACATTTTAGGTAGTCGATTTCGCACATTAATACGACATTAATTTACATCATATATGGCACAAATTTATTAGTTTAAACCTGTAACGTATGGCAGATTTAATAATTGTCTGGTGGTCATAAAATTAAGAATCCACCGATTATATTTTTTTAGTGAAATGTCATGTTTTGCTTTCTATGCCGGTATTAAGTGCGTAGATAGTTGGGATTTAAGTATCTGCATATTTTCCTCGATTGCGGCCCAAAAAAATTTCTCTGCCTCATAAATTTCTCTGACAAATAAAATATTGAACAAAACAGGCATTGAAATGTTACCATTGGAAAGGTTGTCACCTTATTCACGGGGAACTCGGATTTCGAAACGTGCGGCCAGGAATGTTAATGTCGCAGAATATTATCCACTTTATTTCTTCATCCGGGCTATTCCAAACAGCTATCAATTGCGTAATACTTTCACGGTGACAATAAATTACAACTTGAATAATGTATTAATTGGTTGCTAATTTTCACAGTCACCACAATACTTTCGGCCAGCGATTAGAAAACCGATTAAAAAAGAGGCGGCCGATTTGATCACGCATGGATTAATTAATTGCGAACGGTTTCATTGCGAATTAATTTTCTGGTTTCTACTAATTAGCGGGCAGTTCCGAGTTGTAATCAGAATTGGCGTTTTTATATTTTCAGTAGCGTTAATTCATGCTGCTTTCATGACAGCCTTTTTTCTTAATGAGGATATTACCAACAAATTGATGCCGTTTTATATGACTTTTATGTGTATTTCTATCATAATAAAGTAAAGTCGGGTGAGATTATGGTCAGTTTATTAATTGTAATGTTCCATTTCTGTAGAAACTGTTTTTTAATTAAAAGTTTTTGTGAATATGCATAAGCATATGACATTCAGCGCTTGCAAAATAAACACGAATTAATATAACTATAATTTATAAATTAATACCTTATTCTACAGGCCGCCGCGCCGCCTGCAAATGTGGAATTCATTAATATTTATATTTGTTTTAAATTATTCCAGGAAGTCGAAATATAAATTCATATATCAATAACATAAGTTATCATTGCGCACCCTAAACTCTTATTTTATTATCAATTATCTAATATATTATATTATTCTATCACTGATAGTAATAATAATAATAATAATTTATGGGCATGTTAAGGAAAACGTATAAGTACATTTTTTACATATGTAGTTTACAATTTAATATTAAATATCCGGCAATTAGTCTTACATACACATATCAGATATTTCGCAATAATTTTTCATATTTGAAACTATGAGAATATAGATATGTAGTGGTAATTTCTGGGTAAGCAAATGAATAAATAATGGTTTCGTTACGTTACGTAATTTTTCAGCATTTGCAAGTGCATAAAACGGCATTTCAAGGATTTATAGAACATAACAGTTGTGATAATTAAAAATACAAATAAAGAGTACAGAGAAATAAAAAATTGCATTAAAATGAAGGCTCTATGTACTAAAAAAAAAAAAATTGTAACAATTTCTGAACAGTGCAGATTTAAAAACAATTCATTATAATTAGACAACTTCAATAAGTATTTAAATAAATTCGAAAAAGTGCAGAGAAATAAAAATAAATGATTTGTAAATGATTGTAAATTCGCTTTTCGTTTCGTGCATTGCTCCAATTACTAATAAAATTAGTCAAGATATTGATAAAAAATCATGAAATGAAATGAAAATGTACATAATGCAAATAGAACTACTCGAATCACCAATCAAATTGCACAAAATGTAAAATTAACAAAACTGCTACTATAATTACTTAAAAAACAAACAAATTGCACAAAATGTGAAAATTGATAAATATGTATGTGCTCAAAAATCAATTAAACTATTAAAATATTGACAAAAAACGATGAGATGTCAATGAATATACACATAGTATAAATAAAATTACTCTAAACTAATAAAATTGCACAAAACGTCAAGATTGATCGGTTGTTCAAATTCTCACTTGAAATGAAAAAATATACATTTCTCTAATTCTAATAAAATAACTCAAAATGTTGATTAAAAACGACGAAAACTCAATGAATTTGCCATTATGCGAATAAAATTACTCAAAATGCCAATCAAATTGCACAAAATGTTAAAATTCATCAAGAAGCTAATAAATGTATTCGAAATATCAACAGAATTGCACAAAAAATATGTAGAATTTCTCGAATTGCTACTAAAATTAGTCAAAATTTTGATGAAAAAACATGAAATGACAATGAAATTGCACACAATGCAAATGAAATTACTCGAAACTAATCACATTGCTTAAAACGTAAAAAATGAGCAAAACGCTAATAAAAGTACGCAAATTGTCACTTGAAATGAAAAAAAGATAACATTTCTCTAATTCTAATAAAATAACTCAAAATGTTGACCAAAAACGACAAAATGTTAATGATGTAAATAAAATTACTCAAAATGCCTATCTAATTCCACAAAATGTAAAAATTCATCAAGAAGCTTATAAAGGTAGTCGAAAAACCAACAGAATGCAAAAATAATGTAGAATTTCTCTAATTGCTACTAAAATAAGTCAAAATTTTTATGAAAAACGATAACATGTCAATGAAATTGCACATAATGCAAATGAAATTACTCGAAACCAAATACATTGCAAAAAATGTAAAAATTGAGCAAAATGCTAATAAAAACATATCTCTAATTCTAATAAAATAACTCAAAATATTGATCAAAAACGACGAAATGTCAATGATTTTGCCATGATGCAAATAAAATTTCTCAAAATACCAATTAAATAGCACAAAATGTTATAATTCATCAAGTATCTGATATAAGTGGTCGAAATATCAACAGAATTGCAAAAAAATGTAGAATTGCTCTAATTGTCACTTGAAATGAAAAAAGACAATATTTCTCTAATTCTAATAACAAAACTCAAAATGTTGATCAAAAACGACGAAAAGTCAATGAATTTGCTATTATGCAAATAAAATTACTCAAAATGCCAATCAAATTGCACAAAATGTTAAAATTCATCAAGAAGCTAATAAAGGTAATCGAAACATCAACAGAATTGCAAAAAAAAGTAGAATTCCTCAAAGTCCTACTAAAATTAGTCAAAATTTTGATGAAAAACGATAACCTGTCAATGAAATTTCACATAATGTAAATGAAATTACTGGAAACCAATCACATTACACAAAACGTCAAAATTGATCAAAATATTAATAAAAGTGCTCAAATTGTCACTTGAAATGGAAAAAGACAATATTTCTCTAATTCTAATAACAAAACTCAAAATGTTGATCAAAAACGACGAAAAGTCGATGTATTAGCCATGATGAAAATAAAATTACTCAAAATGACAGTCAAATTGCAAAAAATGTTAAAATTCATCAAGAAGTTAATAAAAGTAGCCGAAATATCAACTGCAAAAGAAAAATGTAGATTTGCTTTAATTGTTACTAAAATTCGTTAAAATTTGGATGAAAAACTATGAAATAAATGAGAATGAAATTGCACATAATGCAAATGAAATTACTCGAAACCAATCACAATGCACAAAACGTCAAAATTGATCGAAATGTTAACAAAAGTGCTCAAATTGTGACTTGAAATGAAAACAAGAAAACATTTCTCTAATTCTAATAACATAACTCAAAATGTTGATCAAAAACGACGAAAAGTCAATGAATTTGCCATTATGCAAAAAGAATTACTCAAAATGCCAATCAAAATGCATAAAATGTTACAATTCATCAAGAACTTAATAAAAGCAGTCGAAATATTAACAAAATTATAAAAATTAAAATGTAGAATTGCTCTAATTGCTACTAAAATTAGACAAAATTTTGATGAATTACGATGAAACGTCAATGAAATTGCATATAATGCAAATGAAATTACTCGACACCAATCACATTGTAGCAAACCTTAAAATTGATCAAAATGTTAATAAAAGTGCCGAAATTGTCAGTTGACATGAAAAAAAGGCAAATTTTATTTACATACATATAAATATGTATGTGCTCAAAAATCAATTAAACTATTAAAATATTGACAAAAAACGATGAGATGTCAATGAATATACACATAGTATAAATAAAATTACTCTAAACTAATAAAATTGCACAAAACGTCAAGATTGATCGGTTGTTCAAATTCTCACTTGAAATGAAAAAATATACATTTCTCTAATTCTAATAAAATAACTCAAAATGTTGATTAAAAACGACGAAAACTCAATGAATTTGCCATTATGCGAATAAAATTACTCAAAATGCCAATCAAATTGCACAAAATGTTAAAATTCATCAAGAAGCTAATAAATGTATTCGAAATATCAACAGAATTGCACAAAAAATATGTAGAATTTCTCGAATTGCTACTAAAATTAGTCAAAATTTTGATGAAAAAACATGAAATGACAATGAAATTGCACACAATGCAAATGAAATTACTCGAAACTAATCACATTGCTTAAAACGTAAAAAATGAGCAAAACGCTAATAAAAGTACGCAAATTGTCACTTGAAATGAAAAAAAGATAACATTTCTCTAATTCTAATAAAATAACTCAAAATGTTGACCAAAAACGACAAAATGTTAATGATGTAAATAAAATTACTCAAAATGCCTATCTAATTCCACAAAATGTAAAAATTCATCAAGAAGCTTATAAAGGTAGTCGAAAAACCAACAGAATGCAAAAATAATGTAGAATTTCTCTAATTGCTACTAAAATAAGTCAAAATTTTTATGAAAAACGATAACATGTCAATGAAATTGCACATAATGCAAATGAAATTACTCGAAACCAAATACATTGCAAAAAATGTAAAAATTGAGCAAAATGCTAATAAAAACATATCTCTAATTCTAATAAAATAACTCAAAATATTGATCAAAAACGACGAAATGTCAATGATTTTGCCATGATGCAAATAAAATTTCTCAAAATACCAATTAAATAGCACAAAATGTTATAATTCATCAAGTATCTGATATAAGTGGTCGAAATATCAACAGAATTGCAAAAAAATGTAGAATTGCTCTAATTGTCACTTGAAATGAAAAAAGACAATATTTCTCTAATTCTAATAACAAAACTCAAAATGTTGATCAAAAACGACGAAAAGTCAATGAATTTGCTATTATGCAAATAAAATTACTCAAATGCCAATCAAATTGCACAAAATGTTAAAATTCATCAAGAAGCTAATAAAGGTAATCGAAACATCAACAGAATTGCAAAAAAAAGTAGAATTCCTCAAAGTCCTGCTAAAATTAGTCAAAATTTTGATGAAAAACGATAACCTGTCAATGAAATTTCACATAATGTAAATGAAATTACTGGAAACCAATCACATTACACAAAACGTCAAAATTGATCAAAATATTAATAAAAGTGCTCAAATTGTCACTTGAAATGGAAAAAGACAATATTTCTCTAATTCTAATAACAAAACTCAAAATGTTGATCAAAAACGACGAAAAGTCGATGTATTAGCCATGATGAAAATAAAATTACTCAAAATGACAGTCAAATTGCAAAAAATGTTAAAATTCATCAAGAAGTTAATAAAAGTAGCCGAAATATCAACTGCAAAAGAAAAATGTAGATTTGCTTTAATTGTTACTAAAATTCGTTAAAATTTGGATGAAAAACTATGAAATAAATGAGAATGAAATTGCACATAATGCAAATGAAATTACTCGAAACCAATCACAATGCACAAAACGTCAAAATTGATCGAAATGTTAACAAAAGTGCTCAAATTGTCACTTGAAATGAAAACAAGAAAACATTTCTCTAATTCTAATAACATAACTCAAAATGTTGATCAAAAACGACGAAAAGTCAATGAATTTGCCATTATGCAAAAAGAATTACTCAAAATGCCAATCAAAATGCATAAAATGTTACAATTCATCAAGAACTTAATAAAAGCAGTCGAAATATTAACAAAATTATAAAAATTAAAATGTAGAATTGCTCTAATTGCTACTAAAATTAGTCAAAATTTTGATGAATTACGATGAAACGTCAATGAAATTGCATATAATGCAAATGAAATTACTCGACACCAATCACATTGTAGCAAACCTTAAAATTGATCAAAATGTTAATAAAAGTGCCGAAATTGTCAGTTGACATGAAAAAAAGGCAAATTTTCTGTGTATTCTAAAAACTACCAATTAAATTCCACAAAATGTAAAACTTGTTAATAAAACTGCTTAAAAAATAACAAAAAGTTATTTAAAAATCAACCAAATTTCACAATATGAAAAATTTGATGAATATATTAATGAAAGTGCTCCAAATGTCAACCAAACATGTCAAAATGTTAAAAAAAAAGATAGGTATCAATCAAGTCACACATAATGCATATAAAATCATTCAAACTGAAAATTAAACAACATGTCACAAGTAAAATGTCAATAACACTGCGCATAATTCAAATATAATTATTGGAAATATCGGCCAAATTGCCCTAAATGTAAAACTTGTTGCATTTGTTAATGAAAATGCTCAAAATGTCAATACAATTACTAAAAATGTTGACAAAAACGATAAAATGTCAATGAAATTGCACATTATACAAATAAAATTACTAAAAATGAAAACCACATTACACAAAATGTCATATTTTATCAAAATATTGAATAAAAAGAATAAAATGTCGATGAAAATCGGCATAATTTAAATAAAATTACTGTAAATACCAACTAAATTGCACATAATGTAAAAATTGTTAATGGAAGTGCTCAAAATGACAATGAACTTTCAAAAATGGTAAACATTGCTCTCTCTAATTGCTAATAAAATTACTCACAATGTGAATCAAAAATCATGAAATTTCAATGAAATTGCACATAAGTCCACAAAATTATTCAAAATGATATGTACTTCATAGAATGACAAAAACGTTCTTGAAAATCGCAAAAATAATGTATTGTATTAAAAATATATGTGGAATGTGATGATTTGTGTGTAAATATATGCATTGTGATTTATGTAATCAATAGTTAACTAATTAAATTAGCCTGCTTACCTTATAAAGTACAAATAATGTACGCTTAGGTAATAGAATTATTATAAGTAGATATAAGATTAAGAAACAACAATCCACTATTACTGTATTTTATATTAGAATTAAGTAAATAATAATGTATATACTTAGCTTGTGTATAAATATGCAAACAATGTGCGTTATTGTTATTGTTTAAATGTTGTTTTGTGAAATATATTATATAATTGTAATAAATGTGTAGTGTGTATTAGTTGGTTTGTTTGCCTTATTGTCATTTGTCAAATAGTCAAGCTAACTCCATAAAATAAGGAAAGGAACATTTTTACAACAAAATTAAAATTTTAAAAGATTTTAAACAAAACCTGAACAAAAGGGACATACAGGGTGGAAACCTTAACTGGAATAAATTCGGTATTTATGAAATGAGAATTTCCAGAAAAAAAAACCTCGGGCTGGTTTTTTCTTCAAAAAAAGTATGACGTCACTAGAATTTCACGTATGATTTTTTTTTATTTCACTAAATTTTGTTTTTTAAAAATAATTTTAATCAAAAAAGGAACGTATCAGGCATGAAATGAGAAATATTTCACCGGAAATGTTTTAAAATGTAAAGGATGGGTTTTATCACCGATTGGCTATTTGCCAAGAGAGAAACGGTACTCATTTTGAACATTTCTTATATTAAATATATATTTTTTTAAACATTATTTTTTCAATTTTTGAAGTAGTAGTAGGTACACGATTTTAACATTAAAAACTTAAATTGAACATAATTACTGATAAATAAGTTAAAATGATTGTTTTCTTGGAAAGGTGTAGCTAAAATTAACTTCGAAACAATTTTGTGCTAGAAATATATATTTTGCGAACGTCATGTGCTGCCAAAAAGATTTATTTATTAAATTGAGTAATAAGTTAATTGAATATTAATTTCCTGTTTTCATATTTTTTGCAAGTTTCAATGAAATATTTCATAATTTTGTTAGGAATATGATTGTGGGGAAAGTCGTTATAATTTTAACGTTTCGCCATCCATAAAAGGCATGGCGAACCGAAAAAGTTGGAGAACCACTGATTTAAGGCCGATTTAAGGTATATTGGATTGTCCTTAGTACGCGTAGTGCAGATATTAAACAATAATAATTTGTATTTGGCTGAAGTATTAAGAAAGTTCTAAGAATAGAACACAGATAAAAGTGGAAGGATCCATTATGAAACCACTTGTTTTATGGTTATAAGTCGATTAAAAAAATTGCACAGCTTCCACCGCGCTTGGAAGCCCAAGCCCGAGCACGACACTGTTCACTTTATAAATAATCACCCTTTATTAAATTACAATATAATGCCATTGAGGCTACTACGCTGCAGCCTAGGTAATAAACAATTCCGCTTCTTTATGTTCTGCATTAAGTTTACCATAAGTAGAATAATAATATTTATGATGCCCAGTGCGTTTGAGAAACACATTATCATTGTAGATCAAGTTCGTACGTGAGTCCTTAATCAGTGTCTTTGACAACTACCGTTACGTTTCCTACCATCGAACACAGTCACATGCAGAGGCTCACTCACACAATCACGGAGAGTCATGGGTGCGTTCTGGCTCATTGATGTTGAAAAGTCCGCGGAAGTGAACCATTACATGAAATACGTACCGCTCGCTTATCGGCACGGAGGATGCTCGCGCTCATGTTAATTAATTACCATTAATTAATTAATTTTTTCACGGCGGCCGGTTCATTAGCGCAATCTGAAGAGTTTGTAATAGTGGACGACGTGTATTAATAACCGAGCGAGGGTTGAAAAATTCATAGGCGGAACCACTCTTCATCTGCACGATTTATTGATCGTCTTCAGCAATTAATATTTATACCTGCGCCTCAATACATATATTTCTGAGAAATATATGAAGACAATTTAGACCGGGTCTCATCAATATGCGATAAGAAAGATAATAGATTTGAAATTAATAATTGAGCCGTTGAAAAATCATAGTGGTGTAAGTCCTTTTTTTTAAATTCGGAAAAGTCCAGACATCTACAAGGGACCCTAGATACATTTCTGGAATTCGAATTTAAAAAAATGGACTGGTTGGCCACAAAAAATGGGCATTGAAAACCGCAATTATAAATGTGTGTACAAAAATAACTGAAAAGGTAATTTTCAAAAATGCCTAACTTTCTAGGTAAACTAGACAACCGGCAAATGAACGGAAACTGCAATATCGACACGTTCCTTGGGTTATTACTAAAGCATACAGCTTCCAAGATGAGGGTAAACACGCTGCAGGCATGTATTTGATTTATCGCAGTCATTAAACCGTTTAAACATTGATGTTCTTTTTAATAAATTATTGGTTTTCGAGGTAATACTTTATCATTCCCGTAAAGTAATTTTAAACTATAGAACATTCTGCGAAAATATTATTACATCTGCGTAGTAATCTGAATTCAGACGAGACTACTTATTATTATTGTGTGTTATTTAGCCCGTTTCTACTGCCAGGGCGTCGTAACTGGCAAAACAGTGTTAATGTTAACACAATGCAATGTTAATGTAATGAAAATTTGCTAAACTAATGTTTAATATTCCGTCGAAAGCAGCAAAAGCCATATTAATGAAATATGCGATTTTGACGATTATACATATTAACGGGTGTTTGTAAATGATTGTAGAAAAGGCGGCAAAATTTAAATGAAATTTAGGATTTTAATTGCCGTTAAGTTTTTCCATGTCGGTGCTTAGTGTATTTCACCGCAATTTATCAAAGTTTAATGTCATTTTCGCCAGTAGCGTGCAATCATTGTAAAGTTAATCTAGGTAAGTTATTTCAAGTTAGTTATTTATGAAGGGGAACGGGTCAACAGGGTTTTTTCGTCCAGTGTGGGTCAGTTAATTTGTTATGTACTGATAATTTTCTCTTTTGTATCTATTTAATTGTCGTTGTTTCGTGGATATTTCATCAGGTATATCATAACAACTTAACTGACCCACACTGGACGAAAAAAACTCCGTTGACCCGTTTCCCTTCTTGGATACAAAGTAACGTCCGTTGCTTCTTGATTCAATTAGTTACTTATGTTAAAATAAGAAATGTTAATTTTCAGAAAAATTATGTTACACCAATGAATCCTTAGTGATATTTTTGTTGTGTTACCAACGTGTATGTTTGGTTGCCTAATATACAATCTACACTCATTTACAAACACACTGTACTTTTTAACAATTGAATTTCAAGTCTCGACAAAGGCTCATCTCTAAAAAAAATTCAGAAGACGCAAAAACTGAATTTTTCTTGAACCATTTGACTGATTTCAGCAGTTTTTTCTCTCTCTAAAATTACTCTTTCACCGCAATGAAACCCAAATTAGAGCACTAAAACATAGTAAAATATGTGTTTTTATTCCCGATACATGGGAATATGGCGATATACATGGCGACACATGTTTCATCTATCTACTTCAACAATGTTATTATAAATTATAAAATTTCTATCGAACATGCAATTTTTTTATTGGAAATGGCATAAACTCATTAGAAATTGCATAACTATATTAAAAATCGCAGTTTTAAATTGAAATAGACTTAATCCATAAACGATAATTCATTATTTGAAAATTATGATAATTTGTAAATTACTTTAAATTAATTTAATTTGTTAAATTAAACATGGACATTTTCCATGGAAAATTTGATCATGCATTAGAATATCATACCATCTATTTATGCTTTGAAGCTTACATAATAAATTATACAATTTTCAAAATGAAAAATTCTAAAAATTGATGATGACATATTTTGAATTTAAATCACGATAAGCAATCTAGTTTTATATGATGTTGTTTTTTACATACTAGTGATTCATTCTCTCGAAAAATTTAATTATATCTCGGTTTGGTTTCTCTTCCTTTTATCGCCCCCATTTTAGCCTCGTTAAAGCGTGTCCTGTTTACATTCTTTAATTAGTGCCCGAGTGCGATGCGCATTTATTATCGTTTAAGTTCGGTGCTGCAACTTTATGGTGTGAAATCGAAAATCTGCCCCAGTTTCCAGAGTAAACAATAAAAAAAGCCGACAGGGAGAGAACAACGGTTTTAATGTTTAATGTAAGGTAAGATTTTACGAGTGTGTACAGAAAACATTCTCCCTTTATATTTACGCAGTGTGTTATTATAAATATTGGACTTGAATGTTTTATACACATACTTAATTAGAGAGTTGCGCCTCCAGCTTTAAAAATAATTCCTTTCACAAATATTATCAAAAATGGTTTTGATAAATCTATAAAAACCAAAGTAAATAAAGATAAGCACTTACAAAATATTAGAACAGAATGCAAACACAAAAATTGAATACTTTTGTTTTCATTATTGCAAGTATAGATACTAAAATCTTCGAAAACTTTGAGTAATAATTGTTAAAATGTCTGAGAATTGCCAATAAGTTTGCAGAAACGTCATAAAATGTAAATGCTGCAAACATTTGCGGAGATTGCTAATAATTTATGAAAATATCTAATAATACGACAATAGAAAGTCAGGGTACCAAAATGTCCTAAAATTGGATGTACTTTTGCCAAAATATCTCAAAATCGACAGTAATTTTGCAGACATATTTTTAAAATGCCAGTAGTGTCAAAATGTAGGAAAAATTCGAGTAATTTTACTAAAATGTCTTATATCTACAGATTAAAACAAAACAATATTTTAAATTTCTATTGGATTTCACCACGAGATGGCATTCACGTGCTTCTATCATCCATATATTTTAAATGTCATCAAAGTACATACCAATAATTGTGCAGAAAAATTATACAATTGAGATTAAATTTGCGAAAATTTCCAAAAACTGATGATAGTTTTAATAAAATGTTATAAATCGTCTCAGTACCAAAATGCCATCAAATTGATTACAATAATTGTAATATCTGAAATTTACCAGTAAGTTTTCTAAGATGTCATGAAATTAAATTGTTGACAATGGTTCCGAAAATTGCTAATAATTTTTAATTAATAATTCAGGGTACAAACATATCTCAAAATTGGCAGTAATTTTGCCAGTAGTTTTTATTTGAAAATTGGTGAAAATATTTTTAAAAAGGCGGAAAGACCCCATGGGGTCGATAGCCCAATAAAGATTGTTTATATATATATATATATATATAAATATTTAAACGTTACCAACGCAAAATACGTTTACCAAACGTTTAAACGTTACCAACGTTACGTTGGTAAAATGTAGGTAAACGTTGCAGCATTTAAAATGCTGCAAAACATTAGTAGTAATTTTAAGAATAAGTGTGAATACCAAAATGTCTGAAAATTAAAAGTACATTTGCTAATCATCATCAGAAAATATAAAAAATCTTCCATTTTTTTTGTGTCAAATTTATATAATTGTACATTTGGGTACCAACTCTGCGGACAACTGGACACCGGTTTCGACCTAGTGGGTCTCATCAGTCTAGTGATTCTGAAAGTTAATTCGAAAAAGTAATAAGTTCAGTAAAAGTAATTCCTTGAGCTTTTATGACCCGACCATGGTATAATATAGTATAGTGCATGAGAAGCGTGTGAGCTCCATCTCTTGTTTGAAAATCGAATTGTTATATATATTGTTAAACATGATAGTTACAAATTTTACAATTTTGACAAGTTTGAACTTAATTAGGTTTTCGAAAAATTCCAATGAAAATGATCAGTAATTCAGTAATTTTGCTATTATTTTAAAAAATAGAAATTTAGTTTGCAAAGATTTCATTTTGTGTTTTCTATTACATTGCATAAATATTTTGCTAACCTGATGATCTACAATCAGATACTTCTAATCCAATATTTTCTGTTATCTTTTATTACATTTTTTTATATTTTGCCAAAAATATTTTAATAATTTTGCGAAAATGTCTTAAAATTGCTATCCAGTGTACCAAAATGTCTTAAAATCAGCATTAATTTTGTCAAAATGTTTAAAAATAATTAGCAATTTTGCTAAAATATCTAAAAATTATTACTAATTTGGTAAAATGTCATAGCTGCATTAAATGCTGCAACACTTTCCGAAAACTGGTAATAATTTTGATGAAATATTTTCAAATGGTCATTTCTATGTGGTGTCTTCGATATTATTTGAAGCATTGTAATGTAGTGTTGTATTGTAGAAATCTTTGTAGAAATGTAATTAATTTATTCATTTGACTTGTGTAATGGGGCGGAGCACATCTATATAGGTGAAAATTTAAATTAAATTATTTAGATGGCCTGGGTGCGCGATAGTTGCATTTTGATTAACCAAACACACCTGTAACTTTATTTTTGAAAATATGTTTATCTTCAGGTTCCTTTTTTATTCTTAAAAATGTAAAAGATTGGATTACAAATATTAATTTTGCGATACAGCTCTTTGCTGTTTTTTTAAAAATAAAATTAAAACAACCCAGAATCCACCACGAATGTGACTGCAAGTCGAATTGATGATGATGCAGGAGAAAACTGTATTTTTTTGTACTAGTATTGCGACAAAATGTAACTATTTGTGACCCAGGTGCTTTTGATATATCGTTAAGTGGTTCAATGTGTGTTGTTGTTGGTAATCCAATCGCCATCTTAGGCATTAGCGTTAATAAGTTGTTTAAAAAAATCTAAATATCAGGGTTTTTTATTCAAATTTCAAAATTTCACTATCAAAAAGGAACCTGAAGATATCATGGCACAGGGTTGAATTTTTTGGTGGTTTATTTTGACATGAAAAGTCAGCTATTCCACCCTCAGGGCCACTGAATTTCGAAAAAAATAAAATTGTATGACAACAGGCATGAAACATATATTCTAGAATAGTTAATTATCATTATAATCTAATAATTTGAAGCGAATAATTTTCAGAAAACGTTTTAAAATGGCAATTCAGGGTACCAAGTCCTAAAATCGGCAGTAATATTGTTAAATTGTGTGAAAATTGCAAGAATAATGTTAAATGTCGAAAATTGACAATAATATTTTTTTAAATGTCAAGATCTGCCAGTTATTTAGGTAGAATTTAAAATAAATATATTATTAGTTGTTAGTTATATTCTTCAATCTTACATTTTTCTGTTAACAAAATATTTGCAATTTTTACAATTTCTGCAATATTTTTTTAAGTAATATATTTATGGAAAAAAATCAACAACACTAGTCAAAATGTCTTAGTTGTCTAAATATCGGAAATTTATTAAAAACTGTCAGAAAATGCCAATAATTTCGCTAAAATAAAAAACAGATTAATATACTATGCAAACATTTGATTTTTTGTTTACTATTACATTGAACTAAAAAATAAATCTAACCTGACGTACAATTTTCATAATTCATTAAGACACCTTCTTGTTAAACAAAATAGCAAGACATTTTGTAACTCTGGTAATTTACTGTTTCCAATTTCAAAAATTTACATCGTTTGGAACGTTTTTTGTTTTATTGTTTGTTACATTAATCAGTAGTTTAAATAGTTACAAATTTTGGTGATTTTAAACGTAAACTTTTTTGAAAATAAATCAGAAATAAAGGTCAAAATGTCTCAAAAATGTCAGCAATAATTGTTAAAATATTTGAAATTTGTGAAATTTGTCAAATACTATAAAAAAATGTAATAATTTCGCATAAATAAAAATAGTTTGTAAACATTTAATTTTATTGCTTATTGATACATTGTACAAAAACAATTCTAACCAGATGTACAATTTTTATAATTATAATCTTATACCTTTTTGTTAAATTTGTTAAGGTGACAAATTTTGAGTTTCAGGCAATTTCCAGTTTAAAAAAAATGGAAACTGATTCTTTCTACGCTACAGGACTTTTTCCTTTCTTTGATATTTTTGTTGTGAAATTTTCCTGAAACTGTTATAAAGTTTGATAATTATTGGGTAAAGTTGATTTTTCTGTATAAAATGTCAGATGACTTCCTCCTGCAAGTATACAATTTAAAAATTGTATAATAGAATATTCTGTAAATGAGAAGTGAAACGATATAGAAATATTAATACAATTTTCTGAAATCTCCATGAAGTAATTAAAATTCGTTCAAAATTTATTTGCATTAAAAAAATAATTCTTATAATACAACTGTTTGTGGTGTAACAATATAACAATTTTATAACATTTTGCAATTTCCAATTTCAAAAATTCACATCGTTTGGAATCATTTGGAAACATTTTATTTTTGTTGTTTGTTACATTAATTAGTAGTTTATATAGTTATAAATTCTACAATTTTGGCGATTTTAAACTTGAACTTTTTTGACAATAAAACAGCAATAATGGTCAAAATGTCTCAAAAATGTCAGGAACAATGGACAAAATATCTCAAATTTGTCAAATACTGTCAGAAAATATCAATAATTTCGTTATAAAGAAAATGTTATTTAGTTTGCACTCTGTTTACTGTTAAATTGTACAAAAAAAAAATCTAACTAGATTTTTTTAATTCAATTCTTACACCTTTTTAAGAAAAACAATACATTGGAAAATTTTGCAATTCTGGTAATTTCCAATTCTCAATTTTCAAAAAATTGGAAACTTTTCGTTCTTTCTGCGCTACAGAACTTCTTTGATATTTTTGTTGTGACATTTTCCTGAAACTGTTGAAAAGTTTGAAAATTATTGGCAAGTACACAATTTAAAATGTTTATAACAGAATATTCTGTATATGAGGGAAACTATATCGAATTTTTAATTCAATTTTCTGAACTCTCCATGAAGTAATTCAAATTCTTTCAAAATTAATTTGCAACATTTATTTTAAATTATAAAAATGTCATGATTGACATTACCTTTAAAAATATATTCAAATTCAGCGTATACTCTATAAAAAATTAAGCAAAATTATATACAATTATATTGGGTCCTGTACATTTTTGATTAAAATTTTTCAAACCCTCCAACAAAACAACCCAACTTTCAAAATTCAAGTCATATGTAATAAAGTAATCTTCATTAAATTCACTGATGTTCAATGATGTTTTTGTTATTTCTGAATACGTTGTTAAGTGTTTTATTGGGGAAATTTCTGTGTTTTTTTATTGTTTTCACTTGTTCATATTTCAGAGGAGATACATTTATGAACCTTATGATATCAATATTACGGAATGATGAAATTGTAGATTGTAATTTGTCACCATTGATAATGTTTCCTATTCATTTATAAAGACAATTCTTATTCTAATTCTAAATTTTTATTTACGTTGTTTACCCCTTAAAGCTGGTTTAATGTTGGTTCTAATTCCTTGTTAATCTTAAAAATGCATAGATAAACGCATATATGTAGTTGCACAACGGGCTTTGATGGTGTTGTGACGGGGAGCCGTAACTAATGGTTATTTTAATTTCGTGTAATACGTATACTTACGCGTGCCCCGAGTGAAATGGAAACAGTGGAACTCAATCTAGGCGAGGTGGCTGGCTAATTTAAGGATTACGCAAGAGCATCCTTATGTCGATGTGGGCAGAGCGGCTTCTGTTCGCCAGCCTGATGACTTTATCCGGTGGATCTGTTACAAGCTGGATAAGACGCAGCTGATTGGGCTCTCCTTTCGAATCGGCAATTTATGCGCGCGTCCTTCAAGGACGTGACGTTGAAATTTATTACAAGGGGGCTATAAATCAAGGAGCCCGACCAGTCGATGCACCGATGAAAGTGTTGCGCTTACCGGATAAAATTGCAATCCAAACAGTAAATAAATTACCTACTTCTTATTCAACATCAACACCAATAACTACAATAATAATAATTGTCTGCAAGGCTTGTGAGTACTTCCTTAATCACTCATTTGATTTTTTCGTTAATATATTCTATATCAATTAAGGCAGTACAAAGCTTTATAGTAGCCATTGAGAGCTGACAATGAGTCATCGCTCCATATTTCCGGAATTCGACATACGTTTCATATTTAATTTCACTCTATTGCATTTGCCTTAAGCATGAGGACGAGCATATAACTCGCGATTCTTTGTTCCAAAAAGCATGAATCATGACTATGCATAATTATTCCTTAATATGACTCAATATGACTCACTATGACTTAATATGAAACTCACCTACCGGAATAATATTTATTTGTACACCAATTACAAGCAGTAGCAATGTTTATAATCATAGTTTCGAAATTGCAGTTTCTACACATTAACAAGTAACAAATATGAGTCTACTTTGGACTAATTTGAACTTAGAAATGCTTATATATCCAATTAGGAATTGCATCAACTAAAATTTACATGAAAGCCAATAAACTTATACGAGAAGCTAATTAAAACCTCCGTAATGAAAGTTTGTGTCTTCCTCTGCGCGGAGCACTCAATTCTCACCTCAACGACATTGCTTTTCACAATGTCAGGTTCATTACTCACCGATGATCCATCTTCAGCTGTTAATTGAAAATGTCGTTTGTGCAGATTTCGCGGAGAAATTGCGATTTTATGCAACTTGTCGATTGCTCCTAATGATGCTGCGGGAAGGTTGTAATTAGCGGCTGACGTGGAAATGGACGAATCGAATTTTCTAATTGCGCTATGATAAAACGAACGTTTCCATTCTATAGCTTAACGTGAAACTGTTATACCGTTAATAATAGCTATTTATGGTATAAGTGAATAAAATTGCTTTATTCACTTGTATCATACAAGCTCTTTTACAATTCGTTATCAGAATTGAAGAATTTGTGTGAAGTGTCACATCGTCAGGTGACAACGAATATTTGAAGGATATAGAAATAGAAACACGTCACATAAACATAAAGTAGACTAGTACTTAAGTACTAGTAAAACCAAACCAAACCATGTAAGCCATCTGGCCAAATGGCCAAATAAGGTATATTATACTGTCATACCACTGTATATTGTATTACTGCTGTATTTATTGTGCCTGTATTTTGTATCGGTGCTGTATATTTTTGTATTCTTTATTTTGTATTCAATATTATGTTTACTGTGTTACTATTTTATTATACTTGACTAATCACATCCATTTATTGTAATGGCCACGTGAAATAAAGAATTGAATTGAATTGACTAGTCATAACGCTTGACTTTACAGGATGAGTATATGAGTATGAATATAAAATAAGAAAATACAAAATGACGTCCATAATTGTCATATTATTAAATAAACTTTTCAAAGATTTACAATTTTCAATTAAGTCCATCAACTTTTTAAAACAGTCAAAATTTTCAACTGTAACTGGTCAAATATGTCAAACTCTTAGCTTGGGTAGTGAAATTCAGTGAAGTTTTCAACTATTTACTCAAAATCGTCAGAATTAACTGTAAAAATCTGTGAAATTTTTAGCACGAGCAGTGAGATCTGTAACTATATCAATGCTATCTGGCAATTTTTTAAGCAATTAAACAATTTATTAAACACCATTACAATTTGTCAAATTTTCAAATGCATCTGTCCAAATTTCACGTATTTTGCAAATTTGTATTAGTTTTATTAAATCAGCCCAAATCTATCAAATTTTGAATTGCTACTAATCAACTCTGTAAAAATTTTACTTCCATCTGTAATACAAAGAAAATTAATTGCATATATTTGTTCTCAAATTTAACGTTGTGAATTTTCAAACCTGGCAAAGTTTTAACTGCTACTTTCCAAATCTGTCGAATGTCAACTAAAACTGTCATAGTGTTTAATTTTTTCTTACTACAACTTCTTGGCTTCAGAAGCGTCTAATTTTCAACGTATATATTAAAATTGGTGAAATTTTCAACTAAAACTGACCGATTTTAAAATATCGATCTATTCTCTCCATCTTTTATTTTAGGTCCAAGTGTGAAAATGTCCAAATCCATCAAATATGTGAATAATGTAGTCAAAATCTGTCAAATTTTCAACTACAACTTGTCATATTTGTTGGATATTAGACTTCAGCAGTGAAAATCGGTTCGGTTTTCAGCTTCAGCAAAATGCTATATTTCCATCTGTTATAATTGGCTAATTTTCAATGCATATATTAAAATTTATGAAATTTTCTACTAAAACTGACCGATATGAAAATATCCATCTTTTTTTAGGTCCACATGTCCAAATCCATCAAATCTGTGACTAATATAGTCAAATTCTGTAAACTAGTAATATTTGTCAAATATTAAGCTTCAGCACTGAAAATCGGTTGGGTTTTAAGCTTAAAAAAATTGTCTTAATTCCATTTATTATGATTTGTTATGTTGTTAGCTCCAGCTGTAAACTGTGCAAAATCTGTTGGTAATTACAAAACAAAATTACGTTCATAATTATCATATTTTTAAATAAAACTTTCCAAATCTTTACAATTTTCTAATGAAAATTGTCCAATTAATTTTTGGCTAAAATAGTAAAAAATTTCAGCTGCAACTGGTCAAATATGTGAAATACTTAGCTGCACTAGTGAAAATCAGAGCAGTTTTCAACTATTTACATCAAAATCGTCAGAATACTAACTGTTAAAATCTGAGAAATGTTTAGCATCAGCTGTGAGAATCTGCAAGTATTTCAATACCATCTGTCGAAAGCTGGCAAATTTCTAACTCGCAATTTGTTGAAAACCATTACAATTTGTCAAATTTTCACATATTTTGCAAATTTGGCAAATTTTCAAATGCTATCAATCAAATCTATATTTTTTACCTTCATCTGTAATATGAAGAAAATTATTTGCATGAATTTGTTGCGTTGTCAAATTTTCAATTGTGAATTTTCAAACATTTTTCAATGCAAATTTTACCTGCTTCTTTCCAAATATGTCAAATTTCAACTAAAACTAATATAGTGTCGCAATTTCTTTAACTGTAGCTTGCCAGACATGTCATTTTTGGCTTCAGAAGCTTCTAATTTTCAACGAATACAGGGTGTCCCATATTTAATTGATATCTTTCTTTTTGCTACTTCGGAAACCGCCATATTGAATTTTGTTTTGAATGTGTGTCATGTGTGTCATGTGGGTCTAATAAAATCAAGTTACTTTGTCTGAAACATGTCTACAAAAACTTCCTACTGAATAGCGCAAATTGTAAAGTATTGAATTGAAACTGGCCAAATTTGTAAAACTTTTAAATGCAACTGCACAAATCTGCCAAATTTCAACTAAAACTGCCATAGTATGAGCAACTTGTAAAATATGTCAAATGCTTGGCTTGAAAAGCTTCTAATATTCAACCCATATATTAAAATTTGTAAAAATTTCAGTTAAAAGTGACCGATTTGAAAAACTATATATTTTTTATGTCCAATTGTGAAAATATCTAAATCCATCAAATTTGTCAGTAATGTAGTCAAAATCTGTCAAATTTATAACTACAACAAGTCAAATTTGTCAAATAATCAGCAGTGAAATTCTGTTCAGTTTTTATATTCAAGAAATTGTCATATTTCCATCTTGTCTATTGAATCTTTTTAGCTGTGGACAAAAACTTTTGATGAATGAACCAAAACTTGAAACTGAATACTCCAAATTGTTAAATATTCAATTGAAACTGCAAAAATTTGTCAAATTTCGAAATGCACCTGCACAAATTTGTCAAATTTTCAACTGTTATTATTCTGATATTCTCAGTTGCAATTGTTTAAATGTTTTAAATTTTCAGTTGCAATTGCAAAGTTTCAACTTCAACTATCCCAATTTGCCATATTTATCAACTTTTCATGGACAGGGAAAACCAATGCAACTACAGGCTGTGCATAAAATGGCGAAAGAACTATAAGTGGCGATGTTGGTCTTAAAATGCTGAGCCGAAAATCTTAATACCTAAGTTTAAATGAATTCGTTATTCTAAGTATCAAAATTTTACACTGACATAAGCGAAGTTACACCGTTGCCGGGTGTACTTTTTAAGAAATTAAGCTGATTGAGAAGTGTTTAAAAAAGACAGCACATACAGAAAAATAATAATAAAAAAAATAGTAACGAATAGCACGTATTAAGCGACTTGATTTTAAAACTTTGAGGACCTCGTGCAGACTCAGGATGCATGGTACAACATTTTGGTATCAAGATTTGCGACGCAAAATTATATTACCAACATTGCCACGTGTAGTTCTTTCGCCAATTTATACACACCCTGCATTATTATTTCCATAAAATAAAATTAAGAAATTTCTTAGAAAAATCTATTTTTAGCAAGGTTTTTTCGGTTTGATAGAGGTTTTGACTAGTGGAAGTGGGCATATTGCCTGGGATACTGAAACCTATACACATCTGCTGCTGCAATAGATGCATTTAGAATTCATAAGTTACATACTACCCTTCAGCGGGACTCGAACTAAGAAACTTTGAGTTATAATGGGAGTAGAAAACATATGCATGGCGAAGTTGGCAATTTAATAGTTACCTTAATATCTTCAAATAAGTCAAGGGTGTAAAGGTTCGTCGCTTAATCTAGCATAGAGTCCCCAGCTCTGTGTTACATAATAACCTGTAATTTCATTCCGATTCCAAACTTTGAACACTGTTTCCTGGATTGGAAAGTTATTAATTAGTATGCGCTAAAAAATCTGATGTGGCCAGCACATGACTTTCTCCGTACCTAGAAGATTAGAAATGAAATAAATCAAATTTCGTTCATTCATGTGAAAAATAAAAATGAAATTAATCAATTTTCTCAAAAATAAATCAAATTTCATTCATTCACATGAAAAGTAGAAATGAAATTAATCAATTTTCTCAAAAATAAATCAAATTTCATTCATTCACATGAAAAATAGAAATGAAATTAATCAATTTTCTCAAAAACCAATGGTTATGGTTCTAATTTTATTCTATTTTAATATTTATTCTATATTCATTTTAATATGATGTTAACGTGTAAGTTAACATGCAAGTTCCATTTTCCAAAAATATTTCAATAAATTCCGTAAAAGCAGAGTAATGTAAAAGTTTGATTACAACAAAATATATGTAGTTAAAGATTTGCTTTAATGTATGGAATTAAAGCTAATCTTTAACTACATATATTTTGCTGTAATCAAACGTTTACATCACTCTGCTTTTACGGAGAAAATTAAGTTGAAATTTATATTGTAATATTAACTTCTATAGATCCATTCTAGAGATCTCATAGAGAGTGTGAAGGAAGTTGCAAACCGAACCACTGCTCAACTATTGCAAAGGAAAAGTTGACCTATCAATTCGGTCAAGAACTCGCAGGTCGTAGATCAGAACTACGTACAACAACTACCATTATGCCCAATACATTATATTTGGCACCTGTATCACTTCTAGATGTTGTTAACAGAAGATGATCAATAAAAAATAACTATTGTGCAGGAAAAGATCAAATCAGGAAAAGAAGTAGCACACGGAATTTCGGACCCTCTGGCACATCTGACAAACCTTTCATTTAAAACTGGAGTATTTACTAATTCATTAAATGTAGTCAAGGTTCTTCCAATTCTCAAGAAGGCCCCAAAAAAACACATGTTAAATTTTAACTTAATTTTCTCCGTAAAGAGTGATGTAAAAGTTTGATAATAACAAAAAATATGCAGTTTAAGATTAGCTTTAACGTAAATTGAAATATTTTTAAAATATTTATAATATTTCAGAAATAGTTCGTAAAAACAAACTTTCTTTCCTAAAAGATATTTATTGAAAAACTTCAAATTTTACAAATTTGTTAATGGATTAATATTATATTTGTTTAATCATAGTATGTCAATATTATATCAATGATTATACAGGGTGATTTTTTTAAAAGTACCTACCCCGAATTTCTGAGAAAATTTCGACAAAATAAAAAACTCCCGAAACATGGCAATTGTTATCAAGAGGTGGGGTCAGCACTATCAGGTAGGATAAAGTCAGTGTGTAGTTTAGATGGACTAGTTTCGATCGGGGGGTCATCATCAGCATCCAAATCGTTATTCATACATAGAGAAAAATAATAATAACAAATAGTGCAGATATACTTCTTAGGAACATACAGGGTGGCGCACTTATACTCGCTCGAACCATTTCCGCTAGACTAATGAAAATTTAGGAAAACATCCGACTGGAAGTTATTGGACACTTGATGTGCTACCTTTTAAAATTATTTTTGACTATACAGAGTGTACCATAAATACGGGACGCAAAATTTGGCCTCTTTTTTAAATTGATCACCCTGTATATTATTTTATTTTTAGAATCTGCTTTATGTGGGCTTCACAGATAATTTTTATATTTTGGAGATCAGATGCAACGTTGCCAAGTTATTCACATTTTAATCAAATTTAACAAAATATCATGGACGTGGAAAAAAGTTCAACAAAACTTTATTATAAGAGATCAATAAAAGAATCTGCGTATTCAAGTATAAAAGCAATGTGCCTAAGCATACACAATATTTTAAGTTACGTAGAACACACAGGGTGTATCGCTGAAAGAACGGTACAATATTGTATTTTCAAATGCCTAACTCATTCTTTTCAAATAGAACACCCTGTATATAACATCATATTCTGAGTGCTCATCTAATGAGCTATTCAATGGTAGTATATTGAGTGTAATCTAATAATACTTTTTAATAGGTAAATAACGATCAATCTCAATAAGTTTTAGCCATTTGAAAATAGCACAATTCGATCGTTGTTTCAGAATACCCTGTGTATTCAACGGGGCTCCAAATATTGTGTATGTTTTGGCACATTACTTGGGTAATTGCCTACCCAGATTCTTTCATTCATCTCTTATAATTTGGTTTTGTTGATTTTTTTCCAGGTCATTAGTTTTCGTTAAATTTGATTAAAATGTGATTAACTTTGCAACGTTGTATCTGATCCCTGAAAAGAAAGATGATTTGTGAAGCCCACATGAAGGAAATTCCAAAAATTAAAAAATATATATAAAAATATAGTGTCCCATAAATCCAGGACATCCGAGAACATTTAATCTCATTGTTAAATGGAAGACCCTGTATATTCTTTCATTTTTGGGATCTGCTTCATATTGGCTTCACAAATCAATTTTATTTTTAGGGATCAGATGCAACGTTGCCAAGTTATTCACATTGTATAAAATTTAACGAAAAATCATAAACCTGGAATAAAATTCAAAAAAACCTTATTATAAGAGATCAATGAAAGAATCTGGGTATGCAAGTACCCAAGCAATGTGGTAAAACATTCACAATATTTGGAGTCACGCTGAATACACAGGGTGTTCTGAAACAACGATCGAATTTTGCTATTTTCAAAGGGCTAAAATATATCGAGATTGATCGTTATTTACCTATTAAAGGCTATTATTATATTATAGTCCGTATATATTTTGTTTTCAATGTTTTTCTTTATTTGTTGCAATAAAGGTAACAAGTCATGTCATATTACAATAAATAAAGGTGGTGGGGGGTTACTTCGTCCTCTTCTTCGTATCAGATTATCTGTTTTGTCTCTGTACTAGTGGTATGAGGCTTAGGATTCCAGGAGATTTTTTTTCTTTATTTGTTTCTTGAAAGTTGCTAGATTTAGGGCTTTAATTGGGTCATCTAACTGGTTGTATTGTTGTATTGCGATGCTTGTTATTCCTAGTTTTTGTGGTTGCTGCTTACAGGTGTAGGTTCTTATGTGCTGATTGTTTCTTGTATCGTGTGTATGTATCTCGTTGTTCGTTTTTAGAATGATGCTGCTGTATGTTTCTTCATGTTTTATTTAGTGTATGTGGAGTATATTGTTAAACCTTATGAGCGGTTTTATGTTTAGTTCGTTCGTTTGTTTATATATTTGTGTTGTGCTTGTTGTGTGTGGTAGTCTGTAAATTATCTTTAGGGCTTTCTTTTGTTGGGTCTGTAGTTTACTTCTATTCTTGGTTGTTGTGGAGCTCCAAATGTTTATTGCGGAGTTGATGTTTGTCATGAAAACTGTATGGTAGAGAGTTTTTCTTAGATGGTTGGGTATATAGTTTTTGATTTTACCTAGAATGTATACGGTCTTTGAGTTCTTTGTGGTTATTTTGTTGATGTGGGGGTCCCATTTTAGGTTGTTATTGATTGTTAGCCCGAGGTACGTGAATTGCTGTGTTTCTTTTAGGGGACGGTTTTTTAGTGTTATCTGTAGCTTGGAGTTATGTCTATTCTTGCCAAATTGCATATATTCTGTTTTTGTTTCATTTATTGTGAGGGATTTCTCGAGGTCTCTATTTACTGTTTTGGCTAGTTCTTCTGTGTTATTGTGCAAGTTTACTAGGCAGATATGCTACCATTGAATAGCTCATTACATAAGCACTCCGAATATGATGCTATATACAGGGTGTTCCATTTGAAAAAAATGAGTTTTAGTCATTTGAAAATATGTTGTGCGTACAAATATGATGAAGTCCGAAATGTGTAAAATTGAATTTATATTTTGTGTTCATATCATTTATCATTTATGCTATATATATATATATATATATATATATATATATATAATCTAAATGGATCTAAACACTTTTCATATCAATTTTTATTTTGGTAGGTACATCCATTGGCGTACTATTTTGAGAGGTACATCCATGTGTGTCAGTTTCCCTCTCCCCTCCAATAAGCTCCTGCAGAAAATTTAAAATTTAATGTCCTACCTTGTGAGACCTCATTTGAAAGGTGTTTTTGTCAGTAATACAGCTGTGCATTTTCTCTTTTCTTTAAAAATAAATAAACAGTATTTTATGTTATAAGGACGAAAAACGAAATATTTCGGACGACTTGCTGGAAATTGCTGGACGAGGCAATGCCGAGTCCAGCAACAGCAATGAGTCCGAAATATGTTTGTCATCCGTATATCATGCATAATTTTTTATTCGATTGCAAGAACATTACAAACTACATAACTAAAAAAAAAATTAAGTTAATCAAGTTGTCATGAAAAGTTTATTACGTTGTCAGTGTGACGTTCGATCAACAACGAAATCATTAAAATCATTTTAAAATTTCGAGTTAAGACGAGTTAACTGTACTCCTCCTGAGATGCGAGACGCTACAAATCAAGTTTCGGTAGAGTTGCTTCCGCAAAAATCAGAAGAAGTTTATGAAAGGGCATATCAAAGATTTGAAACATACCGCCTACAAAATAATATTCCAACTCTCTCGGGGAATGTTTTACTGGCATGTTTCTCAAATTTGTTTCAACAAATGAAATCTTCGACTGTATGGTCTCACTATTCTATGGTAAGAGCCTTATGCCATAAATTAATTAACCATTGACTTTTGTATCTATGCTGCCGAAAAATATTTTACTGTTACGTAGCAACTATGGTCTTTAACAAAATGATGGTGTTTTCGTACAAATTTTCATACCGAAAAATACTATCTTATGATGCAATCTAATAAAAAAGTTATTAAAAAGAAGTGTGCAGCTGTATTACTGACATAAAGACCTTTCAAATGCGGTGTCACAAGATGGCTCATCCCATTTGAAATTTTCGACAGGTGCTTAGAATTAGAGGGGATGGGGAAACTGACAGACATTTCAACAGTAGGTAAGTCAAAAGATGCCCATCTCAAAATAAAAATTGAGGTGTTTCGAAGATTTTATGTTTTGCCCTAATGTTCTGAGAAATCCGGGGGGATACATAAAAAAATCTCCCTGTACATCGGTAGTATATCAATTAGAAATAGGTATAAATGTTAGCCGTTAATTGTGTGTTCTAGGCTTGTTGTAATAGGTATCGGAATTACATCTGTTATTGATTGATATGTACAAAAAAAAACGTGTAAATGAGTGTGCTCGGTTATTATTGAGGCTAGGAGGTAACGAGCAGTAAGCCGCAGAGATAATTATAATAATTGGAGTAAGAGTGAGGTGTGCAGATATTGGTATGTAAATTGTTCTCATTGAAGTCTCGGGCTAAGTAAAGGTAGATTAATTAAAAAGTCTGCTCCTGGTCGGAGCGATAATGGATTACAGCTCGTCGGTAATGTAAAAAACCTTCCATTATTAATATAATTATAAGCTGTAATATTTCGAGTAGTCGCGAGGTGCGGAATAATAGGAAAACGCCGCGGCGCGGCGGACTGACGATAATAATAAATGAGGAAGGAACGAGGAAAGTAGATAGATAATATTATTAAGAAGTAATGGGACAAACACGCTGTAACCATTAGGAAACCAATCAGCCCGTTGGTAAAAAAGGAACGTACCTCGTTCCTCGTGCGTCCAACATTAATTACCTTCCAGTCTTTTGGTCAGGTAAGGCACCGCAGTCAATGACTTTTAGATGCATTTGCAAGCAAGTCACGCACAACGGACCCGATCCGGTGATCGGAGCGAACAACTCCTCGCCTTGTTCACAAATATTCAAACTGTCGTTTGTGCAAAGGCAAAAGTGCAATCGTCATGCTCGGCCGGAAACCATCCTCCACGCGCGCTAATTGAAACACCATGAGCAATTTTACGTAACTGCATACAATACGTGCGAGCCACAATAAAAGGCACGGTGTGATATAATGTGAGATGAATTGCTCACCGCATTTGACACGTAGTAATTCCATCATCATCATTAAGGCTTCCACCCATCCTCCTCCAATGCAGTGGGAGTATCACCAACTTCGGCAAAAGCGCACTGAAAACTCTTCAGCCGCGATAAATTTGAATACCAGATTCTCAAACGAGGTGGCTTATAAATGTCACGATTCGTTAAATTTTACTACTGGTCTCTAATTATTGTTATCTGCTTTATTATTCTATTTCAGAAATTTGCATGACTCTATTGGCGAAGTCAACGACCACCTATCATTGATGGAGCCGAGGCCAATTAGCATTTGAAAATATCGCGGATCCGTTATGCACGATTGGTGTCGGAACTGCTTGATATTAGGTGCTGACAAGTTGTGTAACGAAACGCGTCTCGAAAATCGCAATAAATTCTAGTGTGAAAGTTAATTAAGGCGCATGGAAAATTTGCATTTTTATGCGACCGATCCGCCAAAAATCGCGCGAACTAGGTATAAAAATGGAGTAGAAATTTGCTGTCGCTTTAGTGGCCAATAAATTAATATTTACATTTTCAAACTGTATATAAACTACACGGATATATCAATTAAGCGTAAAATACAGGTATCACGGGCAATTATCTATTTTGATTTACGACGATCGTAAAATCGCAAAGCTTTTTTACGGTACGTCGGAAATGATGCATTTTTACGCATAATTTTACAACTGCTTAATAAGTTTTCATCATACCTTTTACTGTTTATCGCATAATATACACAACATCACAATACCGTTCGCTTTCAGTACTGTCATAATCATTCGTTATAGACTCTGTAGTCGTTCAAAATTTTATTGATAAACTGCCCAATTTTCAGTGATTTCTCTATAACATCAAATAATCTTGCTAAAATTTCATGTATCGATTAAATGTTTCTCATACAGGGTGGTCACTTTTACGACGCCCACCATTAGAATATATTAAACGGAAATACATACAGAGTTGGTCAAATGGGATAAAAGTTTCTTATTTTTGTGCCTTTCAATATACTGAAACGAAATCCGGGATATCTTGCACAGTTCCTGAAATATCCTTGAATGACCGAAAACGTGCACTTTCCTATTCCTCTTATAACTTTTTTACTTTTGAAGGAAATTTTACGAAACTTCCCACGCTTACATTTTTCGACGTGAGCTTTCTGATGACAGTACCAATCATTTTCTGCGCCAACTAGATGCCCAAATTTGCATAGTCAACTTTTGATTTTCTTATAGGAGCAATATTATATTTTAATAGCATTCAAAAGAGCGAAAAATTTCAATTGCAACCATGTATTACACATGGGTAATCTGATATTATTTACCACCAAAAATCAATTATTTAAAAATTTGTTGCAAAAATCAAACTGCTGTGGACTGCTCCAAAAATCAAGTTGCCATGGAATAACAAATTATCATTTTGACATGTGTTATACATGGTTAAAATCAGATTTTTTCGCTCTTTTGAATGATATCAAAATCCAATATTGCGGCCATAAGAAAATCAAAAGTTGACTATGAAAATTTGGGCATCTAGTTGGCGCAGAAAATGTTTGTCACTGTGATCAGAAAACAGACGTTGAAAAATGTAAGAGTGCCAAGTTTCGTAAAATTTCGTTCAAAAGTATAAAGTTATAAAAGAAAAATGAAAATGCACTTTTTCAGTTTTTCAGCGATATTTCTGGAACTGTGCAAGATATCCCGGATTTCGTTCCAGTATATTCAAAGGCACAAAAATGAGAAACTTTTATCCCATTTGACAAACTCTGTATATATTTCCGTTTAATAGATCCTAATGGTGGGCGTCGTAAAAGTGACCACCCTGTATAACTATAAAATTTTCACTTAATTCTACCAAAATTAAGCCGTGTTTAGCAAAATTAATCTGTAAAAATTTCTTAGCAATTACTGTAAAAGTTTAGTTAGTGTAACAAAAAGTTTATAAATAATTATTGTAAAACTAACGATAACATTTTTTTAATTATTATTTCTGAAAAATTAATTTAACCTAAATTTTAATTATTCTGCCAATTACTACGTTGATTTCTGCCTTAATTTCAACTGGTAAATTTTCAATTATTTATCAATTTAGCATAATATCAAATAGTTAAGACGAAATTTAGAAATATTCGTTAAAATATCAATGATTGCTGATGAATTTTCGAGTGATGTCACAATATTTAGTCATATTTAACAAAAATCATAAATTCTAAATTAAGACATACTCTTTGTCAATTTTTTAGAAGAATTGTCTTCCTTTAATTTTTTACGGAATTATAAAATTCAGAGCACTTTAACGATAACATTATGTTTTTATTATTATTTTTGATTAATATAAAAAAAAATAACCAAAATTTTAATTATTCTGCCAATTACTACGTTGATTTCTGCCATGATTTCAACGGGTAAATTTTCAATTATTTGTGCATAATATCAAATAGTTGAAACGAAATTTTGAAATATTCATTAAAATATCTATGTTAGCTGATGATTTTTTGAGTGTTGTACCAATATTTAGTCATATTTAACAAAAATTTAAAATTCAATTAAGATTTACTCTTCGTCAATTTTTTAGCAGAATTGTCTTCTAGTATGAAGTAGGATATATATAAAATATGCCTTATATAAATTTTTAGAAATTTCAGTGGTTATATTATGTTTATCCAACACCTCATAATAATGCAACCATAATTATATTGGGAATGCTCCCGTTGATAAATAACTTATTATTAGTATAATTCTACCGATTCAGTTAAATTATGTACCGTAAAACTCACTGAGTGAGTTACAAATAAACTCATGACTCATGCTTACTGAAATTTTAAAATATATAAATAAATACTACAATTTCAGCTTATAAATAATTTTTAATAATAATTATTAGGTATATATAGACAGTAGATCAATCAAAAAATGTTCTACTCCTTATTAACATCCACATTAATATCCAATGTAACAATCAAAGCTAAATCGATCGACGATAAAATTAATTTGTCAAATAAAATATTCATCAGAATCAATTGACCAGAACTGTCATCAGAAAAATAATGCGTTTTACCGAAATTCTGGAAGTGTTAGATAAAATTATGTATGAAACTCGTGTATTACAAGTCACAAGTTACTAGTAAAAACAAAGCCATTCGCACTTATTGCTCGTGGCTTACCAGTTTTTTCTCGTGACTTATGTCCCTTATAACACACTTACTATAAATACCAAACTCTGATAACACAATATATCTAAATTTGACAATTTTTCATTACTTATCCAAAAATTCCTACTCAAATTTACTAGGAATTTGTATTGAGAATGTGTTCAGCTGAGATTAGTAAAATTAAGTAGATATTCACTATAGTAAATTTTCTTGAAAATATTATGCAAAAACCTTGTGCTCTTAATTTTATAATTCCGAAAAATATTCAAGGAAAGTTCAAAAAATTTATAAGAATATCTACGAGTTTAGACACGGCCACATACCTTTATAATTTTCAATACGTCTTGATGAATGTGTAAGTCATATTTTTTAATGATTCCATAAAGTGTTCAGCGCAACATTTGAGAAAAAACAATAATTTAATATTTCAATATATCAGAAAGTTCTAGAAAAAGTGAGTAGATATTCTTGGAAAATTCGTTAAATTTTCATGAAAATATTATGGAGTTCCATAGTGTTTTGCTGTTTCAATGTTTACCAACTATTATTGCTAAATTATATTTAGTTACTATTTTGATACCTATTCAGGGTTAAAATTAGATTATCATTTTTTCTTCGTCATCATTTCAACGCCTACTACAAGAAATTGTTCGAAATGTGTTAACAAGCCTTTTTCTGAATAAAAACCATACATGAGAAACTACATGAGATATAAATAGTTGAATTCGTAATGTAAAATGCTATCTAATACAGGCTGAAATTTTTTTACGGGCCGTATAAAAAAATAAAGTTGATGATGCTTTCTTCGAAAGGAAACGTTGTACTGAAAATTTGTAAATGCTGCCTTGTAGAGCTAAAAAAGTGGCAACGAGAAAGTTTCTTTGGTTTCCTTATATCTTTTCAAATAATTTCAGAAAAAAATAAAAACGAAATCGTAATCGATGAACGATGAACTGTCATCAGAAAAATATTGTGTTTTACCGAAATTCGGGAAGTGTTAGATAAAATTATGCATGGAACTCGTGTGTTACAGATCACATGTTACTCGTAAAAACAAATATTTTTACCAGATTTTTCTCACGACTTATATCCCATATAACACACCTGTACCATCAATAATAAATTCTGATAACTCAATATGTCTAAATTTGACAATTTTTCATTAGTTATCCAAAAATGCTTACTCAAATTTACTAGGAATTTGTGTTGAGAATAGTGTTCATTTGAGAATAGTAAAATAAAGTAGATATTCTCCATAGTAAATTTTCTTTAAAATATTGTGGAATAACCTTGTGCTCTGAATTTTATAATTCCGTAAAATATTCAAGGAAAGTTCACAAAATGCAAAGGAATATCTACGAGTTTAGAAAAGTTCACATACCTTTATAATTTTCAATACGTGTTGATGAATGTGTAAATCATTAATATTTTTGTTTATACAACTCCATATAAAGTATTCAGGGCAACATTATGAAAAAAATAATTCAATATTTCCATATTTGAGAAATTCCTAGTAAAAGTGAGTAGGTATTCTAGGATAATTAGTTAAATTTTCATGAAAATATTATGGAATTTCATTGCGTTTTCAAAATTATAATTCTGTTAAATATTGATGGAAATTTCATGATATTAATAGGAATATGTACGACTTTAGAAGAGTTCATATATTTTTATGATGTTCAATACATGTTGATAAATGAATTTTGCACAGTTTTGCACAGCAAAAATTTAGAAACAAAAACATACTTAAGTACAAATACTTATAAATCATTTTAAAAATTCCGAGTGAAAGTGAAAAAATGGTCATTCACAATAGCACTAATTGTGTGTACTAACATAGAAATGTAAAAACCATCTTTTGGTGCTGTTCACATTTAAAGTAAGGCAAAGTACCCAATCCCAGCGCTAATTTTACCAATTTATTGCATACTGTTGCATTGTTGCATACTTTTAATTCGGCCTATTTTCTTTTTGTTTCTTTGGATTTGTTGTGTCTTAAAGCTAGGTAATTCCTCTAAAATTTGCTTTGATCCGTTATTTATTCGAATAGAATAGAACAGCTGATTCTACACTTAATCATATATTGTTGTTCTCAGCGAAAATTAACGCAAGACTTTGGACCTTACAATTTCGCGTAAATTACCAGATTGGACCTTGCAAGGTTCCAATTTCGCGCAAATTACCAGTTTTGCGTTAAGTATTAATTTCGCCATTGTGAACAACTTTGTGTAGTTCCATATACCAAACCCTTACGTTCATTACTTGTGGTGGTTAAGTGGTTGTGAATGCAGCTCTATGCAAAAATCTTAAAAATTCCTAAATTTTTCCAGGAAATTCCAGTAATTAATTCCAGTAATTCTTAATATTTCCAGTCGTGATATAGTACAATATAAAATCACGGAAATTTTTAACTAATAAATGTAGAAGTTTTAAATACTTCCCAAATCAACTCAAAAGATACTTAAAAATATACTAGGTTTTCTATAAACATATTTCTGACTTGTCTTCTCTGACTGAAAATCAGCAGACTTTCACTGTGTCAAAATTCTATCGAATTGTCAAAACAAGTCATGTCATTATAAACAACTAAGAATACAATAAAAAACCCAATCAATTTTCAATATAAGCAACAAATTATAAATGGAATTTATATTAAAATAAATTTTGAAAACATTTACAATTTTGGTCTAAATATTTTTAAATTTAGACCAAAATTGTAAATGTTTTCAAAATTTATTAGTAGAAATAGTAGAAATAGAAATATTTTGAGGGTTTGTTTTGGAATAGTAGTTTGAAGGAATGAAGCACAATTATTTTTACAATTTGCATAGTGAATACTATGCAAATTACAATTACTAAACAAAAACTAAATCAAGATTTGTATTGTTACTTAAGCTGTTATTGTATCCCCCAATTTGTTATCTGATCTAAATATTCTCAGATTTGGGCATTTTCTGAACGCAATTTTATTCAATTAAAGCATATTTGCAATTTAAGTTTAATATCAAACATGAGATCAATTTTCTTGCGATTATTTATTTCTGTGATCATTTTTTTACGATGGAATTTCTAGGATGAATTTTTCACACACGGCTGTCATCTATTTTTGTTTTTATGTTGTGTTTGTTATTTCTTTAGCAAATATACATTATTGCTTAATTAACACTTACAATTACGGGTTTGTCGTGAAATAGCACCTGAATACTTAGTTATTATAATCGCATTGATAGTAATGGATTCATATCAATGACATGATTTTAAATCCCTATTTGATATTCATAATCCGTTGCCTTCGCGGAGTTCGCCCCTGGGAAACTCGTCCGGCGCACTTTGTTGTTTGTGATAAAACTGATAAGTGGTAATACTTCAATAAATAGTATGATGAAATGATCGTATGCAATAATGTAAAAGTGTAATCCGATTAAATGAAATGCGACTGTGGGATCTTGGGATTACACTGGAGGCAAATTTACCAATCGTATGCCGGGGAATTTAGTATCCTCGTTAATACGCTTACAGCAGTGCAATATTATAATTATTGCTGTTCGAATTGACGTGTTCTACAGCAATTACAGGTATCTTAGAAACATCAAAGTAGTTGCAGTGGGTCTCATGCATTACTGATATCGTTCAGGCGAAATAATCTGTATAGAGGCTTAGTATTTAATTTGTAAAATACGACAGCATTGCTCTTATATGGAAAAATGAGATTACTGGCACCCCATATTTCTCCTAACAGTTTAGTTTTATAAACGAATGTTGTAGCGATGCTATTTTAATACGTTTATTACCATAATGCATGACCATTATGTTAAGCATTGTAATTCTATTAAAAAAAATCCTTGTTGATTTTTTGTTAACTTAGAATAACTATAATAATGTTCATACATTTTTAACAGTTGTTTTATATAATTTTGTTTTCCAAATATAGTAAAAAATGAACACAAAACTGAAAATTATAAATAGTTACGTACCTACATAAAAGTTATCACAACTAGGTTCTGTCAACCTGTCAAAAAATCTGTGAATATTAAAAAAATATATACAGTATCAACAACTCACATAAGAATTGCCAACATTTGTAAAAACTTGTAATAATCACTAAATTATCACAAATCTAAAAAATAATCTACAAAATTCTTTAAATTTTCAAGCATCAATTACGAGTATACTTAATATTTTATTGTCTAACAAATATAAAACAAAACCCAATAAAAGTATAATGTTTGAAACATCTATTACCACCTTATGAAAGCACTTAATTTGAAATAATACATTGAGTGTAAACATTTAGTCGATATAAATTTAATTAGGGTACATTTCAAAATTCCAAGTAATATTAAACAAAGCCAAACAACATAGGACAATATTGTCAGAAGAACATATTATCAATGATATTACCATAAAATATCACGGAAATTAAATAAAATTTAAAAATAATTATGGAAAATTATTTACAAATTATTATTATTAAGTTTTTGTATATCAATTATAACTAGAACTTGTAAATACTTATTGAAATATTTACTGAAAAATCACGCATTTATGAAAAAATCTATATACAATCTAAGTAAATATGTATGCATACATTTAAATAAATTAATTTAAAAAAAATAAAAATCGTTAAGAAAATTCAGGCTGCAATTTTCTTGTGATAATAATAAAAATATAAAAAATAATTATTTTCTCATAATATCATAAATCAAAGTACATCAAATGGCTAAAAATTATAATATGTACATAGCTAAGTAAATGTTTTTAAAATTGAGTAGTGTGTGAAAAATTTAATATTGTTATTCAACAATATTACATAGCAACATATTTTTAGCAAAACATTGTTAGTAACAATTTCCAGATATGGCATTTATATCAGTTTATGCGGTATAATAATAAACTGCTACGCTTATATTACAGAAATATTGCAATTTTAGTGGTAAAACTATATGTACTATAGTCCGGCAGGACTACTTTCTTCTTACTTCTTACTTCTTACTTACGATGTTCTGCCTCAAGGGAGAATATATGCTTATTGTAACATTATTGTACAGGCAGAAAGACTGCTGGTTGATAGGTATATAAAAATTGTTACTACTGCTAATACATAATTATTTTAGAAAATCGCCCAAAAATCACTGGATAATAACCAGAATTTTTGAAAATTTAAAATATGCACTAAAACATTACATTTATTAACTTTACTAGTTATTAAATTTATTAAAAAAAGTCATATAAAAGTTTTTAGTAAAACACATTTGAAATATTCAGACGTCTAGGAATTATTTATAATTTTTCATAACTGAAGGAAGTTATGTTGATATATGGACATCTTTTTCAAATATAAAAAAATCAATAAATATTTTTAAATAATAAATAGTTGCAAACCTTAATTGTATGAAAATAAGTAATATGTTACTACTTAATTTATTAAAATGTCACAAATTGATTATCTATATAAATTCGTTAGTAAAAGTTGACAAATTCAATCGTTTTGGTAATTTTCTCTTGATTTCCTAGGATTATAAAACTTAAAGCAGAATTATTGACGGTTTCTAAAAACTAAAATAAAATTATATTTTGAGGCTTGGCGTTTGCATTATTAAAATTTCCACTTTTGGTATACGAATTACGAATATTTTGTTTTTTTTTCATACTAATTTTTACAATTGTCAGCATTTTTATCAATATTACGTGGAATTTATTATAGAACTTTCATAAAAAATATAATTTACTTACATTTTCACATTTCGTCTACAAATTATGAAGTTTTTAGTTTTTTGCATACTAATTTATAGAATTATTAGCAATTTCATTAATATTTAGTAGCATATTTTATAGAACTCTCATTAAAACATTGAAAACCAAATAATCTTTTTTATAATTTAAGAGAATAATATGAATTAAGACTAGAGAGACAATTCAAATGAGATTAGAGGATTCAAAAAGCGGATTTAGACCGGGGTACAAGACAAAATATTCACAATGAAACAAATTACAGAAAAACGAGAGAACGTAATAGAGAAAGGTATGTGTGCTATATAGACCTCGAAAAGGCTTTTGACAGAGGAAGTTTGAAGAAGCCTACAGAATAAAGGAATTGGAGGAGAGCTAGTGAAGAAGTAAAATAAATAAACCGAGAAACTAGAATTATATAAGAAGTGCAAACAGCAAATCAGAAGAATTTAGAACAAAACAGGAGTAAGACAAGAAGGCATATCGAGCCAACAACTAGTCATAGCCCGATGTAATAAAAGAAACAAAAAAAGAAAAAAATAATGGGATTAGAGTTGGCTATAAGAAGATGCGAATTAAAGAGTGCATATTCTCGGATGATATAACCATTTTTAAGTACAGAAAAATATGTAAATGACAAGATCAAATATGGAATGATGCACTGAAAACAACGATACTAAAAATAAACAAGTAAAAGACAAAAATAATGGTAATATCGAAAGAAAATAATAAGATTCTGGAAGGCAAAGCCTTGGAACAAGTCAAAAAATTGAAGTACTTGGGAACTATAATAGACTGTTAAGGTAAATATGACAGTGACATAAAAGACAGTCAGGCAGCACGGCGGATATACAGGGTGTCAAAATATCTGAAAAAATTCATCGAAACATGGTTGATTCCGTTCTCCTCACGTGAAATACTTTCAACCTTCTATCACTTCCGGTTCTACCGGAAGTAGCCTATATATTATTAGGTTTTTCGGTTCCCTGGATAATTTTAAACATATTTTGTAGAGATGTATGTATACCTATATTTTTTTACATTCTGAGATAAAAATTAAATTCTAATATTTGGCCTCAGACAGACGTTATGAAAAATGGCTCCAATTTCTCTTAAAAATGAGATACAAAGAAAAATTGATCTCGAATTGTACCTGAAAGGTACCGGATATATGATTAACTGAAAATGTTGACAATTAGTCATTCAAAACTGTAATTAGTTAAGTGCCCAGTTAAAGTAGGCGTATTTAATTTTTGTTTAATTTCATGACATACTTTTTATCTCATAGATATAGATCTGATTGGCATAACAATTTGCTACAGAAAAGTATTATACAACCATAATCTCAAAATAAGTAGTTTTTGAAATATTTCGAAAATTCGTATTTCTGCATCATGTAATTTCGCCGATGCTATTTAAACATGTACCATAGTTTGCTAAATCTGCTTATTTTTCGTCACTGTGATAACCAGTGTTAACAAAGAAATTTAAATTTTGAAAAATCACTTTAAATGTGCTAATATCATTGATAGTCTAGTCATATTAGCCCAAAAAATCCGTATTGGCGGAAATAAAGTACATAGTTTTAAGATTTGGTACACATAGTCTTGAGAACTCTAGAATCGAATATCGTCGAGTTTCCCCTCCACCAGTGGGGGCTTCATCCCTTAATATTGAAAAAACAATCCCCAAACGGCGAACTTGAGTTATTTTTCGCAAATATCTCGTAAAAGGTGCACCGCCTAAAGAGTTTTAGATCGGGTAAAGTTGATGGAAACAAAATTTTGAACAGAATATAAATTATTACACGGTTTGCCACAAAGGCTACAGTTCGCAAGCTATAGAGGTCGAAAGTGAAATTATTCAGTAAATCCAGTCAATTAGACATTTTGGTAGTCAATCAATTAATTTTGAAACTTTCAGAAGTGAATTTTCTTTGTTAACATTAGTTAAGACAGTTACGAAAGATAATCATGTTTCGCAAACTATATATTATGCCTGTGTTAACAGCAAAGGCGAAATTACATATATTTATTTCTAAATATTTCAAAAACTACGTATTTCAAGAATATGGTCGTAAAATACTTTTATTTAATTTCGTTTTGAAAAGTCAAATTTTATATCAATTTGTCGTTATAAATCAAACATGAAACTTTAAATTTTTCACAACTGTCACGCACACAGTTATGTAATGTTGTTATCTAAAGACATTACATAACTGCAGTTGCCACTAAGCTTCAAACTTTTTGTAGGTTACAGCGTATATATTTCTGGATTTTTTCTCGTAATAAACTACTTATGGAACTAGAACTAGAATATGGCCGTAAAATACTTTTATTTCATTCCGTTTTGAAAAGTCAAATTTTACATCAATTTGTTGTTATGAAACGTTAAATTTTTCACAACTGTCACGCACACAGTTATGTAACGTATTTATGTAAAGACATTACATAACTGCAGTTCCCACTAAGCTTCAAACTTTTTGTAGGTTACAGCGTATATATTTCTGGATTTTTTCTCGTAATAAACTACTTATGGAACTAGAACTAGAATATGGCCGTAAAATACTTTTATTTCATTCCGTTTTGAAAAGTCAAATTTTACATCAATTTGTTGTTATGAAACGTTAAATTTTTCACAACTGTCACGCACACAGTTATGTAACGTATTTATGTAAAGACATTACATAACTGCAGTTCCCACTAAGCTTCAAACTTTTTGTAGGTTACAGCGTATATATTTCTGGATTTTGTTTCGTAGTAAACTACTTATGGAAACATTAGCAGAGTCTTCAAAATCATAAGTTAGTTCTGAATCGCTATTTGAGGACATTTTGTGGCATTATTATTAAATTTGTGGATAATTTTAGTTTATTGACAAATTTATTTATGCACTGCGATCATGTTTCCGTAAAAACAATTGGTCTAAGGTGATCTGATTCTGTAATGTAGTAAGGAACGTTCTTATTCAAATAGTAGATTAAATAATTCTGACGGAATTAAATAAAGTTTTGTATGTAACATGTTATGAAATATGCGATATTGTTTGATTCGTGTAATTTGCAAAACTCGCTTCGCTTGTTTAGGCAAATATTACACTCGTCAAACAATATCGCGCTTTTCATTACTGGTTACGTAAATAACTATTGAGTAGTAAATTATCATTTGCCATTTTGCCATTTTTGAAAAAATCGGGAATATAATTAATTAAATCTTTATTTCGCTTCGGACAAATAAATAATGTACAATGTAAATAATGTAAAATCAGGAATATAAACATAAGAAAAAGGCTCGGACTAACAACAATACAATAGAAGATAGATGACGCGCAACTATGGTGATTAGGCCATATAATGAGGCGTCTATTTTAACAAGTGAACATGACCAAAAATCAGTTTTGTGGGAAATAAAAAAAAATCCAGTGGAAGTTATACTAAAAGTACTGGGAAAATAAATCAGGCAATTCTGTTGTATTTATTTCAACTTATTTAAAAATAAAAATAATTTTTATTAAGAAATGTGAAACAAGAAAAAATACGGGAGAAAAGTTGGGATGTAACAAGCGTGTAACAGGCAAATAAATTAATGCATTGGCCTGTTAGACGCGACCTGTATTGTTTTTCGAGAAAACGGGTTTGTTAGTGCATAGACATTAGTCTTGAGAGCCGCTTGCTGTTAATAACTCGATTTGGGCATTTTTTTAACTTGTGTGGTTTTTAAAATAAATGCCTCAATTAGAATAGGCAATGACAGATATATGAAAAAAGCATGGGAAGCAAGACCTATGGGGAAAACATCAAATGAAAGACCACGAGAGACTTGGAATGCCCCAGTTGTCATAACAATCGAACATAAGGGCAAAAGCTGGAAACAATCGAACATAAGGGCAAAAGCTGGACACAGGCCAGGAAATATGCGAAATATATGCGAATATGCGAAAGATAGGAAGAAATTGATTGAATTCTACAAGCAGTAGAACCTCAACAAATTTGATTTGATTTGACATATACAGGGTGTAACAGAAATACGTGTGTTAATTTTAAACATTGGTAGAACTCGTTAAATAAAACATTTTTTCTATATGTTTTTTTTTTCAAAAACCAACGTTAAACTGATTTAAAATATGTTCCAGTTTTTCTACTAAAACGCGTACCCGCCTATGGTTAAAGGTGTGCAGCGATAAAATATTTTGTTGTGATGGCAACGGTGTCATAAAGGTAATAAAGATCATTGCCTGTTAGGCAAAACACGTTCAGGATATTGTGCACTGTACAATCTACGGGCTTCTGCGGCATTTCCAAAAGCTTGGCTACCAACACAATATCTGTTAATTCTTGATTAGAAAAAATTGGCATTTTGAAATAAACTTCACTTGACAATTATAGTGACAGTACCTGAGAACGGCTCGTTCGGTCAAAATTAGGGGGTAAAAAAATATTTAAAAAACCTGCAAATTTTGAAAAATAACATATAGAAAAAATGTTTTATATAACGAGTTCTACCAATGTTTAAAATTAACACACGTATTTCTGTTACACCCTGTATATGATTTTTGAGCAAGTTGTGGTATGTGTTGATAGTTTTTTTGGCGTTCTACTTTGATATTTTCGTGTGCTTATCATGCTCAGTGTTATTAATTAAGTAATATTGACCATTTTTAAATTTTGAGTATTTTGGTGAACATACTTATACCTATATTTATATTGGTTTACCGATTTTGATGGATTTTATGGCCTTTACTTTTAACATATTAGTGACTTTATACTTACATGTTCATTTTCGACAATGAAATTTCGTAAAAAAATGGTGTACAAAGTCACTGAAATGTTAAAAGTAAATGCTATTTTTGTGAACATGCATATATTACAATTTTAGTATCTTAGTATTTACTTGTTTTCATATAAATTTATAGTATTTCGCTAAACCTATAAATTTTAATGTAAACCATTATGAAATTTTTACTTATATTGTGGATACTTATAATTACGTACGTTCGTAATATGAGAGATCGATATTTCGGATTGAGAATTATTATCAGTTTACTATTTCTACAGATTTTATTTAAGTGCTGTAATGGGTAGAGCTTATACTTGTCATGGGATTCCAGTGTTTGATAAAAGGCTCACTTAGGACTATTCCAAATAACAGCTTCATTCTGATCTGTACGTCCTAAAGATACCTGGACAAAAAACGCTCCTCGGATGTAATTAACTACACGCTCAACACGTAATTAAGCACTGAAATAATCTACACGAGTCGAATGTACAGTTACCTATAGTTATTGCGTGTATGTAAATCACTACCGCTCACACAATGACTGCTTCACTAAGGTCAGTACTGAGGCGCCTTTAAATCGCTCTCTCACATGATTGTCACTGGAACTGCAATCTAAATCATTCGTGGCACGCTTCGATGTTTTTTACAGCCAATTGTCTGATGTTGATTTACGATTTTTCAAGTGTTAATGTGCGAAGGAATACCGCGCGTTCACCTTCACGCACACCTTACGCAACTGTAAAAAATATCATTATTGTTATTAAAATTATTGCGAAACGCTGCTTTTTTTTCCTGTCAAGTCTCTTTCATCCAAAGGAAATATTTATATCACTGCTGGGAGTCGTTAACGTCTGGCCGTTGGATAGGAGGCGCCTGAATAGCAGAGGCAGTAGTAGCATTGACCTCAATAATGACTTACAATGGTTTTCAATTTACCCTAATAAATATCATTATGTGTTATTATTAATAATTACATACATTCGCTGGAAATGTGGAATGTGTCATTCTTTTTCAAGCGCAGCACGTAGCGCGGTAGCCGCCAGTCATTTTTATGGGGTTCAATTAATGACGCGTGCCTGATACTCGACGGTGCTCTTTAATGAGCACTTCCAGGAGTGCAAATGCATAATTATAAGTCCTAAAAGAATATTATTTATGAGAAATGTTTAATATCAAAAAAGATTTATAACACGTATTTAAAAAAAAAATACAGTAGCAACTCTAATATACGTCCATTTCTTAAAAAGCTATATTTAAATCAATAGTTATAAACAAGAATATAAACAAGTTTCTACGTTGACAGGTTTCCTTACGAATTCACACGTGTACTTGAAACGAATTATCAACGCAATTGATGTCTCCGAAAGAATCGTGCCCTTTTCGCAAGTAATAACCAACTTGACCTACTCCAAACTGTTTATGTGCTCTGAGCCTGAAGGCGCCCGGTAAGGTCATCATGCGGCAGAAGGATAATTAGACTTGGCAACCAAAGCAACTCATTCCAGCAACAAATACTTTCGTTGCTAAATATAAACGAGCACCGTTACGTCCGTACGATTGTCTCGCCGATGTCCACCGAAGGAGAAATGTCTTATGCAAATAATCCCCACCGGCGAGCCAAATCTGATTATAAATGGTGTTCGTGAAATTTCTATCCAGGCGAAATTGTCATTTTGAATATTCGATGCGGTCGTTTCGCGGTATATTTGAATAACATTAGTTATTCATGATTAAAAGTCGTATGCTAATAAATAGAAATTTTCAGATATCGTCTCGGCAAACGTGTACACTTAATGGATGCTGTGTATCTACGTTACTCACGTAGTAAAATTAACCTTCACCGCTGATAGAATGCCATTAGATATCGGAGCACAATTTAGGTTCCACAATCGCAAAAACGTGTTTCATTAATCACAGTTTTTACAGCGTTAACACTATAAATTTCTGACAAGCAATTGCATTACGCTGCACGGTTTCATGTAAGAAATTATAAAATTAATACATGGACTAAGTAACCTATTTCTTATTATGGCCATGCTTACGACGTCCACAGCAATTTTAGGATCACTATGCTATAGACTCTATAGCTCTTTGCTCTATAGTATAGAGTACAAGACCTATTTTATCTAAAAGAAATAATCTCACGAAAATAGACCCCGAGTACCACAATGCTCGATAAATAGCAAAAGCTGCTTTTACAGTCATGGTAGATTTAGTACACCTATAACTACTAGTTTAGGAATTAGTACTCCTACTAATTTACTAATATCAACCTAATGTAAGTATTTCAACTTGGTGACAATTTTTCAATTGGCCGATCTATATATATCTCAGAATGTAATGCAATTCTATAAAAAACAACTGGTACATTGTACCAGCGGGTTCCATCCCCAAGATACCATTTTAACTTTTAGTTTAAATACCTCAGTTTTATTTAGCGTTGCTAGATCAGATTAATATTAAATATACAGCATAAAATAATGAAAATATGAAAAATAAATAATAACTTAACCACAGATTACTGGAATCAAAACGCAGCAAAACGAATGTCACAATCAGCTGTTAAAGCTCTTGCACTATTTGGATATCGTATGGATGAAGCAATTGCTATAATTTCCAAAATGTCTTCCTCGTTATTAGGGCTCCTAAAATGCTAAAATAGCAACATATCTGTTTTATCGGCGTAAGTGTAGTTTATATTCATTATTGTGAATAAACCATCACCAACCCGGTAACTAGATTACATTTGTTTCCAAGCGAGTGTAGGGCAGTCACTCATATTTTATTTTTTTGTGCCGAAACTGTAACAGATACCAAAAACTATAAAGACACAAAAAAACTTAATAATAAATGCCTGCGTCCGATTTGATTTTTTTAGAGTTATTTGCTTTGTCATTAAAAAATATAAATATATTAATGTTGGGCCACCCTTGTTTTGTACACAACCGGTCTACTGATAATAACAATATTATGTCAAAATATGAGTTATACCCGTATAGAGTGTCATACAAAACAACATCCAAATCAATGTAAACGTTCTCTTGTTGTAAGCAAATTTTGTTTTTTTTAAATATTAACTTTGAAGCTGAATACTGGCTAAATCAAACGCATTTGTATGTAGATAAGTTGTGTTAAATCGTCTTTCTTTGATCCCAGTAATCTGTGGTTAGCCAAGTCAACGTAATTTAGAGACACCCTGTATAAATATAAAATAATATAATTTTTTATAATTGCATTAACATATTATAATCATTATTGAAAATAATTAATATGCGATAATTCTTTTAAGTAGTGCATGTATATGGTAATATTTTTATGTGTATGTAAGTTATAACATACTTAATTGAGTATCATTAACGGAATATGAAATCGATATTTTTATATATAGGCACATGCAAAAGTCTATCATAAAATATACATTACTTTAGGTTTGAACCGTGAATAAGGCAATGGTTCTTCGTCGTTGTTGCCTAAGATTGAAAAACCATAACGGCCTATCCAATGGCAGCGTGATATAAAATATTAATATGAATACGGGTTTTCCATTATAAGCCATTACTTTTAGGCATCATAAAATATATTTTCAAAAGGCGACATACAATATAAACTATAAAAAATACAATAGAGCCACGTAGGAGCACATATAAAAGTTTAAATATGGATGAATATATTAGACGGTACATACATTTTTAGTAACGTATTACAACATATTACAACACCGTTTTTTTTTACTAATACGTTAAAGTTAACGCCAATTTCCAATGCTTCATTTTGTAGTAATTAAATTGAATGATGCAAAAAATCGAATGTTTAAAATAATCGGTTGGAGCTTGTGAAATATTTAACACTTAAAGAAAAATAACAAATTATCCTTTTTCAAGACATTTATTTCTCTAAATGTGCATTTCAACCACTCAGTATCTTCACTCAGTATCCGTTATCTTCAGTAGACTACAAATATCTACTGAATATGACCACGTAGTGGTTGAAATGTACATTTAGAGAAATATATGTCGTTGAGAAAAAGGATAATTTGTTATTTTTCTTTAAATCTAATGTTTACATTTATGGCGCGTTCTCACGATCCAAGTTTAATCGATAAATTAAAAATTGATAAATTGATTGATTTAGACTACTAAACTTCAAACGGTATTGATCGATATTAGTTGAACAAAAGTTATTTGAACTCTAATGTTTAAAGTTGATCAACTCTATTGAAAGAAAGCTTATCACTATAGTTTTCATTAAACTTTTGTTGATCAACTAATAGCAAACAATTAAACTTGATTTTTGAGAACGCGTCTTTAGACACGACGCAAAATTGAATCACACGGTCTCAATTAAGTTCTTGGAATTACAAATAGATCATTTACTTCTGTGGAATAGGGATAGTGTCGAAATGTGTAGCAAACTAATACTAAGTAAGAGTATATTCTTATTAATAACTTTAAATAACAATATACCCTCTTAGGCAGTGGCACATTATCCGATGGACAAATTGGGTATTAATTCCTGATGGAACAGCAATGATTATAGTTGCTGATGTAAAATAAGCTCGAGTATCAACATCTATTCCTACTGAAAATATGTGATGGGCTCATACAATAAATCCTAATAAACCAATAGCTATTATTGCATAAATTATTCCTAAAGCTCCAAAAGCATCATTTTTTCCTCTTTCTTGTCTGATACTATGAGAGATTATTCCAAATCCTGGAAGAATTAAAATATAAACTTCTGGGTGTCCAAAAAAACAAAATAAATGTTGGTATAAAATTGGATCTCCTCCCCCAGCTGGGTCAAAAAATGATATATTCAGTTTGTATGCAAGTGTGTATGTTTGCAAGTTTGTATGTATGTATGTTTGTATGTTTGAATGTTTGTATATTTGATTGTTTATACCGGGTGTTAATACTAAGTTGTAATACCCGAAAATGGCAGTTAGAACTCATTGAAACAAACAACTTTTCTTAGATATTTTTTTTTAAATGGAGTCCAAGTCTTAGTTATTGGCGTTTTTTTGTTTTTCGAAAAATCGTCATTACTCCCTTATTTTAAGGAATATTTAAAAATACAAAAACGTTCACCATTTGCTTTTGGTTCTCTAAAACCAATTTGGATAAAAACTTTTTTGGACAGATCGAAAAACATGTTTCAGACAAATGTTATAAGATAGTTTAAGTATTTTATAATTGTTTTATTTTCAAAAATCGATAGAGTGGTTTCCAAAATATCTTGTTTTTAAATTTTTGATCGGTCGCCATTTCGTTATTTGATAAAATAGAAAGTAATTGTAAATACAAATGTTTTAGAGAACTGAAATCAAATGCTGAAAGTTTTTGTATTTTTTAAATATTCCTTAAAATAAGGGAGTAATGACGATTTTGCGAAAAACAAAAAAACGCCAATAAAAGTGAACTTGGGCTCTAATTCAAAAAAATTAACTACAAAACGTTGTTTTTTGAATGAGTTCTAACTGCAATTTTCGGGTATTACAACTTAGTATTAACACCGTGTATATTTCTTTGTTTGTATATTTGCATGTATGTATGTGAGTATATTTGTTTGTACCTTTGTTTTTTTTTATTTACTTGATTATATGTTTGTATTGGTATATGTTTGTTTGTATGGTTGTATAGTCGACGGAAAAGTATTGCAACTAACTTATGTATTAATAAGCGATTCATAATCTCAGCCATTATCTGTTAAAACATCTCGATTGTTAATCGCTTTATTATTGCACTAGTAGGTAAAACTACTATTATTATTGTATGTTTATATATTTTTTGGTTTGTATGTTTCTATATTTCTTTGTTTGTATATTTGAATGGTTTTATGTTTGCATGTATGTATGTGTGTATATTTGTTTGCATTTTTTTTTTTTTACTCGATATTATATGTTTGTATTGGTATATGTCTGTTTGTATGGTTGTATAGTCGACGGAAAAGTATTCCAACTAACTTGTGTATTAATAAGCGATTAAAAATCTGAGCCATTCTAAGCCTCGATTGTTAGTCGCTTTTTATTGCACTTGTAGGTAAAACTACTATTATTAAGATGTCAGTTAATAATATGGTGTTTTTAAATTAATTTAGTTATATTTCAATGATTGCTGTTAAATTTTCAATTACTTTTAGCAACATTTAAATAATTCTTATTAAAGGTATTAAAAATATTTTATGTAATTTTTTATAATGTACAATAGTTTCATATCAATAATAAATTAAATTATTACTGGCATATTTTTACCTACTATTGAGTTGAATGATTATAACCAACTTATAAATCACCAAATTTAACAAATATCGACACCGGAAATGACACATGGCAGCAGATTGATAATTAATTGACACTCTGACTGGGGAAAGTGAAAATCGTAAATCTGCAGAAAGATTTCACTGTTTATATGAAACCTATTGTATTGTATTGATACTCTGGCAGAGTCATGTACTTTTCGCCAATGACATAGAATCAGTGGCGCTTTATCCTATAGCCAAATTGGGCATTTTCCTGGGGCCCCCAATGCCAGATGATCCCAGAACATTATACATTATACATTTTTTATTAATATAAAACGGTAATTAAATTTCTGTTTCATATATGGGGATAAGATTATAATAATTATTATTTCTTATTATTTAATGCAAAAAAAAATATTTAACACCGTTCATGGGGGGTGGGGGGCAAAAGTCAAATTTGCCCAGGGCCCCATGAAGCCATAATGCACAGCTGCTCTCAGGGTATGACCACCGCTTACTTCACGATGTATCATTCCCACATTACCTATGGAATGTTAAATTGGGCCATTCTTCGATTTGTCATAAAATTCTCATAGAGTATTCTCACTATGAGTAGGTATATAACTTTCTGAATTGGTAAGAATGGATTATCAAACACCGAACTTTCTCAAAACTTATTTCATGCCAGATTTGTATACAGTATACCTGAAGACATTTCTTCTGAAAATTTGACGAATAATTATTTTTAAACGGTTTAAATGACTCATAAAATCGAGTGTATAACTTTATACTCGTTATAACATATATTTGCTAGAGAAATAATAATAAAAATATTAAAACTAAAATAGATAAGGAAGAACCATCCAAGAAAGTTCATTGCAGAAAATCCATCATAAGATAATTTATCACAGAGAAAATTTATCGCAAGAAAACTCATCGCCAGAAATTTTGTAACGTTTGGTATTTCATTTGGAGCTATGCAATTTTTTTAAATGTTTAAAATAATTAAAAAAACTCATAATATTTAAAATAAACTTAACCTAACCTAAATCTTCATAAAATTCGTTATAATATCGATGTTAAAGGTAATAAATTCTTGAGATGGCTAAATCGCGCGGTCCGATCGCGGCTCAAAGCTACGCTTGCAATCTACGTTACGGCAATCTCCCACATTCTTTTCCCCATTAGTGGCAGGCTAATGAACGTCTCACAGCGGAGATAAGCCACACATTGCGCGCGGCAATAATGGAAAATTGATGAGGAAACTACGACAAGTGGTTTCCTTGCGAGCAGTTTAGAAAGTCCGCGGCTATAGATCAGAATTTTTGCGAAAATGCTAATTACCACACGCGAATAAAAGGCAACCTGAGCAAACACCACCGCTGAGTGATCGTTACGAAATACAAACAACCCGCCGTGAACTTACACATGCACACACGCACACACATGCGCCCATAGACATACAGAAGCGCATTTTAAAACAAACAAATAGTTTAATTGGTACGGCAGAGTTGATTGCAGTAAATCTGTTTATAATGGATTTCACAACTTTATTAAACGCATCTGCAATTACCATTTCACAACATGTCAGCGCTTGAAGATGCTCACGATTGCCAGAAGGCCCGACATTTATTTTTCTGTATTTAATAAACTTGCAAATAAACTTGATATATAATAATAATAATGATGATCAGAGGCGCCGCATTTAAAAATCATCGTGGGTTCTCGCACTTCCCATCCAATGTATTTTGTGACACATTATTATTATTATTCAACTTGTCGTCCTCAATAAGAAACGAAGACCAGCTAGACAATGAAGCGGAAAAATTTGTCGATAATATCCAACAAGCTACATGGGATAACACCCCTATTATTACTCCATGAACAAAACTAGCAACTACCCTCAAGAAATTCGAACACTTATTTCCGAACAGAGAAGACTCAGAAGAATCTGGCATCAATCTAGATGCCTAGCAGATAAAACTAGAGTAAATAACGCAACACAACAACTCAAAAGGGAGATTCAAAATATGTAAAATGACTCTATTAGTGAATATCTATTTGGACTATCAAATGACAGTAAACCTGATTATTCACTCTGGAAAGCTACTAATTGTCTTAAAAGACCGATCTTGCATAATTCTCCAATAAAAAGTGCAGATGGGACATATGCAAAAAGCAATACACAAAAGGCTAATAGATTTGCCGAATATCTGGAAAGGACTTTCCAACTGAATGAGGGTGAAGCCATTCTAGACTATGAAAATATTACCCAGGAAGAAGGTGAAATCAGGCCCTCTACCCCTATAGAAATTGTAATTGAAATTTTAAAAAATATCAACACTACGAAAGCTGCAGGATTTGACTTAATTACTGGCAAAATTCTCAAACAACTATCTTATTAATGCATGATTAAGATTAAAATATGTATAGTGTTTTTACTTGAAATTGAAAATCTACCTACGAAGGGTGTTCATTGCGCTCCATTGTGCGAAGGGAATTTTATGACGGGTAATGGGAAGAGAAAAGAGTCCAGAGCCGGCATCAGAAAATACAGATTCAGTGCCCCGTAGAAAATTAATTAATTAAATTATTAATATGTATTATAAGTAAGTATTATAAGTACAAAATATTCCGTTCGGCGACTGGACAGCTCAGAAACCCTACCATAACCATGCAAATTCGTTTTGAATTGCAGACAGGGCGGTAATTCTGTGCCGAATTCCACAGCACCTTTTATTACATGTACCGACAATGGTCCATGGGTGTTATTACAGCATCTTTCGATTAAATTACAATTTCGCATAAAACTCATAAGCGTTCGCGCCAACACGACTGGGCCCATCTTGCCTTTACTTTATTAGGCAAACGCGGTTCCCCAAGGATCGTTACTCAGTCGGAAGCGATACAGATCTCAGAAATTACACAAACATGGCTCCGGGTAGAATGCGGCGTATCGGAATAAATCGGCCCCTATCAGATTTTCGAGCGTTACAACATAATTCGTTAAAGGTGCAACAATAATTAATGGGGTAATTGATAAGTGCCGGATTGGCGCTCGGAGTGTGGACACCTTTATCCTTGTACGGATTTGTGTTGAGTTATGGCGTGCCGTAATTATTCACGTTCGAGTGAGGAAATACGGATAGGGCACTTCAGAGTGCAGTTGGAAACCCATACGCTCAAATTGAGATTAATCGATTCATAAATTAGAATCCGCTCGATTCGGTATGAAATAATGGCTTGTTAATCGTTTCAATTTTCGAAACCCAATTTCGTGATTGTGTTAGTAACGGTCGCTTCCCAGTATCTTCTAGCACCGTAATTTAATTTCGGCAAACAAATAATGTAAACCGTGAGGCAAGATTCACTCTCACTTAAGGATGTATCCTCGAAATATATCTCGACCAAACTGAAGACCGTCAATTTTCAAAACGAAATTAACCGTTTAAGTTCAGTTAGTTAAACCAACATGTATCATGTCCTATTTCATGTTCGTTTTCAATTTGCTTGCTGGTTTTTCGTGGTAAAAATTAAGTTTGGATAATATACGGATCGCCCCGGATAAGAATTCATCCTTGCGGGAAAAAAATGGAAAGTTAGATATACGTAGATAAATATGCACCACTTGTATCTAAAGCAAAAGCAATCACAACAGGTGATGGTTTGTAGCACACTGCAAAAAACATTTTTTTCCTCTTTTTGATTCATAACTCGGTTGATAATGAAGACATCAAGATATCAAGTTTTACACTATTAAGACTATATTTTTAACCATGAATCAGTTTAATTGTAACTTATATATTTTTAGAGATATTGATTGCAAGTTTATTTTTTACATTAATTTATGTAGACCACAAAGTATTTATTATCATTCCATTTTTATGGAAATATCCGTTTTGGAAATTATTTTTAGAGATGTTTCCGTTCTCCCCGCACAGTTTATATATAAAATATATATTAATAAATGCTCATGCACGTAAGGAAAATTAGTATTTAATTTGCCATGTACGTACCTACGACCAAACTACATATACGTAATCTTTAAAGTCCTATGAACATGAGTAGCTTGTTTAATACTGCGCCGCATTATTCTGTCTCCTCCTGAATCGAATTAATTAAGCTTATACGGAAAACTTGTTGTTTTGTAGTAATTAAATTCCATATACTCATACTATAAACTCAGTTGAAACCTCAGCACAAACGTTTTTATATGAATGCAATTGGGGTAATGTTTATTTTAACTTTTACTCCTAGATTTTGCAGCACGCTTTCGTCCCTAATCGCCATTGCAAAACATGCAATTTCATCAGTTTAATTATATAGAAATCTATCTATTTTCGTATCCTTTCAGTTGTGCACTAATAGTTATTTTAATTTATTAATTAATACCGAAATTTATGTTTGCTCGAACAACAACGTTTTTTCAGTAATTCAAATCAATTTTTCAGTAATTCTTAAGAAAGTAACTCAATTATAAAAAAAAAACATTACTCATTCGGAATATCTTTCAAGATTAATTATAGTACATATTTTATTAATACCGAAATTTATGTTTGCTCGAACAACAACGTTTTTTCAGTAATTCAAATCAATTTTTCAGTAATTCTTAAGAAAGTAACTCAATTATTAAAAAAAACATTACTCAATCGGAATATGTTAAATTAATTATAGTACATATTTTCAGATATTCAGATATTTTTCAGATATTCGATAGATATTCCTATAAAATTGAGATGTATGAAATATTTTTTATGATTTTTTTAAGAATGCCGATATTTTCTCAAAATTTTACAGAAAAAAAAAATTATTTCATACATCTCGATATTCTAAAAAATCCCTAATAATCGTCTAAAATTTCGTTAGTAAACGTATCGAAAGCTTTCTAGAAAACAGAGTCGACAACACTAAAACATATTCATTTTTTAATCACCAGGAATCTCCATAAGAATTATTGAAAAATTTAACATATACATATATGTATATACGGCTAATTAATTTCTGAAAAATTCCCAAGCAAATGTGACGGAATACTTTGCGAAATTTATGTGTACTCAAAAGCTCATTTCGGTAATCTTTCAATAATTCTTAAGAAAATAACTCGAATTCAAAAAAATTACTCACTAGAAATATCTTAAATGTTTTTGGTATAGTATCAGTATTTTTTAGAAATTCGTGCCGACATTTTCTGAAAAATTCACGAAAAATTAATACAAAAATATAGGAATATCTAAATTTTCTAAAAATACTCTATATTAATCGTCAAAATTTTCCCTAATAAACGTATCTAGAGTTTTGCAGAAATCACAGGCGACAACAATCAAAACACCCATTTTTAAATTACCATTTTATTGAAAAATTTATCAATTTTTGCTAACAAATAGCCAATAGCCACATCCTGGCTAGTGTCGTCAGAAATACAGTTTCCGAAGTAAGTGTGAATTTTATTTCGATTTGTAAGGACCCGATCCATATTTAATATTAATTAAATATAATTATTCTATAATTAAAACGTATAATACAAAAACGCAAATATAAAAAAAAGGTTTTAGAAGCGCACGAAAAGCATAGGCCCGTTCGCATTTCCGGACATGCATAATAGAGCGAGAGCTGATATATATTAATGTGAACGCATAACTAACGTCAACTTGAATCTTAAACTACCGATATTGGGGTGGCCGAGTTCGCCACCGACGTGGTATTCTTGGGTGGCGCATATTTGTATAGAGAGAGATGAAATACAGAAAAATAAGCGAAAATAGAGCCTGAGTGGTAGAATGTGGAAGGAGAAATAGTATAAATTCAGAAAATCTGCGCGTACTCAGCCCTGTTACAAACAACCACCACGTAAAGCGTTACGCTGCCCGACGACGTCCAGAAATCGAGCGTTAATTTCTCAGGTAATTATACGAACAACGATATCAAATGTACACCTTATTAACATACTCTAAAGTCAATTCCTTACTAATGATGTTACCTATCTAGTGACACCACATCGCGATGGCGTTAGTGGGTGGATCGAATTTAATAAAGGTAGGAATATGTATGCCTTTCGCTGAATCAGCGCAGCGCAACTTAACCATATTTCATATCTTGTCCTGACAATATTTTCATATGACAGTAGAATATTGTGAATTTCATTCCTTTCCCTCGTCGCAAAACATTTGATAATCGTACGTGTCCATTGATTAGAAACATAATTAAAGATCTTACCGAATCAGGGAGAACGTAGGGGCGGTCATAACACCTTATTAACATGCTCTAAAGTCAATTCCTTACTAATGATGTTACCTATCTAGTGACACCACATCGCGATGGCGTTAGTGGGTGGATCGAATTTAATAAAGGTAGGAATATGTATGCCTTTCGCTGAATCAGCGCAGCGCAACTTAACCATATTTCATATCTTGTCCTGACAATATTTTCATATGACAGTAGAATATTGTAAACTTCATTCCTTTCACACTTCGAAACGATGAAGACCGATATAACGAATCAAGGTTATTTACTAAAAATCTAACTAGCAACGAGTACATAAAATGGGTATATAAATCTCTCAATACAGATAATTCAATGATATTCCGGGTAGACGTAATATTTTCAATTAAATTGTCAGCGCTCCGACATTCAGTCAATCTCAGCATTCCAAAGAAAACCAATCGTATGAATGAATGTACGCATGTATAAATGAACGTAGTGGTAGAATTGAACATGATAATACTAAACTTGAATCTGTTTTATTCCAATAATATCACCTCGTAAAGTTCTGATGAAGTCATTTATTTCATTGGTTCCTATCCACAAGGTGGCGTTGAAATGCATTGGTTGACACAACTGCTAATGAATTTCTATGCAATGATGACATGTTTTCGTTCATGAAGTCGTTAATTCATTTCACTTTGTAATTCCAATATTGATTATTAACGATAACCAATTTTACAAAATAAAGTCAAACAGTTAAGGTCAGAAATTATAAATAAAGATTTACTAATTATTAGATAAAATACTTGCAAAATTTGAATAAAGTAAATTAAATAAATAACGTCTAATCTGAATGATAAAGCTGTATTTTATTTACCTGTCGCTGGCATAATCTTTCAAAATGAATAAATCTCACTGAACCTATAAATATCTGTGTTTTACTTACTAATAAGAATTACTAACAGACACATTACCCATTAAACGAACCCAATTAAGTTGTCACGATAATGATTTAAAAAAAATCAAACATAACGTAAAGTACTACCACTAAATCACGAGCCAAATAAATATTACAAATTATGAGAATTTGTATAATACCTGGGTGCGAACCGTTACAGATTGTTCGTTAATTTGTGCTAAAGATAGTAAAGGTAATACTCAGTGGCGTGTTATGGATTTACAGGGCCCTGGGCAAATTTGAATTTTGCCCCCTCCCTCCTCATGTAGTATTATTTTTTTATTGCGTTAATAATAATAAATAATGTGAGAAAACAATTGATTTTCCCCCACCCCCTGACGTTGGAGGCCCTGGGAAAATGCCCATTTCGCCCATGGAATAACACGCCACTGGTAATACTAGAAGTTTCAGAAATGCCCCTAATTTTTCTGAAATATGACCTCGGAGAGTAAAATGAGAAAGCTGCTGAAAATTTATTCATAATAACAAAAAATACCAAACCAAATAATGTAAACAGGGTGTTTTTTTTTCATTTTAAAAATTGGGATCTTAGACACCATAAGACATAGAGATTCGGTTAAATAACGCAAGAGTTGTCGCTTTAAGAGCTTATGCAAGATATGCTTTTGTTTTTTGAAAAAAGAACACAGTTTTTCAGTTATAATACAACCTTTTTCAAAATGGCAGATATAGTTGGCTTAGACATTTTTGAAAAGGACATTTTTTTCTCTTTATAAGCGATACAAGGTATGGTATACTTACTTTGATAAATAAAGGCCATCTTCGAAAACTAACTTTATAAAAATTATTACTTACGTTGACAAATAAACACGATACAGGACTATTTCTATTATTGAGAGTAGCAAAAACAGAGTTTGTCATGGAAATCCTTTTTTTTCGCTCTTACTATGAGAATTCCACTATTTTTTCTATTCTAATTATACTAAATTCTATTCAAATTATACTACGAAAATTCCTGCATTCATTTATTTGTGAAAGTAAGTAGGGCAAACCTTGTATTGTTATAAAGAGAAAAATGCCATTTTTAAAATGTCTAAGCCAAGTATGACCGTTTAAAAAAATAAAGTTTGTACTATAACTGAAAAACTGTGGACTTTTTTCAAAAAACAAAACCGTATCTTGCATAAGCTCTTCCAGCGACTGCCTTTTAAAAGAAAATTAAAAATTAAAAGTTTGTATTATAACTCAAAAACCATGTTTTATTTTCAAAAAAGAAAAGTATATCTTGCATAAGGTTCTTAAATGACAACGCTTTCCTCATTTAACCGAATCTCTATGTTTTATGGTTTCCGAGATCCAAATGCTTAAAATGAAAAAAAACTCACCCTGTATATAGAATATTTCTCGAATATGTAATCAAAAGTAAAAAGAATCAGTCCAGAATATTCAATCCAAATTTAATGCTTCAATCTATCGAAAAAGTAATTATATTAAAATTTTAAGAACATATAAGTATTACATGAGAGAAGTACGAAAGCGCCATCTCAATTTTGAAAATCAAATTAGAGGGTCTCATAGTCAGGTTAAGTAGACAAAACGTACACTTGGAACCACTGCACTGATGAGACCCATTGGTCGAAACTTAATTCGTTGAATTAATGCCGAAGTGTACAGATAAATAATTGACCATTGAATTGCGCTACTTTTCTGTAATTTAACCGCCTTTGTAACTTTTATGGTTTCCTAGATCTCCATACTGTTGATCCTTAACTTGGACACCCTGTATATTATATAAATATTAGGTAAATTTTTAAGCGTGTCAGGTTCAAAAATTGCTCACATAATAGCACCTAAAGCATAAAAACTCGACAGAAGATAATATCCCTATTTATCGTGGGAATAATGTGCTTGGTACTTAAATAAATTTGTAGTTTTAGAAATATTTTGAAAAATCGAATTTCTGCATTATGTAATTTCGCTTATGCTGTTTACACATGCACAATAGTTGGCGAAACATGCTTATCTTTCGTAACTGTGATAGCTAATATTGACAAAAAAATCACTTCTGAACAGTTTATATAATTTAAAAAAGTCAAAAAGTCTTATTGACTTACTGGATTTACTGGATAATTTAACTTCCGGCCCCTTTTTTGTTCAAAAGTTTGATTCTATCAACTTTACCCGATTAAAATTTTTAGGTGGTGCAACGTTTACGAGATAATTTCGAAAAATAACACAAGTTCGCCGTTTGGGGGATGTTTTTTTTTCAATATTAAGGGATGAAGTCCCCGCCGGGGGAGGGGAAAGTTAACGATGTTCGTTTCTAGAGTACTGAAGAGTATGTATACCAAATTTCAAAACAATATAATTTATTTCCAAAACTGATGGTTTGGGGCTAATATGATTGGACTATCAACGATATTAACACATTTAAAGTGAACTTTTCAAAATAGAAATTTCTTTGTTAACATTGGTTTCTCTCTTATTTAAGATATACTCGTGGTCAAATTTGCAGAGGTTTTGTATTCAGACATACTGTATACAGATCTGGCATACAATTTTCAAAATATCCATTAGATAAATTTTCAATAATTTAAGTGACTGATAACTTATACTGGTTAACTCGGAATGTTAATAAATCAATTTTCTCACTATTTAAGATATACTCGTGGTCAAACTTTCAGAGGTTTTGTATTCAGACATACTGTATACAGATCTGGCATAAATTTTTCTATATATTCATTAAATAAACTTTGTGAAATTTCAGTGATTAATAACTTATTCTGGTTAACTTTGAAAGTTAATAACTCGATTTTCTCACTTATTTAAGACATACTCGTGGTCAAATTTTGAGAGGATTTGTATTCAGATATACTGTATACAGATCTGACAAAAAATTCAAAATATCCATCGCAGTGACGAAAAATAAGCATATTTCGCAAACTATGAAGCGTGTGTAAGTAGCACAGGCGAAATTACATGATGCAGAATTTTCGAAATATTTCAAACATTACTTATTATGGCAATATAGTTGAATATATTTTTAGTAGCATATTGTCATGCCAATCGCTCTATGGGATAAAAAATATTACATTCCATTTAAACAAATGAAATACGCTTACTATAAGGGGGCACTTTAACTAATACAGTTTTGAATGACTAATTGTAAAAATTTTCAGTTGCAACATATATCAGTTAAAGAGGTACCTTTCAGGTACAATTCGAGATAACCTTTCCATTTATATCTTATTTGTAAGAGATATTAAAACCATTGAAGTCATAATCTTGGAATTTAATTTTTATTTCAGAAAGTAAAAAAAGATAGGTGTACCCACATCTCTACAAAAGATGTTTCATATTAAACGGGGAAGCCAGAAACATAATAATATATAGGGTGTTTCATTTAAAAAACCAAAGTTTACTGCTACTTTCGGTACAGCCGGTAGTGATAGAAGGTTGAAAGAATTTCACCTGAGGAGAACTGAATCAGCCATGTTTGGATGATTTTTTGTTTCATATTTTTATCTTACCGGGAACCCAATAAACTTTTAATGGTCCTTGAGAGTATGCAAAATCATACGAATACGAAATTTAGATAGAATTTTATCTAAGTATGATACTAAATAATTCTAAATTTTAGAATTTAGATAGAAATTTAAATACGAAATGTAGATAGAATTTTCAAGTGTTCTTTTATTCAGTTTTCATGTACTCACTTACTATTGGAATAACCTTTAAATTGAAAATAACTTTACTAATGGCATTTAGACTTTTGACTTTTGACTCACGGTCGGTTCCATAATGGTATTAAAGTTTCTTTTAAACCGAAAAGGCGCCTTTAAGTACTGTAACGTGTTCCACATTGATTTTTATACGTCACTTTACGAAAATGTGTCTTTTATCATATGGAACAGAAGCAGAGTTTAAAGTCGACTTTTCTATTAAGTAAGCTTTACATAAAGGAAACTTTTCTGTGATATTATGGAACTAGCCCTTAGACTTTTGATTAGACGTGAGATGAATTTTAGAACTATTATTGAAGTCACTTTATAAATTTTGTTGTATATATTTTGATAGGCTATAGACCCTATATTTTAATAGGCTCTAGACCCTGATAGGCTATATTTTGATGTATATATTAAAAACAATACTGAATTATTTTGAATATTCTTTTAGGAGAGATTGACCCAGGGGTCAATAAGTATCTTTCAATATCAGCAATGATTTAATCTACTCAATTCGCCGAATTTGCATGTAAATGCGTGTAAACGGACCAGTCTTGACACAGCGAATCCTGACATTAATTGCCAGGATTCGGCGAAACTGAATCTCAGATTAATAACTTGCTTAATTTCTCGAGTGGCTATCGGTGAAAACGCAACATCTGCCGAGTCCATTCCTCAAAGCCGCTTCATCCTCCGCGTTCATTTAAGTGCATTCAACTGAAAAAGCCCTGCAGAAAAAAGCAGATCACACACAACTGGACCTGAGATATCTCAATGTTCCTCGCGGAGATTACCGAGACGCTGTTGGTTACAAACTTGTTAGATTCGTATACGATTCCGCATCTTTCTTAAGTAATGGGTCGATTATCGAACGCCACGGCCAATCGCCTAAATCATTAATCATCCACGGTTTTCGTGAGCTTTAGGTATTTTTATTTGTACTCTTGGTTTCATCGTCAGCTTTGTCACGGGCATAATATTGACTGGCTCAAGAGTCGACGCCAAGATTGTCACCACTAAGCAAATGCGAATGCTGAAACATTAATTTATTGGTATTATGTCTATTAAATAAGCGTTTCGGCGTTGATTCCAAGATCGGTCCTGATATCTTTTAATCCCCAGGGCAACATTAGCGAAAAATTATTAAGTAGTTTTCGTGTCTGTGAAGCTTAATCAAACTATTTCTACATTGATCAAATGCATTGTAGTGTAAAGCTACTGCCCATAAATATATCTTTATTAAGTAATAATGGCCTATTGTGTTTTATACTATTCAAGTAACAAAGTTGTATATATATAATGTTTGTTTAAAAATGGTGTGTGGCTCGTATAACCGTTCAGGGTGTTCCGGTGAATGCGGGTTAAGCAAAGAGGGCCTCCAATAAATAAATATTAAAGATGCATTTACTGCTCGTAAACGTATTAACGTAAATATCAATGGTGCCAAACGGGCAGGCTCGAAAAATAAATAAAATCACCAAGAGCATGAATGTCTAGACTTAAATGCGATCATAAATTTCGTCGCGAAAATTTAGTGCCTGGAGTTTTGTATTTATTTGGGGACAAGTAAATTAACCTCGGCGAACGCACCACACACACACATATACAAGAAACACGTTTTGCAATTATAATCTCCAAATAAACGTTGCGGATATTGCGGAAAATGTCGCACCTGTGCGGATCTACGACCTCGATTTTCGTGGATGGAAATCTGGGGAAATTGGCTTCTGTGCCGAACGCTGGTAATCATAAACGGGTAGAGTTAATTAAGTTTTTTGTGCGGTTTTTTAGACTCATTGTACCACAAACCTCGATGGCTGGACAAGGCGCCTTTTCTCGCCAAAGGAATGATTGAACCTTGCAGACTGCCGAGATCAGCACGCGATATCCGTAGAAATGACTCGGTTATTCATAAACCTGGCAATATTAATAAAGGAATGCGCTGCTGTTGCTTCGGAGCGGTCATCTGAATCCTGACCCGACACCTAGAGATCACATTATTATGAAACGGATACTTTTCTCCGGAATACACACACTGCACCCGTTCGTTGTTATTATTTCACAGGCACATATTTCATTGATTACAATGTAACTATAATAATATACAATTAAAAAATATGTAATGAAAAAGTGGCAATAGCTCCTTTCAACAGATAAGATACGTCCACGATAATCCACACTTCAAACGGCTCTTTCAGTGTCGATAATTCCAATGAAATGCCCACTGTATAATTTTGATCAATAACCGAGTGTATTTTTTCACAGTCGCAAGATATAATCTCCATCACATTAAATACCCAATAAATTTCAACTACTTAACTCCTGCTCTATCTAATTATACACCACATTCTAATAATTAATAATGGTATGATTGATATAATACATAGACAACTAATTATATAATAATAACAACAACACGAAGAGTACAAGAGTTAGAGTACAAGAGTTAGAGTACTACCCCTCCTCTATATGTTAGACACTCACCTAACAATCAAAAGCTCATATACAGTGACCGCCAAAAAGTCGGCATCATACAGGAAACTTTTTCATTATAGATTTTAGAAAAAAAATCTCTTTTACGGCACTAAATTGTGCTTGTTTAAAATCCTCATTAGCCCCTATCAGATATACCGAGTGACTTTTACTTACCTACCTATAAAATCTCGTTTTTCAAAATCACGAAAATCGAAATAGTACTAATTTTTGGAAACTTTCCGAGATTCCCGAAAATTAGCACTATTTCGATATTCATCATTTTGAAAAACAAGATTTTTTTGGTAAGTAAATATCACTCGGTACATCTGTTCTGGGCTAGTAAGGTTATTATTAGACAAGCACAAATTATAGCGTAATAAAGTTTTTTCAACAATCGATAACAAAGAAAAATCCCATATGATGCCAATTTTTAACGGTCATCATGTACCAATATTCAAGGTGTGCCACAACTTCGTGGCATAAATCAAGGAGCATGCTAAGAATGGCAAAATTAAATGAAAATGTAAATAGTTTTTTTTTGTAACGCTTTTGTTTCCAAAACATAGGACCTTCAAGTGTTAGAAAATCAGTTTTTTTGTCTAGTTTAACCTCAAATATCTGAGAAACGCTTCATGTTTTCGGAGTTCAAGAAGTATACCTTTTTTATGACAATAAAGCTAAATGGCATATGATTTAAAAGAATCCTAACTTCAAAGTTTTTATGTAGCAATAACCATATAAAACCCCTGTTTCAACGACACTGTGCTTACTTAGATGAGTGTAATTATTTGTGAATATGTGTATTGATAGTGGGTGACTCGTCGCAAAATATAAGATTTTCAAGTCTACTCTAGTAGAAATGTTAATAAGAAAACTGATATGCTAAGTAACAATTAAAGGTTATATATTTTGGAAACAAAAGCGATGTGAAAAAAAAATTAATTTAATTTTGCCTTTCTTTGAATGCTCTCAGATTTATGCCACGAAGTTGTGGGACACCTTGTATATGTATCAATAATCAATTTTCGAACAATCATGTTGTTACAGCGATTTACAGTGTTTGTTGATACATCTTGTACGTTGAACATAACAATACAGGGCTAATCTCCATGGAAACATAGTTCTGTTCAAGTTTATAACTGCTCTAATGCGGTAAGTAATAGTAATTTTTTTCACTAACAGATGTCAGATGTTAAAATTACAGCTTGTACAATTATTAAACGTTTTCGTACCTTTTATTTGATATTTTAGGAACCAAAGATTCACAGCCCCTTGATACGATTCTTCAATGCCTGTATTTATTTGAAAATCTTCTTGATTAGCCATTGTGAAAAAATAATACTGAAACTTCAAATTGTTTATTCGGTTTCTAACTACAGAACGTTTCTAACGAAATACATTCAAAATACTCTGGATTTACGTATGTACACCATTTTGTCATAAAAGTCAAGATAATTTAATCAGAAACAACTCACATTTTTGCTATCATATTTGGTTTATGCGATTGTGCGAAAAACGTTATACTGGACACCGTTGTTAAGTGCCTAACAGAATCTCGAAAATTGAAAAATCTCGACTTCGTCTCGATTTCTCAAACTTTTTCTCGATTCTGTTATAACGCACTTACCAACCTAATAGTGTAATATACTATGATTATGAAACAACTTTTATTGCACCGTTCGTCATCCTTTTTCGTATCAAGAGAAGAATTGGCGCCGCGGTAGGACAATCCCGAGGATGTTAAAGGATTTCACGGATTAGCCTAGTAATTTTTATTTTCAGTGAACAGTTACTTTCTGATTTTATTTTCAATTTCTGAAGAATTGTCGACACATTTACTAGGATTTTTTTCTCAAAAATTATCTATTTTTATGTGTATGCAGTAACACATAACAAAATATCAACACTTCGCCTAGAAAGTATTGACATTTTTTGTTGAGTTATTTTTGCTTTCAAGTTTTCAAAAATTATCAGCACAAACTTCTAAAAAATTAGAAACATAGATTTCTAACAAAAATCCGGCATGGGCTAGTGACAAATTGTCGATACAATGATTAGATTAGTTATGTATGTATGCAGTAACATGTAAAAAAATATCAACAGTTCGCCTATAATATTGACGTTTTTACTGTTCTGTTTTACTGTTTATTTTTGCAAATAATTCAAAATTTCGCAACAAAAATTTCTCAAAAATTAGCAGCATTAACACAGATTTTTAAAAACAATCTGGCGTAGGCATCCGGCAATAACAAATTGTCGATACAAATATTAGCGTTTTCTTTAAATATTCAAAAGGTGCTAAAAATTATCAAGATATTTGCTATAAAATGATGGAGATACTGTCACTTTTACGATGCCCACCATTAGGATCTATTTGAGTTGGTCAAATGGGATAAAAGTTTCTCATTATTGTGCCTTTCAATATACTGAAACGAAATCCGGGATATCTTGCACAGTTCCTGAAATATCGCCGAAAACCTGAAAAAGTGCACTTTGCTTTTCCTTTTATAACTTTTTTACTTTTGAAGGAAATTTTACGAAAGTTGGCACTCTTACAGTTTTCGACGTCAGTTTTCTGATGACAGTGCCAAACATTTTCTGCGCCAACTAGATGCCCAAATTTTCATAGTATATATATATATATATATATATATATACAGGGTGTAACAGAAATACGTGAGTTAATTTTAAACATTGGTAGAACTCGTTAAATAAAACATTTTTTCTATATGTTTTTTTTTTCAAAAACCAACTTTAAACTGATTTAAAATATGTTCTAGTTTATCTACTAAAACGCGTACCCGCCTATGGTTAAAGGTGTGCAGCGATTGCCTGTTGGGAAAAACACGTTCAGGATATTGTGCACTGTACAATCTACGGGCTTCTGCGGCATTTCCAAAGGCTCGGCCATATACCAACACAATATCGGTTAATTCTTGATGAAAATGAAAATTTGGCATTTTGAAATAAACTTCACTTGACAATTATAGTGACAGTACCTGAGAACGGCTCGTTCAGTCAAAATTAGGGGGCAAAAAAATGTAAAAAAAAAAACTGCAAATTTTGACAGAGAACATATAGAAAAAATGTTTTATATAACGAGTTCTACCAATGTTTAAAATTAACACACGTATTTCTGTTACACCCTGTATACATAGTATATATAGTATATATATATATATATATATATATATATAGTATAGTATATATACATAGTATATATATATATATATATATATATATATATATATATATATATATATATATATATCAAGACCGGTGATCTCGCCCTTCATATTGGCTGTGAGTATTTTCATGGATAACTAGAGCTGACATTTAAATGATCGGTAGAAATTGTCGAGATTTTTTTTAATTCTTTTTCAAAAATATTCGACACAAATGTCTAAATAATTTTCAACACATTTACGATTTAACGATTTACGAGAATTAAATAACACATTTACGATTTAAGAGAATTGTCCAAAAATAGAGTGTGATCGCAGTAGTTTCGCACGATATTTACCTGAAACTTGCAAAATTTCTTGAGAAATTGTGATATTATGATACTGATATTTTATCATATTATTTGCGTGATTTTTTTCAAAAACTGTCGATACGTCACTTGGGAATTTTTCAGAAATGTACATTCAAAAATTCAGAAATTTCATTTACTTAGTAATGTAAAAAAAAATACTAAGACATTTCTGAATTTTCAATTGTCAATTGAGTTAATTTATTTTGAATTTAAAAACAATGGTCCGAATTCTCTGCTCACTATTAGCGTTAAAAGCGCTTTTAGAGCTGTCACTATTAAGACATTTCAACTTTATCTTTAAAAATTTAATAAATGCAGTAAAATATTATCGAATTATTTTAATGTGCACCCTTTTGATGCCCCTTCATGATGACTTTTTTGATTTAGTTTTTATATCTCAAAAAAACCTTTCTTTTCAAAAAAGATTGAGAGCAGAATATGGACCATTGTCTGGAAGAATTTTATTATGAGTCGTAGACACCGTTACTTTGAATTTTTTCCTAAATTAACAGTGTACTTACTGAATAAATAGCAAAACTTATTTAACTGTCGAGTTACTGTTTAAGTAATTTTTCATAAATTGTCTACTAATAGTTATTTAAGCATTAAGAGAGGTAAGTATCTTTTACCAGTCGAGGTCGAGTTTGCGCCCGAGCGACAGCGAGGGCTAGCAATAAAGACCGAGACTGGTCAAAACTTACCTCTCAAATTGCTTATAACTGTTTTTCCACTCCTGAAGTTGGTTTAATTGTTTGTGTTTGATTAATTTATTTTCGCAACATGAACAAAATGTCAGTACGGATTTGGTTGCTAAGACTATTTTTCAAACAAAGTGTGAATGTCAGAAATTGCATTCGTTCAGTTGTAAAATGAATTCCAATGAAAATTAACAAGAAATGGCAATTGAAGAAGCTGCAGATGCTGCCTGTTCCTTCCTACTGCCGGAGAAGTCGAAGGGGTGTTATCAAAAGTGTTTTAAAGACTGGTGCCAGAGAAAGAACGCTATTGAAATTATTTTACTTACTTCCCTGTAAGTGATTACTTACTTCCCGTTGCTCATAGTAACCAAAGCTTTATCGGTAAGTGGGACTTACTTCCACTAAATCAATGTTATAATAGTGTACTTACCATGCAGGGAGTGGAAAAAAATAATTTTGTAACTTCTTCAAAAATAAACTTTCTAGTATTCAAAAAAGACACAGTGTTATTCATAAAAATTTAAACTGTGGTTTAGCGGTATTTTACAAAGGGTTACCATGGTTACTAAGATTAAACAACCGTTAAACCGTGGCTTAAATTTTTATGGATTACGCTGAAAGGGTTTTAAATTCATTTAGTTTGATTATATGGTTTTTAACAGATTTCTTGTTAAGTTTGTGCAATTTCCTGAAAAGTTGAGGAATATTCTGATACCGAGATGTCACTCGAGAAAGAACTTTTCAAAACCTTCTTACCTACACAACTTCTAATAAGATTACGATTAGGAATAATTTTATTTATTCAATTCTGACGTTTTAGACTGACGTTTTACACGTCTTTCGACGCGTTTACACATAAGTTAGTAACATGTGTTGCTAACAAATCGCCATTTCGTAGCTAATAGGGAAGGCGAGATCACCAGTCTCGGATTGATTATTGGCGAGAAATGTTGATATGTTAGCAACACATGTTACTAATATTGATGTAAACGCGCCGTTAGCAGACGTAATAAACAGTTGTTTGTCTGAAAGGTGAAATAACATTTTCTTGAATTCGCCAGTAAATTATCGGATATTTATGTAACAAGTGAGTTAAAGTGGATGTTTATACACGAGGATAAAATTAAGCCACGAGACCGATATTTAATACCTTAGAATTAAATAAAAACTTTTGTCCACTACTGTCTCATGATACACTTATTATACTTATGTTTCCTAAATTACAAAATATCTATTATTGACTACCGATCAAGTAATCATTATTCAGTACTGAAATGTCATTCGGACTTATAATTTTAAAAGAATTTGAATTTCGCATTACGTTATTTAAACCAGTTACTCGAGCAATATATCGAACATAATCTGCCGGTTTAGACGACTACGCCACCGTGACACTCCAATGGCAGCTATTGCTAACCGTCTAAATAACTTAATCTGTCAAGCGTGTGGCTCGTTTTTTTAAATTTTATTTAGTAGCCCGGAATGTGGCATTAATTAAATTGAAACGTTGAAATATCGACATCATTTTTATTTACGTTAAGAGTATTTTGAAGTGCTATAAAATATCGTCATGGTTAAAGTATAGTACACTACTCGCGTATATTGGCTATTAATCACTCGAACGATTTATTCCACCCGCCTGGCGGCTCGCTCCGTAAACATCGTTTTCGTGATATAATACCCATCATTATACGCTAGTTGTATAATATACAAACGATCTATAGTTGTAATAAAGATTCTATTTTATATTTTTAACTATGATATTTTATTCAGTTAAAAAAAAACTACTCTTGTTATATCCCCACAACGACCTACGATCCAAACTCCCATCGCCACCTACATTCAACAACTCAGTGACGTGTGGGAATTAGGATCTACTGAAAGCTACAATACCCCCTGCTATATTTTACATAAGGAAGTGACGCGAAAATTTGGAAACAACTTAAATCACAGCCACACAAGAACAGAAAACTCGTCAACTTCTTGAACATAAAGAATTTTCACCACTAAAGATCTATAGTTGAAATAGACATTCTATTTTATAATTTTAACTATGACTTTTCAATCAGTTAGCAAAAACTACTCTTGTTATATCCCTATAACGACCTATGATCCTATCTCCCATCGCCACCTATATTCAACAACTGTGTTATGTGGGAATTGTGATCTACTGAACGCTACAATACCTGCTATTATTCAATTCTGGCGTTTTACATATTTTTGTATGAATCAATTTATTTACATCCTATTCCAAATACTGTGGGTACATATAGACCAATAGCTTATTATTGTGTTATCGTTGCGTAAGAAATGATGATAATAATTGAATGAATTAGCAAAATCTAAAATGAACCGTTGCCTCTAGATGGAGCCTAGTTAAGTAACTAAATTAATATTCGACTTGATTAAAACCACCATCGTGATGTGATATTTTTTGAGCGCGTATGCGCGTCAGTGTGTTTGCTTGTGTGTGATCGTTTTAATCGTGTGCCAATTATTGATAATGAGATATCTGATTAGGATCCGGACTCCTCAGATGCGTATCTCTGAAATGCTAACCCACATTGGTTTCAGGAGTAATTATGAATTTATATTAATTTGCCCCCATCCAATCTCGCAATTTATCTGTTTGGCATACGGGACGGAGAGATCGTTCGATACCGTTTTCGGGGTCAGGAAAACTTGCGTGGCGTTCCCGATCTGAATTGTATCAACACGTCGAGAAGACGCGCTTTTTAATAGTCATTGCTTGTAATAATTCCGATCTAAATAGGTTAATTACTGCCTACAAAGTTTCCAATGAATTGTAGTAAGTTGTACAAGTTTAGTTCTCGCAAGCAACTTATTTTTTATCTTGTTATTTCCACTTTCTCCCTAAGTTACAACCAAGGGCCTACACTAAGGGCATACGGAATTGTCTGTACACCACACTTATTATGCCTTACACAACACTGGCATTCAAAGTAACAGTTGCAGATTATTTCAGAATTAAAAATAAATTGAGACAAAAATCTGATGCAGCAAATGACATCCCCATCCCTATTTTTGTCTCCACAACAAAATATATTGCAAGAGTAAATACGCGTTTTCGGTTTTCGATTTTGTTTCCAAAACCTTTTCAAATCTAGATTTTGTTCTAAAACAATGTTTTCAATTGTTTTGAATCATTTATGTGCAGAATATGGGAGAAAGTAAAGCTGCACAGAAGAGATATTTTTAGTTGGATATTTTGATCTGGATTGGATTCTATATTTGAGTGATAAAAAACAGATTTTTTTGTTGGTAATTTAGCAATATAGTGTTGACTAGATAAAAACATAAAGAATTATTTGAGTTTATTCTGTTACATTTGTTTTTTTCATACATTGTTATAATAGTGAGTAATAATAGTGAGTAAAAAGAGAAAATATTTTTGGTAATTTAGCAATATAGTGTTGACTAGATCGAAGCATAAAGAATTATTTCAGTTTATTTTGTTACATTAGTTTTTTTCATACATTCTTATAGTAGTGAGTAATCTGCACATACATGAACAAAGGTTACAATTTGCAGGTAACATTGTTTCGTGATGAGATCATTAAACTGGAATCCAGAGCGTTTAACATCTTTATTATATCAGTCGTAAATTTGCTCGCGTGAATCCCACCATGTACAGAGTTAGCAATCAGTTGCCACAAAAATTGTTTACACACACACTATGTGCATACAAGCAACTTCCTAGGTCTTATCTTGAATTAATTCATCTACGTCGTATTGACATCTAAAATAATAAACTGAAATGAGAAAACATTACTGAAGTGAACATACAAGTGTTCAGGGCTTATTTTACATGCAAGTGATAGGAAGATTGACCATCTATTATCTCGCTTTATTTATAGACCTACGATAATATAGCATCCTTGTAACATGTTATTTGATAAACCACTACAGCTATAATCACAACATTGGTAATAGATCTTATACCGTGTAGTCCTCTATGATGCCTCTAATTACATATTCACACCGACGCGACCAACTCGAATAGTACACATACTCCTCTAGGTAAATATGCTCACAATACAACCCAAGCTCTAAATAAACCTCCAGGTGAGGTTGATTAAATGGTCATTAATCAGTTGAAGAACGTGATGGGTGGGCCGAAATATTAATTCGATTCGAGCCGGTAGGAAAGCAATTTCTACAACTTGCATGAGAAGTGAAAGAAAAAAATAAACACCTGGCTGTAGAATAGTTACGATTCTGACGTGCGGTCACGCAAAAGCCACCCAAATATTAGCATAAGGGGAATGTAACGAGAAAAAGAAATTTATGGTCCATTCTGGTTTCAGCACCTACGTGCTGAAAAATGGCTCATCTCTGCATTGTAATGCGCGATTACAGCGGACTGAAATATGGTAACAAACTAAAATTAAATTTTGGTAATTGATTTATTACCCCTGCACTGGCTTCAGGACTGTCAGCGTGCTGTGAAAAACGGCACGCGGGTTATGTGGTAAGTGGCTGAGCCGCCTCGCCAAATTTCGCCCACCAGAAAAAATGAAGGGCTATCATTATTGAAATAGATTCAAATTAAACAGGCGTGCATAAACGTGTATGAATATAAATGAAACGAACTAGATTTATATCTGCCACTTAAATAGGAACCATTTCGCCTGAAACGTACACCTATTCCGCAATTCATCACCAGCAAATTCATGTAGCGTCAGTTTGAATAACCTGCAAGGGATATTAACAATTTCATTTTTGCAGATGCAATCTGCGTCACACAAATAAAACATGACTTCCTCGACGAGAATTAATTAGGCATTTAAAATTGCATCTCAGTTACTGTTATGGAGCCGCATTATTTAGATAATCTTTGCATAATACTAATAATTATGGTGAATGATTTCCGACCTTAACTGGCTTTGTAGTAAGGCACGCTAGTAGTTAATAGTTTCTGGGATATTTCATTACTAATGAATAGTGCATACTGTTATTAATTATTACAGCGGACTAATAGATAAAATGGAAACGGTTTCAAATTACCATTACCATATTTGACAACAACTAATGAACATTATTACAACAATGTACCATGTACCTACTACAATAGGAGGTAATGCTACATTGCTCTCATTATTGTTAACATAATCTACGAAATTATGCAACCGTTTTCTGCGCTCTCATTATTAAACCTCAATTGTGCAAACAACGAAGATTCTACAGCAATCCATAACGAATCAACCTTTTTATTTGCATATATTTTAACACCCACAAACAACCAGCGACTCTCTAATAGTCTTAATCTGCGACAGATTAGGAAGTGAGCGCGGCTCATTGTGATCGCAATAAATTTATGCGATATAAACGTAAATTCTGATTGTAGTAGAAATAAATGCATTCATTATGTGCCCGGTATCCTTTATATCGTGACCGCAGTGTAATCAGTTATGGCAATTATTATTGGGGACTTGCAAATTTATACGCCTTTCTTTGAAGGTGCGCTTTATATTTCATTGCACTTTTACGTGCGTATAATTGAGAAAGTTGCTGGGTTATAAAGTTATCGCGCGTATTTTCAGACGGCACTCGAGTGAAAATATTCAACAATAAAAGCCGTCTTATAAAAGGGCCCATGTTTAATACCTACCAGCTGACGTATTAATAATGACCAAATAAAAGCTTATCATCCTAAAACGTATCTGAGTAATTCAATGTGAAATACTTACATTCTCAGATGTTTTGTGATAATAATAGCAACTTGTTAAACTTAATTGACAAATTAACTGATTAGTTAAAGCACTACTATAAAAATATCAATTATTCTGTCAGATTTTTAATTGTTACTGTTAAGACTGCAAAAATTTAAAATATTTCTACCAAAGTTCCAACAGGTCACTTATTTCTACAAATATTTCAATAATTCTCCCTAAATTCCATCAGTAATCATTGAAATTTTGACAGTCATCACTAATTATATAGAGAATAATTCATATATTGACAGTAATGTTAAAATTAATAATTAGTAGTCATGGAAACTAACTGCTGGTTAAAATTAAACGAATGTTTTACAACTAAGCTTAGAACTTTTAAGTACAAACTTTTAAGTACAATTATAATAATAACTAATTAAATTTAATCGTAGGTTCATTGTGTCTCAAGTAGAAGTAAAATAGTAAAATGTGGTAATAACTGTAGTTTGCTGTTTGAAAGATGAAGTGATCTAAATAAATATAGGTATTTAAACTGTATATTTAGCTTCTTGTTTATTCTGCTTTACCAGATGACTCAATAATTCATTATATTCACTTCCTAAATATGTCGTGGTGTACTCAAAAACCGATAATGAGAACACCACTTGTTATATTATCCCTGGAAATAGTTGAAAATTTGTCAGTAATCATTAATTGACAGTATCAGAGATCACTATCAAGATAATGATATTGGCAGAATAATATAAATTCCAACAAAAAAAAACAGTAATTACTGAAATTTGTAAGGATAATTGAAATTTTGTAAGATGAAACTTTAACAGTAATCTTTAAAACTTCAACAGAAACCATCACAAGGTTGTCAGAATACATCAAAATTTGAAAAATAATAAAATTTGCTACAGTAATGGTTTCACTTTTGACAGTATTTTTTTTCAAAATTAGTGATGCACCCACATAACTTGTAAATTCGGTCATATATTCACCAATTAACTTCAAGTGTCGATTAGTTTCTTGGGAAATAATTGAAAATTTAAATTGAAACTATGTGTGGATACTACTTGGTGAAACATTATGATTAGGTTAAATCAAACACTTGGTTAAAGTTTCACTGTATTGATAGAATAAACCTCTACAATTGTTTCGGCCTCACGACCATTATCAAGAGTACAGAGATGTCATCTCAATTGTAGAGGTTTATTCTATCAATACAGTGAAACTTTAACCAAGTGTTTGATTTAACCTAATTGAAAATTTGATAAAAATCATTGAAATGTTTAGTGACATTTTAGTAACTCTGAATTACTACTAATATTTAGAGAATAATTTATATATTTATATGTTAAAATTAATAATTAGTAGTAATCAAAACTAACTGCTGGTTTAAATTAACCGAATGTTTTACAACTAAGCTTAGAACTTTTAAGTACAATTATAAAAATTACTAATTAAATTTAATCGTAGATTCTTTTCCATGGAAATAGTTGAAAATTTGTCAGTAATCATTGATTGGCAGTATCAGAGATCACTATCAAGAAGATGATATTGGCAGAATAATAGAAATTGCAAAAAAAATTAAACAGTAATCACTGAAATTTGGAAGGATAATTGAAATTTTGTTAAGATAAAACTTTAACAGTAATCTTTAAAACTTCGGAAACTTTAGGAAATAATTGAATATTTGTTAGGAATCATTGAAATTTTTAGTGACATTTTAGTAATTCTGAATGACTACTAATATTTAGAGAATAATTTATATATTGACAGTAATGTTAAAATTAATGATTAGTAGTCATCGAAACTAATTGCTGGTTAAATTTAACGAATATTTTACAACTAAGCTTAGAACTTTTAAGTACAGTTATAACAATTACTAATTAAATTGAATCGTACGTTCATTTCCACGGATATACTTGAAAATTTGTCAGTAATCATCGATTGGCAGTATCAGAGATCACTATCAAGATGATGATATTGGCAGAATAATAGAAATTAAAACAAAAACAGTAATCACTGAAATTTGTAAGGATAATTGAAATTTTGTTAAGACGAAACTTTAATAGTAATCTTTAAAACTTCAAAAGTAACCATCACAAAGTTATCAGAATACATAAAAATGTGACAAATAATAAAAAATTCCACCGTAATGATTTCAACTTTGACAGTAATTTATCAAAAATAGTGATGCACCCATATAACTTGTAAATTCAGTCATATATTCACCAATTAACTTTAAGTATCGGTCAGTTTCTTGAGAAATATTTGAAAATTTGATAGGAATCATTGAAATTTTTAGTGACATTTTAATAATTCTGACAGAAATTGTAAATTTAACAGTGTCCGTTGAAATTTTGACAGCAATCATTGAAAAATTGATATAATTACAGAATTTACCAATTACCTTAAGTGTCAGTTAGTTTCTTGGAAAATAATTCAAAATTTCATAGGCATATACAAATTTTTAGTGCAATTTTAGAAATTCTGACAGAAATTATAAATTTAACAGTGTTATTTGAAATTTTGACTGCAAACATTGAGGCGTTGATATAATTACGGAAATTATCAACTAACTTTAAGGTCGGTTACTTCCTAGGGAAATAATTGCAAAATTGACAGAAATCATTGAAATTTTTAGTATAATTTTAGAATTCTGCCAGAAATTATGAATTTAACAGTATCAGTTGAATTTTTTACAGCAATAATTGCAAAGTTGATATAATTACTGAAATTTTGACAGATATTATTAAAAATTTGACAGTTATTCTCAAATATCCCCGGTAACCATATAAATTTTGACAGAACAATTAACATTTTGACAGAAATAATTTAAAATGTGATTATTATATAATCATTGGATTTTCACAGAACAATTAACATTTTGACAGAAATAATTTAAAATGTGACTATAATCATTGAAATTTTGACAGTAATCATTGAAAAATTTATATATTTTTTCTTATATTTTTTATATAAAAAATCGTTTTTTTATATACCTTTGCTTAAATTTACATAATCTGCATTCATGGTTAAGGTGAGGTGGTTGAAGGAACATGCATACCCAAAATATCAATAATTATTATAAAAATAGCAAATATTTTTACAATTTTCAGATAATATCAAAATTTCTAAATTTTGTTACTGCGAAACCTTCAATAAGGTACACAGAAAGTTACACAGTTAAGATACAAGTAATTATCAGTTGAAATATATTTTAAAATCACGTCAGGTTAATATTTCATAATATTTTATATTTAAGTACGAAAAATTTGTCTCTGTAATCATTGAAATTTTGGTAGAATAATAGAATTCGTTATATAGTCAATAACCTATCACAGAGTAAGTTTCGAAAACATCCTTTTAAGCTTATTCTAAGAAAAACTGAGTTACAAAGCGACATTTTTTTGACAGTTTTGTTAAATTGAAGTTAAGATACTTTGTATTTTGGTAATTATTATTTTAATTAACTAAGGTATTTTGTACCAATTAATTGAATCATGTCATTACATAATTACATTGCATGTCATGTAATTACGTGTTGATGATAATTATAAGCTAAAATCAATAAACATTTAATTTCATCTTAGTTTTGTTTATAAAACAAGAGTGCTATGAAATTTTGTTGTCTACAAAAATATTCACGTAAGATTATGTTTAATATTTATTATCATACTTTCGAAATTACATTAAAAAAAATATTACACTAAATCACAAAATCTATCAATTGTCCATGTTTCATTTTAAAACAGGCTTGGTGTAATTTAAATCATGATTCAAATCCACTGATTATTTTAAAATAAATCACTGATTTAGGTAAATCATTTTTTTTAAATTAATTATAGTTTTTGCACTGTTTGTGCATTCTAATAGGTGAGTAATGAAAAATGTAATGTAACTACAGAGTTAGCACGCTATAAAGTAGATAATTGTAAATAAGTAAAATATTTTTCTTTTCTTCCATTTTTTTGTCCCCACATGGTACAGATATACCTATTTGTTTTAAACATCAATTCCTGTTCAAATTTAAGAATTTATTTAAAAAAAGGATATGATTTAAATCGTGATGTAAATCAATTGATATAAATTACATGAAAACTGGCAAGAACTGATAAAAAATATTTCAAAAAAATCAAATAAATCAAATAACATGATACCGATACCAATACAAATTTGTTTCAAATATCAATTCCTGTACAAATTTAAGAATGTATTAACAAAAATCATATGATTTAAATCGTGATGTAAATCAATTGATATAAATTACATGAAAACTGGCAAGAACCGATCAAACATATTAAAAAATCAAATAAATTATGATATATTTGATTTAAAAAAAGATTTTTGTGTTTTTAAAAAAGTTATGATCCATATACATTAAAAAAAAAAGATTTAGATAATTGAATGAAACAATTAAGATTATTTTGTATCATTTCATTGAATCATACTCATAATTTATATATCATAATTTTGTTCATAAAATAAGGGTAGGTACCTACTATGAAATTTTGTTGCCGCCAAAAATATCGAGTTAAGATTATATTTGATATTTATTATAACATTTTCAAAATTACATAAGAAATAAAAAAAATATTAAAAACTAAACTAAAATCCATGGATAATAAAAAAAATACCATGGCGATCTTAAAGCCGATATTTCCGTCGAAATTTTGACCTGACCCTTAAGATATATGGAGAATAAATATTTTTAGTTAGATTAAAATTTCTCCAAATAAAGAAACCCCCTTTTTTTAATTTTAAGTATGTATTATGCCTGGTCTTCAAATTCTAATTATTATTTATGCAGAAAAATTAATAAATAAATCGACCTCATGGGGTCTTTCCACCTCAATTTTTTGTATTTTTCAAACTTCTTTTAAAATATTATAACTTATGCTTTGTGAATACATCCTTTAGAAAACCCATTAAAAATTGCAGGTTTCAATTAAACTTTGAAATTTCTAATGAAAAGTTTGGTATTTATAATAGAATTTCATAATTTCTAACGAAAAGTTTATAATATCTAATGAAAAATTCGTAATTTCTCACTAAATTCAATTCCGTACAAAAATTCTACAAATAACTATAAACATTTTAACACAATAATACTAATTTTGCAAGTGCAAGTCTATTGAAAGTTTTAATTTATAATAAATATTTTGTAATTTCCTTTAAAAGTTTTGCAAATTTCTATTATAAGATTAATAACGTATATATATAAACAATTTTATTGGGCTATCGACCCCATGGGGTATTTCCGCTTTATTTATCAGTATCATTTAGCCGCCTCATTAATAACATTTATCTAATTTTTTAATTTATAATCAAAATTTTGTATTTTCCAATAAAAGTTTAACAAATTTCTATTAATATATTAATTACTTAGTAAGTGATAAGCCGTGTGGACAAATTCTTTATAATTTCCACAAACAATTGCAGCTTTCAATAAACTTTAAATTTATAATTAAAATTTTGGTATTTATAATTTTATAACTTCTAACCAAAATTATGTAATTTCTAACTTAATTAATTTTCATTAAATATTCTACAAATTACTATAAATGTTTTAACAACTTAATACAAAATTTACAAATGCCAATGATATTTTGCATTTTACAGTGAAATTTTTGCAATTTACTATAAAATTTTCATAATTGCTGCTGAAATTTTGTAATTAATAAAACGAATGTCGGACTTGCCGTTCATATTTTACATTCATAATTCTATTGAAAATTTGTAATTTAGAATACAAATTTGGCAATAATCATTGAAATTTTTGTATCTTCCAATAAAACTTATTTATTGCCTAATATTTTTTTTCTAGTTTCATAACGAAAATACAAATTTTAAGTGTCGATAATTAAATATTGGTGTCATACTTATTTTTTCTCGTGCTTGTATTATAGCCTGCTTATATAGGGTCTGATTGCATACGTATTCGAGGATTTTTATTGACCAGGTATTAATTATGGATGGGACATTCAACTTGTTTATCACTGGTAAAATCCACACAACGTAATTGCGGAATAGGTACAGCATCACAGAACAGTCCCATGAAGAATTGATTACACGATTTTTTGCAGGGCACATAGCTGCAAATGTTATATTGTCTTTTTTCTTAAGTACATACTAAAAATAAATATGCGTGTAAGATTAAAGTCACGAAGAAGAAATATTTTGGGGATGGAGCGTATAATTTCATTGATTATGAGAGCTATAAAACTGCAGCAATCAGTGTCTCGGTTATTAAACTTCCCAGCTGCAAATTGGTAGTATTTTGCTGTCTTTTTGTGTCTGGATGAAGCATGCCGAAGTATGGAACTATGAGTGCATCGTGTCGACATATTAATGCTTGCCGTCTTCTTCTAGTTAAACCCATCGCCGCTGACCTAGGTTCTGCTAAACTAATGAAAGTGTATTCAAATGACGACGGTTTTATGTATATGTCGTAAGGATGCCGTTAATGAATTATGCATTTTTACGGCCCGTGAAGAGACAATGGAAGAAACATTTAAAAATTTGACGCACGTCGTCACGCAGCGTTACAAAATCAATCAATCACCTGGTCCAGCTAATAAATTAACCGATACGAGATAAAATGGTATATTAAAATGTGAAGCTTCTGGTTCGACAATATCTTTGTACGAGATAAGAATTCGATGTCGGCATGGTCAAGAAGTCACCGTGGCTCCATCACGGCATTCCGCCTGGAACACAAAGGAACCGCTCCGTGTTTATCAATTTATCATATTAACTGCCACGATTTTCAGATGTGTGCATGATAATGAACCATGTCGGAAGCAATTGTTAAATCGCCACTGACAAAGGGTACGAAGAATCACCAGTCACCGCGTGGCCAATGCGTTTTCGCGTAATCGCCATAATTCACTTGCACGACTGAATTACTTCTGCAGGGATTACCTTAAGACTTTCCGCGAAACCTAAACCCGGTCTTGTAAGTACTCACCATGCCATTGCACCCTAATTAGGAATACTTGCGACACTGATTCTTGCCAAATAGTCTTGCCGTTCATTAGCCTTAACAAACTTGCAACAATGCTCGTTTCGTAACACATGCATAATTAAAACATGCGTATTGTTATTTAAAATAATAGCAATAGTGTTACGATCCGTTGTTTATAATATAACAAAACTGTTTACACAGGAAATCTGTGTTGGTGAGTTATTGTTTAAAAACAACGAAATCTGAATTTATCACAGCAAATAATCCGATACAGTTACATTCTTATATACAGGTTACATTTTTTGCTTTCTTTTGTCATATTTTTGTAATCGATAATATAATTAAAAAACTAAAATATTTGTTCATAGCGACCTCGCAATACCTAAATCCGGCCCTGCTTAAAATAATTAAAAGTTTGCCCAAATTTGCTAATTTCAGGCAAAATCACAAAATTGGCTTTAAATTCTGACGAGTGTTAACATTTATCATCAAATATGATAAGTGCAGTCAGCATTGCATAAGTCAGACTAAATTTTATAATTATCATTGTTACCTACCATTGGAGTGTGACATAGAACAATGCAATTTGAGTGAACAAAATTTCACGCATTTATTAAAATTCCGGAATAGAAGTAAAAAATTTAAATGAAATTTACAAATAACACTTAAAATCTATATATTGTTTTGGAATTTTGGACGAGTTTTCATAAAATTTCAGTTAACTTTTATAATAACGGTTAACCGACCAAATTTTTTTGTTTTGTTTTTTACAATACATATACGAATATTAAGGACATTTTTCATTTATTGTCAATATATGAAAATTACACTTGTAAACTCGTAATTCGTTAAAAATTGATAATTACATATAAAATTTGATGATTAATATGGAATTAATGTGTTGTCGAAACAAACGCAGTTCAAATCTCGCATATTCAGATCAAGTTTGTCAAATTCAGACTAAATATGGTAAATTCAGATCAAATTTGAGTAATTTTAGGAATCAATGTCAAAACTCTACATATTATGTCGTCCAAAAATGTGTATACCATAAAACATCTTATAATATCGATTTTATAAGTTCAAATTTTCAATTAAATTTTGCAGACTGACGTTTGCTTCACACTGGTTCTATTGAAATTTTAGCTGAAATAAGATATCTGCCATTAAGATCAGCACCAGATTTACATATAAGCAAAATAAGCAGCTACTTAGGAGCAACTGATGTAACTGAATGTATTTAAATCGGAAATATAATATGTATTTTCAACTTTGTACGCATTTTTTTAAATCGGATATGTAATTATATTTATTATGTATAAAGAGATAATAATAAGTGTATTAAAAAAAACTGTGTATGGGGGCGGCTCAAAAAAAATTTTCTTACTAAACGTCGAAGGTCTGTCATACTAAAGGTGGTTTGTTAGAACCCTTGGGTCAAATAATTTTGTAACGATTGAAACTACAAAAATTAATTGGAAATGTTCATTAAACATTTTGAAGCCAAAAGCCATATCCCTTACAGTTATGAAATTTTCATAGAAATTTACGAAATTCTTTGGCTGTAACAAGGCAAATTTCGATTATATATTTCAAAACTATATTTTAGTAGAAATTGCAAAATTTTCATTGGAATTCAATCATTATCATTGCAGCTTACAAATATGGCATTGACAATGGCAACATTTTACTGGAAATGATGAAATTATATAACATACAGTTAATATTTTGAAATTTTCAATTGAAAATTGAACATTTTAAAGAAATTTTTAAACGGTTTGGACATGAAATTTTTCGCTTTAAATTTGAGTGGTATTTGCAAAATATTTACCGGAAATAATGAAATTTGTTTTCGTTAGAACTTCATTTACTTAAATAAATTATTTTACTACACTTTATAAATTATTATACTAAACGTCAAAGGTCTGTCATACTAAAGGTGGTTTGTTAGAACCCTTGGGTCAAATAATTTTGTAACGATTGAAACTACAAAAATGAATTGGAAATTTTCATTAAACATTTTGAAGGTGATATCCAAAAGGCATATCCCTTACAGTTATAAAATGTTCATAAAAATTTACAATATTCTTTGGCTATAACAAGGCAAATTTCTATTATAAATTTTAAAACTATATTTTGGTAGAAATTGCAAAATTTTCATTGGAATTCAATCATTATCATTGCAGCTTACAAATATGGTATTGGCAATTGCAAAATTTTACTGGAAATTATGAAATTATATAACATACAGTGGAAATGTTCAATTGAAAATTGCATACAATTGTAAATTAAACATTGCAAAAAAAACTTTTTCGCTTTAAATTTTGAGTGGTAATTGCAAAATATTTACCGGAAATAATTAAATTTGTTTTCGTTAGAACTTCATTTACTTAAATAAACCTAAATATTCATAAAACTTTGTGAAATTTCAATTAGAATTCATAGATTTTCATTGGGAACTGCGAATTAAATATTGCAGTAAAAATCATAAAAAATTTGGCATAAATTTGAAATATTACTGGCAATCGCAATTTTTTTATTAGAAATGATGAAATTTTGATTGAAACTTATAACATGTTCATCGAAAATTATGAAAATGTAATTGAAAATAGCAATAGCAATAGCTTAAATATTCATAAAACTTTGTGAAATATCAATTAGAATTTATAAATTTTCATTGGGAATTGCGAATTAAACATTGCAGTAAAAATAATAAAATTTTGGGCATAAATTTGAAATATTACTGGCATCCGCAATTTTTTATTAGAAATGATGAAATTTTGATTGAAACTTATATCATGTTCATCGAAAATTATGAAAATCTGATTGAAAATAGCAATAGCAATAGCTTAAATAATTGTGATTCAAATCGAAATCCATTGATTTAAATAATTGATTTAGATTTAAGTGACACCAACCCTGTTGAAAATTATTAAGTAAACTCTATAAGAAAGAAATATGCAACCAATTATTTAAAAACGTTTTCTACTCATTTGAAGAATACATGTCTTGTGTATTGTAAAAGTATCTGCTTCTACTCGTATTTAAAACACAGTTTTTTGTTTTGAAATTTGTTACTATCATGTCTGCAATGTAGCGTATAGGTATAACTTATGTTTTAATATGTTTTTATTGTATTTCTCTTGACCAATTTTATTGATCGATATACCAATTGTTTCTGTACAGATTTATACCTTCGTAGTTTTTATAATTTTAAGTATTTTGTAACAATTTATTAGTAGTTCGTAATTATCTTATTTTATTATTATATATATTATGTACTGACTTGTGTAAAACAGATATTTGTTAATGCCCCAAAAAATAAAGTTGCAATTGAAAATTGCATTTCAAGGAAATTTTACATATTGTCAGCATGAATTAAATTTTTAGTGGCAATGGGAATCGACAAATGGCAATATTTACTAGAAATAATGAAAATTTTCAGTGCAACTTATACAATGTACATTAAAACTTATGAATTTGTAATTAGATTTTATAAATTTTCATTAGAAATTTCAACATTTTGATTGTAAATTGCAATAAAAATAAGTGCAATAAAAATTTCAAAATTTTCATTTACAAAAAATGCAAGATTTTTAATGGAAACGATGAAATCTGTATTGAAATTTGTAAAATATTCTTATATAAATCAAATATACTTGAAAATTACGAAATTGTAATTGAAAAAAATTTTTGCTATAAATTGTGAAATTTTGATTGTAAATTAAACATTGCAATGACATTATAATATTTTTAAATTGAATGAAAAATGTTGCGGAGAAATACGAAATATTGTATTGGAAATGATTCCAATATGAAATGCTATTTTAATAATTGGAAGTTTTCTACCATCAAGGAACTAATGAAATAAACATTCATATGAATGGTTCAATCATATTATTTAGTAAGTAGTTGATAGAAAGATGCAAATACATTAAAGTGCAAACCATTAATGCAAGTTCATAAGTTATGCGTGAGCTTAAAATGATTTTTCTATGGCCACTGTTCCTCCCTCCAACCTTCGCTAAGGTTGATCGATTTTTTGCACTGCCATCCATCCATTACCGCAGGAATTTATAGTCGTCCATCAACTAATCGATAATCGTCTGCAGCATCAATTATACCATCCATAAGTTATTTAATAATAGCTAAAAAACGAAAGCACCATTGCAGGGTAAAATTTGCATCGTCCAGGTACTTCATCTTTCAATTATTTTCTACTTTGATTGCACAAATATGTGTACATATACTATACACTATACTAAACCAACTATGAACAACTTAAAGAAATATGTATTGTGATGTTATTTAATAGATTTAATTTGTTATTTTATAATATACGTTAGATAGGATTTTGTTTATAGAAAATTATACTGAATATATTAGATTTAGGGTATTTAGATATTAATAGGATTACTTAGGTAGTCAAATAGGATTTGTATAGCTAGAATTATAATTAATTCAGGGCACAATTAACGTAAAATAATTGTAATGAGTCAGTAATATGGATAAAATTCAATGGAAAATTCAAACTCATCGAACAAATACGTTCGACATTCGTATAGAAGCAGAAAAATACAAGGATCTCGAATATCAGATTCAAATCACAATTGGAATTATGGTTTCACCGGTATATGAATAATTATAATCATAATTATAATTTGTTGATTCGTTGCCGTGGTTACAAACTGGATTCGGGTAGCAACTCGACAATTTACACGCTTATTTGAATCAACGTAGGCGGATTCTAACAAGCGAAAATCACTTGTTTAACCGAGGTTTTAAAAATGCTGAACGCCTATAAACAATCGGATACGCTTTATATCCCGGAGCATCCACGTCGGTCAGCAGAGAAAAAGAAAACAGTTGTGCAGAAACAAATATCGTCGAACAGTAGTTATTTACATTCACGCGTTATTCAAAAACAGTTTGATTTACGTTTTGTTTACGCGGATATAATCAATTTCGGGACAGTAATTATTTGCGTTCGAGCATCTGTAAACACTCGACGTGAACTAGGGAATCATTATTAATACGGAACAGCCGAAAGGAGTCCAATAGGATTCAACCAGAACTTCAACCCCAAAGACGATTCAGCGAGAACGTCAACTATAGAAGGGGATCAACCGAGGACAGCAGGACTTTGAATCGAGGGAATTGGTGCCGACTTAATCGAATTTACTGATTCGACATCTGCAACCAGGATTGCCGATCACCACTGCGAGTTGCCGCTATTACCAGGAATATGAATATGAATGCCAGGTAGAATTTACTAAAATTACTATTCAATTAGAGAGTTTATTGTGCCAACTAGGAATTTAGGGAATTATTGTTAATAAATATAGATAGTGTTAGTTTGTTAATTAGAGATAGGACTTGCTTTCTATTGTCAAGCGTTCATTTTGTTTCATATTGAATTAGTGTAGTGTTTGTTTTGTTATCGAATATCTAAATATTTAATATTACAATAATATTAATTAAAATCAATATTCTTTGCCAATCAATTTATTTTGATACCACTTTTTGACCCTGAGAAAAGAGAAAAACAAAATAATAAAATTCATAACAACAAAAGTAAGTAACAATTTTAGGGTTCTTAATTATTAACCCAATAATAAATCTACGCAGTTAGATTAGTATAACAGCACATTTTAAACATCCGAACGTGGGGCATTGTCTATAATGTAGCATTTGGCACCCTCAACATGGGGTAAATCATAATTATTGTGTTAAAATAATTAAACCCTAACAATAACGTAGTAATATACATATACTATTATAATGCACTAGACAACTTACTTGACCAAAATTCACTGTACTTTTGAATTGACTTTATTGTACGATAATTTACATATTTCGCTAAATTTATGTAAATGTTTACCTTCTCGGAGTAAAACGAAAATCATGTTTAATCAAGTACGAATCGAGATGCTGCCTAATGTGGCAGTGAAATATTTAAATTGGACGAAAAGTAATATTCCTTAATGAGTTACAGAAATGCAGCCACTCCAACAGTTTTCATAAACGGTGGCATATTAATTAAAAATTATAAAAAAAGCGGAAGATATGCAGCTCACGACGACTCCAGTCTGGGCAGTGTTGATTATAATTTCAGTCGCTCCAAGTGCAATCCAGATTTTCGTGCAGAGCGACCCGAGGGCCACTGCGGCGCGAAAGGCGAGGTAATTAATCGGTACACATTCAATAATTAAAAATCGATTTTCGATTAAGAGGATCCGATTTATGGCTTTCGATCTCCGTGCGAGCGAACGCGAAAGGAAGAGGGCGAGAAAGACATATGAAATTACACACCTCCGGCGCCAGCTGACTGACCTCTGGCTCACCACAAACACCTATTAATTATCGTATGCGCATCTCGGAGTCAACCGTATCTGCTTAAGAGCACCGTGGCAATTGTCGGCGGAAAAATGCGGTGACCGCGAAAACTCCACCGCTGTGGGAAACCGTACTCTTCAATATTAATTACCTGATGCCTACTCGAGTCCATCGTTTTCACCACAATTCATCTTGCATTAAATAACCCAGGCGTGGATAGATCTGCCAGGAAAAGTGGATGAGTTACTTGCTGGCATGCAAGAGTCTAGTAAATCACAAGGTAATTGTAAAGTGTTGAGTTTGATCGCTGACGCTTAGACTTATGTAAAATATTTAAATTTATTATCAACGCGTGTCTACATTTTGCAGGATGATTTATTTCGAATTTTGATCTTACTTATCTCGTTGTGATCAAATTCAGTTCAACTATATGATCTTCTTATTCATGTCGTTCTGATTGAAATATCTATGAATGCACATACGTTCTCCAAATAGAATATCTTACTAAAACACAGGTCGGTTTTATTTAGTTTATCGATTGCTACTACTTTTACTAGCATGGCGAATTTATTGGAGGTAAAAATTCGAGGAGTACTTTTTAGGTAACTCTGAGTAAGAATCGAACCCACGATTATAATCTAACTAATTATTATGACGTTATTTTTAGATTTGACCATTTTAACCATTACTACGAGGTGATAGATCTTTACAATAGAATCTAGTAATAGAATCTTTAAAATTCACTACTCAAGTTTCGACTTATGACTTATGTCATTTTCAAGTGAAAATGACATAATTCGAAACTCAAGTAGTAAAATTTAAAGAATGAAATATGTTAAATCATAGCAATTTAATAGCAAATTATGAATGAATTATTCTGATATTTTATATATCAGTTCTATTTTAAACTTTACATCTAGTTAAATTATTATATTTGTTGGCGCTTATATTTGGGGGCGGAAAAACCCTACATGGGATCCATAGCCTAATAAATATTGTTTATATATACAAGATGTCCCACAACTTCGTGGCATGCTAAGAAAGGCAAAATTAAATTAAAATGTGAACATTTTTTTTTCTAATCGCTTTTGTTTCCAAAATATATGACCACTAAGTGTTACTTACAAAATCAGTTATCTTATTCTTACTAGAGTAGACTTGGAAATTTGGTATTTTGCGAGGAGTCACCCACTATCAAAACACTCATTTACAATTAATTACAATCATCTGAGTAAACACAATGTCGTAGAAACAGGGGTTTTTCTATGGTTATTGCTACACAAAACTTTAAGGTTTTTTTTTTTTTTAAATCATACCGGGTGGTGAGTCAGACAATTCACTATAGGGATTTACATGTAAAATATTAAATCTTTATATATTGTCCTCGCTAATTATTTTAGAGAAAAACTATAATGAACTCTCTTGTAGAGCAAAAAAAAACTGCGTCACTTTATGCTATTACTTTTTATTTGTCATTATCTATAACCTAAAAAAATCGATGAAATGGAATTTACACTTTTCAAAAAAATCATAGGTGAATTGAAAATAAAAAGTATCTGTCATTGATTTTTTATAATCTTACATTTTATAGTCAGTAAATTATGGGCTATTTAAATATTGATTTTTAAAGCACAAAATAAGTATTGCTTACATAACAAACTTGTAACATTACTGATACATGTAAAACACAATTTCTTTGCTTTTTAATTTTTTTGCACCTATGATGTTTTAAAGTGTTACTTTTATTACGTTGATTTATTAGGTTATGGGTAATGGAAAATAAAACGTATAATATAAATTGACGCAGTTTTTCGCTCTAGACTAGATTTCATTACAGTTTTTCTCTAAATAATTACGGAGAAAGACAATATTTAAAGATTTAAATTTTTACATTTTTACCCTGTATACCATTTTTCGGTGAATTAGCTTTATTGTCATAAAAAGGGTATACTTCTTGAACTACGGCAAAAATGAAGCGTTTCTGAGATATTTGAGGTTAAACTAGGCAGAACGCATATTTTTTTTTTAATTCTAATAATAGTGTGCTCAGAAACGTTCCGTAATTGTTTAATAATATATTTTGACATTAAAAAAAAAACTGTTTCCTTTTACTCTGTTAAGAAAAGAAGAATTTTGAGTGTTCTTCTGTAAAAAAATAAAAATCCTCTCCTTAATAAGTATCCGGCAAAAATGAAGCGTTTCTGAGATATTCGAGGTTAAACTAGACAGAACGCATAATTTTTTTTTCTAATAATAGTGTGCTCAGAAACGTCCCGTAATTGTTTAATACTATTTATTGACATTATAAAAAACTGTTTCGTTTTACTTTGTTAAGAAAAGAAGAATTTTGAGTGTTCTTCTGTAAAAGTAAAAATCTTTTCGCTAATAAGTATAGAAAATTACACCAAGAGTCAATATACGGACATGCTTTTGATACTAGGCGATAACCAAGGAAATTCAGCAGCCGCAAGAAGACTGTACATGGAAATATTCAACTTTTTTTTATTACTATTTTATGTGTTCTGCCTAGTTTAACATAGAATATCTCAGAAAAGCTTCATTGTTTCGGAGTTCAAGAAGTAAATATTTTTTATGACAATTCACAAACGAATTCACCGATTCAATTTCAATTTCATTCAAACGAATTCACCGAAAAATGGTATATGATTTAAAAAAATCCTAACCTCAAAGTTTTTATGTAGCAATAACCATAGAAAAAGCCCTGTTTCTACGGCACTGTGTTTACTCAGATGATGGCAATTATTTGAGAATATGTGTATTGGTAGTGGGTGACTCGACACAAAATATTAGATTTCCAAGTCTACTCTAGTAGAAATATTAATAAGAAACCTGATTTACATTTACATTTTCATTTAAGTTGCCTTTATTACCATGCTCCTAGATTTATGCCACGAAGTTGTGGGACACCTTGTATATTTTTAAGACGTATCTCTTGCAACACAGTTGATCTAAATATGACTCATCTTTAAAAATAACCACAGTCCACATCTAATTTTAGTTTCAAAGTACTCCTTGTAACTCCAACTTCAGTTACTCCTTATAACTCCAAAAAATATGCTGCAGAAAATCTTTCACCGAAAGTTTTGAAATAGTTACATATGTTAATCTGTAATTATTTTATTTCATTTGGTTGATCACAGAAAATATTAATACAAACAGAAAAACCAAATAATTGCATTAAATATTTATTTAGAATTACAAAAACTATTATATAGATTATTATAGATTTTAGGAATTTAAAAGAAAATTCCGGATGCGTATGTGCTATTTTGTATCTTATATCTTATATCTTTTTGTATCTTATATTTTCACATATTTTCTTAAAATCAGCGTTTACAGCTATGTTAACACCAAAGAAACACAGAGGAAAATGTTGTTGCAGGTTTCCGTAACCTGTTTTGGAAACAGAATACAACAACAAAATTACCGTAAACATTCTGTCCACACCACGAAAACTCATTTAAGTCATAGTATCATTGTGTTGCTATAACAAGAAACGTTTCGTCTACATCAGAATTGCATTTTTGTCTGAGAGAAATTCTAGGTACTTGTAGGCAAACCATTTGCTTATAAAATATATGCTCCGGCACCACATGATATACACGTTGTTTTTTCTCTGTAGTACTGCCACTAAGATTTTAATTTTTTTACTTATCTTTAAACCTACAAGTCATGTTCTTTGCAAAGATCTTTATACTTTTTATCCCGTGGATTTCACCAACATTGGGCATTTCTGTACCTTTCAATTAAATGTATTAAATTTTCTATGATCTACTTGAACGGCATGTTAATTTTTTTTTTAAATTTATAACAAACTAAATACAACAAAAGTGCACTGCACTCGTCGATACACCCACGACAAACATGTTTTGGAAACAAATTACATCGTATCGATACTACGTCTGAGAAACAAAAATGTTTACCAAAGTTTTCCTTCCAATTTCCTTTGATATTTACCGCTAAATATCGCTAAATATGGAAACAAGCAACTTGTGGAAACATTTGTTTCTACAATTAAGAACATCAAGAAACTCTCAGAAACAAGTTTCAGGAACGAGCAACATAAACACAATGTTCCTTGAAGATGTCTGAGAAACAAAAATATTTTCCAATGTTTCTTAATTTCCTTTGATATTTACCACTAAATATCGCTAAATATGGAAACAAGCAACTTGTGGAAGCATGTGTTTCTGCAGTTAAGAACATCAAGAAACTTTCAGAAACATTCAGAAACAAGTTCCAGGAACAAGCAACATACACACAATGTTCCTTGAACATGTATGATAAACAAAAATGTTTACCAATGTTTCTAAATTTCCTTTAATATTTACCGCTAAATAACGCCAAATATGAAAAGAAGCAACTCGGGGAAACATTTGTTTCTGTAATTAAGAACATCAACAAACTTTCAGAAACATTCAGAAACAAGTTCCAAGAACAAGCAACATAAACACAATGTTCCTTGAACATGTCTGAGAAACAAAAATGTTTACCAATGTTTTTAAATTTCCTTTGATATTTACCGTTAAATATCGCTAAATATGGAAACAGGCAACTTGGGGAACCACTTCTTTCTGCAATTAAGAACATCAAGAAACTTTCATAAACATTCAGAAACAAGTTCCAGGGACAAGCAACATAAACACAATGTTCCTTGAACATGTCTGAGAAACAAAAATGTTTACCAATGTTTCTAAATTTCCTTAAATATTTACCGCTAAATATCGCTAAATATGGAAACAAGCAACTTGTGGAAACATTTGTTTCTGCAATTAAGAACATAAAGAAACTTTCAGAAACATTCAGAAACAAGTTCCAGGAACAAGCAACATAAATTCAATGTTTCTTGAACATGTCTGAGAAACAAAAATGTTTACCAATGTTTCTAAATTTCCTTTTATATTTACTGCTAAATATCGCTAAATATGGAAACAAGCAACTTGTGGAAACCTTTGTTTCTCACTTGTTTCTTTAATGTTTGTTGAAACATTCAGAAACAAGTTCCAGGAACAAGCAATATAAACACAATGTTCATATGTATTGCTTTCGGTGTGGACGGCTTCTGAAACTTGTTCCTGGAACTTCCCTAATCCATTACCTTCATGTTTGAAGAATTCTTCAATATAATAAAATATAGCATGCATTTCTCAGTTACAGTTATGTCCAGTTGAATAAAATAATTTTTTAAATGTTGAATAACATTTTTAAAATCACTCGGCAAACTGTTACCAAAACATGACTGAACAATTATTCAAAAGTACACAAATTCTGAACATATTTCAAACAGTTGAAAGAACACATTGAATGTAATGTACATTGACCTTAGCAAGTTAAAAACTGCAGGAGTTTCCATTGAATGAACTTCAATCCATGGAAGGGTTCTTTCTACATATCGTCGGCTTAGTATTACAAGGTTGCATGTAACATTTTTTTCAATTTTTAGTTCTATAACTTTACATGGCTATATGCTTCAAAGCGGGACCTTTCAACGTGTTGGACGGTTAAAATGGGAATCTTCAGAACATGTGCTAAAAAAAAATTACAGTGCATTACACATATCATTTTCTATAATAACAAACTTGCTTTAAGTCCCTATTCCCAAATTTTCAAATTTTCACATACAACCTTGTAACATACATTAGGCCGACGATATGGCAAATGCCTACCAATTTTCACAAACTTCTGGGAAGTCAACAGGTGAGGTCAACAATATCAGGTAGTGTAGTCAGTTTTTAGTTTGCATGGATAGGTTTCGACCAAGGCGTCGTCATCAGCATCCAAATATTTATTCATACACCGAGAAAAATTTACTGGGAACTCTTTGTTCAAAGCAGTATAAATATTATCTTCTTATCTTCTATCTTCTATGCCAACATCCATCATTAAGTGTGATTCTGGAGGTGGAATTATTTATAGAATTACTGCGATTCCAGCTGATGATTAAATGATGGGACGGAAAATACAGTTGCCAAATTTGGTCAAATCATTTTTATTTCCTCCACAAACTAACCAATTTTTATATATATATTTTTTGATATTTCTCCAAAGATCTTAAAATACCTTCATTGAGCCAATGATATTTATCTATATTACACCATGTGCATATTGAAATATTTGATTCAAATATTTTTGTTCCAGCAGCTTTATGTAGCTCTGATGCTAATTTTGTCATTTAATTTATGCTAAAATCCAAACATAAATTGTATTTTTACAAACTGATCTATAAACAAATTTGTGCCTTTATTAACTGTATATTTTTATTGAGGTTTACAGAAATTGGAACTCCTATATTTTGATATACTGAAATAATATTTTCTTTGATTGTATACTGCTGCTTTTGTATTAATATTAAAGAGGCAACTATTTTGAAAGTTAATTTTGAAAATAATAAATAATAATAATAAATTTTAACTAGGAGAGGATAATATAGCAATATATTTAGCTATGTTACTATGTTACATTTATTTACAACAAGAATAGCAAGAAATAGTTTAATCTCAAAATTTGGGCTTGGACATTTTTTATACATAAGTCATGGTGTAGCGAACTGTGGCAACTCAATGGACACCTCTTCTCGAGTATTATTTTTATTTCAAGTTATAAATTAACCGACCTCCAATTTATGTGTGCAATAATCGCCGTAGTAAATTTACTTGTAGGTGATTTTCAACCACAATGACTTTAGTTGTGGTTTAGAAACTTATTGCATATTGCATAGCAAGATAATTTTTTTAGAGTATATCATAGAAGTGATATTCGGAGAAATACTTGTATGTGAAAATGCCAACCAATTTTTTAGTAGTAATTTCGTGATTTAAACCTCTTAATTAAAAGTACTTCTGTATATTATTAGGTACATAACAAATAAAAAACAAACACCTCCAGGCGAAAACTGCAAAACAATTCCAACCGTTAATGCTTTTACGAGAAATAATTATAATGAGTAAATACCATAATTGTATATAATAACATTATCTAATCTTTACAGTCTATTAAAACCACCGAGGCATATAAACTCTTTAATGCACGCGTGCACACCGTTTTTTTCACTGTTGCGTTTTTACACGCTTTTTAAGAAAGCATTAAGCACACCTCAGCGGTTATCGTGATCTATCCTAATATGAAATCATTTCACACGTTGTAAACTGCGAGCAAGGTTATTGCAAGATTGAGCCATCAATTTCAATTATTAATGGTTGTTGTGTAAATACTTGTATTATGCAAATAATATGATGTTTCCAGGTCCACCACTGATGTAACACTGATTAAAACCAACTACACAATTACACACCTACAAACACAATTAATTTATAGCGATTTATAAACTTTGGCGTGTAGTGTAGATTCCCACTTTTGGGCCGTGGTTTTAGTTTCTCCCAGAGCTAAATTAAGATAGTTCTATAAGAAATAACTACTATAAAAAGTTACTCCTTATTATGTAAACGGCTGAGATAAGTGACAAGAAATCACGGCAAGAGTATAAATTATCATATAAAAAATTCAATGGTTGACATAAAAAGTCGTGTAAAAGTGGCCAACGAAAATGAATGCAAAATGTACAACTTTTAATAAATTCAGAATAAAACACTGCTATGTTTTAACCAAACAATTTATTGTTATATATATATATATATATATATATATATATATATATATATATATATATATATATTTATATTGTAGTTTCGACCTGTGATGGGTCGACCATTATCAAGTGTCATTATTGTCACATTATTGTCATTAACAAATACAGGTGTTACATTTATACCACTTTACATCAATGGAGCGGGAGTAATTGAAGCGCAGGTGTAAATATCCATAATTGGTTCCTAATGTAAAGTATTGAATAATGGAGTCCAGATAACCTTGGTTTGCTCAAAGGTACAACTTTTACTCTATCATGGATAATAAGGTGCCATTTTGAATTATATAGGAATCTATTTTTAAACACTTTATCTCGTAAGACCTCGAGGAGAGCTGACAATGACTAATGTTTCTTTCGAACATAGTATCGTGTTTTCTATGCTCGTTCACAAGCTTAAGGTAAATGCAATAAAGCTAAATGAAATGAGAAACGAATGACGAATTCTGGCAATATGGAGTCAGCGATGAGTCATTGTCAGCTCTCACCGGATCGAGTATAGTAGTGCCATGGAGAATAACTCTGGTTGATAGATATCAGCCCAAAATCATTGAGACTTTCCAATATTTCTTGAAAGTTTAAATATGAATTTTCAAGTTCATCAATTAAGTCATCCGGACTGTACGGAGGAAAAATACAGTTTTTTTCGTTTTTATAGCGAACATAGCTCAGCACTCGGGCAGACTATAGTCCATGCCAGATAAGATGTCACTTTTCACATAAAACAGAAATCCGCCCCACCGGAATTTGACCAATGAGAATGGATCCATAACCGCGGGAGCTGAGTTGAGCCATACAGCCATACACCAGAAATTTATTAGCACCATAAGTGCTTTGGAATAATTTGGACCGCAATTCATAACTCAGGGACTGAAACTCACTATCGTACTTCAATAAACTAGGATGCTCCACGAGATGCATTTGCATTTCTGTTGACCAGTCCGACAGGACAGAAGAGGCACTTCTGTTTTATGTGAAAAGTGACATTTTATCTGGCATGGACTATATCAGCGCCGCTATGAGTATAGTTCCGAGTCCCCTCCCCTCTACACTAAATGTCTAGTCGGGACGTATCAACTACCGTGAAACGAGGTTACTTTGCTCGTGTGGGACATACATTGCTCCAATTTCTGACTTTACAATTTTTGCTACATTGTGGTAGTTGAACAGAATAAAAAGTGGTAAAGTCTGTTTTCCTGTCTTCTCCCCACTTCTTGACCTTCAAACACTTGCTTGTTTGAAACCAACCATTTAGACAACAATTGTGGCCGGTAAAAATCATTGTGTATAAGAATCACTATATCAATAATAAGGTAAGTTGTATTTTGATTTAATGTATTATCATGTTAGCTCTAGAAAGTCGTGTGAGTTGAACAATCTTGCAACGTATTTCGATTTTTTTCGTAATATTTACCGTTTTGAGGTTATATTGCGCCGAATATGGGGATACTTTGCCCCACTATTTTTTTGGAGCAAAGTTACCCCAAACGATACTTGTTTATTTTATTTAGTTATAAATTTGGTTGCAGATATGCCAAGAGTGTATAAAAGAAAACTAGGCTTTCGGGCATATCAAAATTATTCCCAAAAAACTTTGCAACAATGTTTAGAAGCAGTGAGAAGTAAACGAATTACGCAGAGAAAAGCCGCACAAGAGTTTAAAATTCCGCGGCGAACTATCATTAATAAACTTAAAGGCAATCTACTTGAAAAGCCTGGAAGACCCACGATATTTTCCGACGAAGAAGAGACTGGTTTTGTAAACTGTACATTAGCCTTCAGCACATTTGGTTTCCCACTAGACTCTTTTGATTTGCGCATGATCGTGAAATCATTCTTTTGCCAAGTTGGTAGAATTGTGAGAACATTTCAAAACAATATACCTGGTCATGAGTGGGTCTTAAATTTTCTGAAACGCCATCCAAAGCTCACTGAACGATTTGCTAGTAATATAAAACGCAGTAGAGCATCTTTAAATGCTGAAATATTAACGGATTATGTCTCAAATTTAGGGGAAGTTGTGAAAGACGTGCCACCAGAGAACATTTAGAACTGTGATAAGTCGAATCTGACAGATAAAACCTGGCCAAAAAAAGGTGATAACCAAACGTGGTTGTAAATATCCTGAAAAGATTCGTAATTCATCCAAAGCTAGCATTTCTATTATGTTTGCTGTTGTGCTGTCGGAGAACTCTTGCCTCCATATGTAGTATGGAGGCAAGGATTTACAAATCTTCTTGCATGTGGACAACGTGGACTGAGAATGGGCCCAAAGGGTGCCGTTATAGCAATAGTGCTAGTGGCTGGTTCGATGCCAATAGCTTTTCAGACTGGTTTGAAAGCCTAATGTTACCAAAGTTAAAAAAACTTCAAAGCAAGAAAGTTTTAATTTGCGACAAGTTATCCTCCCATATATCAGTACATGTTTTAAGTCTATGCAGAGATAATGATATATCTTTTGAATTCTTGCCACCAAACAGCACTCATTTAACACAACCGATGCATGTGGCTTTTTTTCGGCCAATGAAAATTGCGTGGCGGAAAATATTAGCAAACTGGAAGGAGACTGAAGATGGTGCCAAAAACACAGTTTCTGTCCTAAATCAACTTATGGCTGCGTTAGAACCCAATGCTGCTGCAAATTTAATTTAGGGTTTCAGAAAATGTGGCATTTATCCAGTTAATGTTCAAGAGCTTTTGGCAATGATTTCACGACCTCTAGGTGACAATAATGCTGTAGAACATTCATTTCTACAATCTTTAGAATAAAAAAGATTACAATTAACCGAAACAAAAACCAGGCGGAGAAAGAAAATTACTGTTGCTGCTGGTAAGAGTATCGGGCTTGAAGTCCTTGATGATGATCAAGCTGGCGAAGAACCACAGACATCCGTGAAAAATGTCGCAAATCAATAAATGAGGATAGTGACTTGTCAAATAATGAAATATCTTTGCGGAATTCTTCGGAAGATGAGGATTTTGTGGGAATTATATTAGGAGAAACCGCGGATAATGATGTAACTGAAATGGTCGGTTCTGGACAAAAGAGCATTAAAAACCTTCTTTCATTGCCGGATGTTGTCAAAGAAATGGGGGAATATGTTCTCTTCCAATATGAGGGTGAAATTTTTCCCATAAAATAACATCATTTGATAACAACGGAGCTACACTAAGTGCAATGGTGAAGGCCTTAAAAAACTGGAAATGGCCTGATAAGTCAGACACTCTTCACTATGATTGGAATGACATTATGATCAGAATTCAAGAGCCAAAAAAGGTCTCGAATGGGGGATTCTTTTCTGTTCCAGGCTTAGACAGACTGTGGGGTAGATAAAGGATAAGATGTGCTTCAGATAAATGTTTCAAACTTACTTTGAGTTATTTTAGTACCTATTGTAAAGGTTTTCATTAATAAGTTGTATTAATAATATGACAATATATTTTTCCGACACATATATTCCATACCTAGATAACCTACATACTATTTTGTGTGTGGTACATTTACAACTCATAATATAGTCTTACTATGCTCCAATACATGTTGTAAAGCTGAATAACTTACAATGTCTCCGTTGGTGCAAACTATCCTCCCCTTATGAGGGAACATTGCCCCAAACTAAATAATAATTTAAAAAAAAACATTTTTTTTTGCAAAATTAATCTCTACTGTCCATTATCATACGTTGTTCTAGCAGTTTCTATATTATCAACATTTTATGGAAATGAAAAGGTAAGTTTTATAAGTACTATTTAAAATTTCAGTTAAAAATGGAGCAAAGTAACCTCGTTTTACGGTATGTTCTGCAAAATTTTGAAAGTATGGTATACACACTGGCACAGACAGACACCTCTTCGGAAACCAGTTGCTTCGAACTTGTGATCAGTTTTAAGATTCGCGTTGTGTTTACATTTACATTTCAAGCTAAATGTCTACTAAATGTCTTCTTTAAATGGGGTTTCATCTTGGGTTTTATTTTATTTACATATGCGAACTTTCAGACCATTGAAGCTATTATAATATTGAGTCATAAGAATCTGATGATTACTTCAATGATTACATTCGGGCTGAATTTAAGTATCACAAAAAATATGCGCTCCTCGAGTCTTATATTTGCATTACTTGGTACTAAACAGGTGTGTCTATAATTGATGAGATATGCGGTCCCCTAACTTAAGATATAAATTCTTCCACTCTCTATCAATATCAAGTATAATAAATCCACGATGTTGCAAGTAAATTTTTACAGCTGCACGAGCGTTGCTCACCAATTTTTCACGTCCACGCTTATCCACATGCGCGCATTTCCCGTATTCGTGTGTCTAGAGTTACAGGCGATAAAGAATGCATTTTATACGGGCTTAGACAAAGGAAAACAAATTAAACGGAGGCAAAGGTTACGCGCCATGGCGGTTTGTGACTATAAATTCTAAAATTCCACGTGGGGATTACGTAAGCAGTATTAGCACATCGCATAACATATAGCATATATAACAATGATAATAATCTTCTCATTTCGGTTGTTTGGGAGTGAACGAATAAAGATTCGTGTGCAGTGTATTTGTAAGCAACAGAAAAGTAGATCTTGTTGTATCAAGTTTAACTGGTATTAATTTGTTTCGGATATATTTAGTCAGAACACCTTTTTCACAAAATCAAAATTATTTGAACTAAATATACATTTCGACCGAGATGCGATCATCTTCAGTAGAAAAACTGTACTGTACAGTTTTTCTACCGAAACTGACCGAATATTGATCCAGTTTAGTTCACAGCTTTTGACCCTACATTTCGACCACGATGCGATTATCTATAGTAGATAAACTGTACTGTACAGTTTTTCTACCGAAGCTGACCACTTATTGATCTAGTTTAGCTCCCAGCTTTTGGCCGTACATTTCGATTACGATGCGATTATCTTCAGTAAAAAAACTGTACTGTCAGTTTCTTTACTAAAACTGTACTGTACAATTTTTCCACTGAAGTTCATTTCGACCACGATGAAATTATTTTCAGTAGAAAAACTGTACTGTACAGTTTTTCTACTGAAGCTAACCGCATATTGATCTAGATCACCTCACAGCTTTTGACCATCCATTTCGACCAGTATGCGATTATCTTCACCAGAAAAACTGTACTGTACAGTTTTTCTACCGAAGCTGACCGCATATTGATCTAGTTTGGCTCAAAGCTTTTGACCGTACATTTCGACCACGATGCGATTATCTTCAGTAGAAAAACTGTACTGTCAGTTTTTTTACTGAAACTGTACTGTACAATTTTTCTACTGAAGATGATCGCAAATTGCTCTAGATTAACTTACAGCAATCGACGTGCAAAATAAAAAAAAATACTGTTACAGATATTCATTTCTAGTGGCACAATTTAATTAATAAATAAATGAAAGAGTCGCAATTTACAATACCCATAAGAGATCATCTCTTTACACACAGCTTTAAACACTCAACAGCTGATAACATTAACATTTGTATATTTATTTATTTATTTATTTATTTAATCAGCCACCTTTCTACCTTTCGGTGTAAGGCTTTGTTTTGCATCATAGTATTTACATTTACATTTATTCTGTTCGATAGTATTCCCTCCACTTCTTCCTATCTTTTGTCCGTTCCTTTAGCTCTTCCCAGGAGCTCCCTTTTCTCCTCGCCTCTTCTCTTATTGTGGTATTCCACTCTTTTCTTGGTCTTCCTCTATGATTTCTCCCTGTTGCTCTTGCCTCATATACTCACTTGGTAATTCTTTCCTCGTTCATTCTGCAGATATGTCCAAACCATATCATCTGTCCTTCTTTTATTTTATCATTGATTGGTCTTATCTTTAGGTTATTTCTGCATGTCTCGTTTCTTATTCTGTCCCTTCTGGTCTTATTTTCAATTTTTCTGAGAAATCTCATTTTCATCGCGTTAATCCTATTTTTTGCTTTTCTCTCATAATCCACGATTCGCTGCTATATGTTAGTGTTGGTCTTATAACTTTTTTGACGCTTTCTCTTTTTGTGTTGCTTGCAATTTCTTTCCTGTTGAAAAATGTATTTTTCAGCATACTAAAAATCTTTCCTGTTTTGCTTACTTTATCGTCTATTTCTTTTTCTATTTTTCCATTACTCTCTATTATAGTCCCTAGATATATGTAGTGTTCAACTTGTTCTAACTTCTTTCCTTGCAACTTTATTTCCTGTTTGTCCTTCTCCTTAGTTTTTATCATGGTCTTCGTTTTGTCAAATTTTCTTCATGTTAATTTCCGTTAGTTCTTTGTGCAATATTTCCATGTTGTGTTGGAGGGCCTCCCCTGTTTCTGCAATTATAGCCATGTCGTCAGCGAATAATAACTCTGCTAGCCGTATTCTTTCCATTGTCCAGAATCCGATTTTGTGGCGAATGTTCTTGATTCTTCATTGTTTGTTCTTACTTTGTTTTTGTTTTCACTATACATGTTTTTTATTACATTTATCATTGCCTCTTCCGCTCCTTTCTCTTTTAGTCCTTTCCAAATGTCCTCTCTGTTAATCCTGTCGAATGCCTTTTCTAGGTCCACAAAGCAAATGTGGATTTTTCTGTTCTTTTTGATTAGTTTCTCGCTTATTTGTCTTAATATGAAGATCTGGTCTTGAGTGCCTCTCCCTGTTCTGAACCCCAACCCCCCTGATTATCTTCTATTGTGTCTTCTAGTTTGTTTCTTAGCTTTATTTCTAAGATTCTTGTCAGGATCTTGCTCGGTATGCTTGTTAATGTAATTCCTCTGTAATATGTGCAGTTTCTTTTGTCTCCTTTTTTATAAATAGGGAGTATTATTCCCGTGTTCCATTCTCTTGGTGTTTTTTCGTTCTCTATTATTTCATTCAGTAGTTCTGTTAATTGTGTTATTCCTTCCTCTCCCATGTACTTCAACATTTCTGCTGTTACTTCGTCTACTCCTGGCACCTTTCCGTTTTTTAGTTTTCTTATTGCTTCTTTTACTTCCTTATCTTTAATCTTCTCCATCTTCACCATATTCAACTTATCTTGTTTCTCTTCCTTATCTTTTTGTGGTTCGTTCTATTCTGTTTCCTCTTTGGTAAGCTCTTCGCAATATTGTCGCCATCTTTCCATGAATTTATCTTCGTTTGTAATTATTCTTCCGTCTTTGTCTTTTATATTCATCATGTTGTGCTCCTTTCTTTGTTTTAGTTGTTTCAATGTTCCGTTAAATAGTTTTTGATTTTCTCTGTAGTTCTCATTGTTTTTCCAAATTGTGTACAAGATTTTTGTTTTGCTTGCTTTACTTCGTTTCTTTTTTCTTTGTATTCTTCATAGACCTCTCTTCTATTGGTCTGCAAGTATTTGCTGCATTTATCTTTTTTGTCGTTAATTTTGTTCTTTAGTTCCTCTGTCCACAATTCTGTTTTCTTCACCTTTTTGTTTCCTATTTTTGTTGTTCCGCCACACTCCCTTGCAGCATCCAGTATAATATTTTTAAATGCCTCCCATTCCCTTTCTATGTCCAGTATTTTTTCTTTCTCTTTTTCTTTGAGCTTTCTTTGTAATATATACCGATATTTTTCTTGTATTTGTGTTTATTTCAGTTTGTTTTGATTTTTGTTTTGCTTGTTTTACTTGTTGTTTTACTTCGTTTCTTTTTTCTTTGTATTCGTCATAGTCCTCTCTTCTATTGGTCTGCAAGTATTTCTCCATTTATCCTTTTTGTCTTTAATTTTGTTCTTTAGTTCCTCTGTCCACAATTCTGTTTTCTTCACCTTTTTGTTTCCTATTCAGTAAAATAGTTTTTGATTTTCTCTGTAGTTCTAATTCATTGTTTTTCCAAATTGTGTCCATGATATTTGTTTTGCTTGTTTTACTTGTTGTTTTACTTCCTTTTTTTTTCTTTGCATTTTTCATAGTCCTCTCTTCTATTGGTCTGCAAGTATTTCCTCCATTTATCCTTTTTGTCTTTAATTTTGTTCTTTAGTTTCTCTGTCCACCATTCTGATTTCTTCACCTTTTTGTTTACTATGTTTGTTGTTCCACCACACTCCCTTGCAGCTCCAGTATAATATTTTTAAATGCCTCCCATTCCCTTTCTATACCCAGTCTTTTTTCTTTCTCTTTTTCTTTGAACCCTCTTTGTAATATATACCGATATTTTTCTTGTATTTGTGTTTCTTTCAGTTTGTAAGATCTTATCTTCTCTTTCACTTTTTTCTTCTTTTGTCTGGTCTTAGTTTATGTTTCCATTGCATGCCCATTCTTAGCAAGTGGTGGTTAGTTCCGATTTCTGCTTGTCTTGATACCTTTATTTCCTTTATTTTGCTCCAGCTATTTTTGTTTATTAGGACGTAGTCAATTATGGATCTTTCATTACTAGATGGTTGGGAACTTTGAACTTGAATTTATGTATATCTTTGTGTTTGAATTTTGTGTTTGCTATTATTATGTTGTTTTCTACGCATAATTCAATTATTCTTTCACCGTTATTGTTTCTGGTATATTCTCCTTCTTTTCCCAGGATTTAATTTAACATTTGTATAACGAGAGCCTAATTTTTCGATCAGAGCTGTTTACGTGTGACTGAAGACTGAGATGGCTGCACCGATGAATATATTATCTCCCTTGCATTCATCAAGAACGTCTTCCCTGCCGCAGAAGAGCAGCTCAGGCAGAATGTGACTTAATTGATTAAGATGTCAATTTGTAACATTCATCCCGACTCTGTCCCGACATCTACATCGACGTAATGTAAGCAACCCCCCATCGCGTCGGCTTTCGTTTTCAGTGTCCCTATAAGGGCTGAAACAATGACAGTGCATTCTTCAGAAGAAAAAAACGTTATAAAGGACACCCAGGTATATACAAAATTGATTAAGCCACGGAAAGAATATCAACATACAGTTTCACTGATTATATTAATAGTAACTGAATTAAAACTGAATTGGGCCTTCATATAAATATGTACACAGTTACAAATTATTACAATCAGCTTGATGTTAGCTTATGCTAGTGGTGCTATGAATACATTAAAATAATGTGTTTCTATCTCAATAAAACCGGCTAATGTTTTATTTAATTGCTCAATAATTATAAAGGCTAATTTATTATACAGTTAATAATGTCGCCGGGACAAACAATTATTTGGTTTTGAGAATTCTCAGGACTAATCGTATATAAATTATGGCCATTTTGGTGGTTTAAGTGACTGGCTGGAATCATTAGTCTGCCATGCAGAGATATGGTCCAGTATCCTCTCCATTTACATATTAATTGATCCCAAAACTGCGAATTAGATGCGCGAGATAAGGCGGTAATTAACGAAGGCCCATTGATAATTCCTCGCCCATTGTAAATACATTGTAATCTAATTGACGGTGCACCGAGAAGAGTCCCAATTAATAATATTAATCCTTTATTTCAGCGATAAATTAAGCTAAATCAATTAATACGTACGGTAGATGTTGGTCTCGGTTACTTTCAGGTCTGCAAGAACCGTTATGCGAATTTTGAGGTGCTGTCGGTTTTAATTTGCAAATTTTATGACCGAAAATTGGGGCATCGCCTCTTCAAGGTCGGCTTTTTTTGTGCAGAAGATGCAGTTAAACTTCAGTATCACACCCGTGTTACACAAGAGTTTATAACTTGCCCTTTTCGCACGTCATTCCCAGACAAAAAGAGTAAAAGTTACAAAATAATTAGGAACACCTTGGTAAAATGAAATGTTCTTTAAACAGATGACAAGGCGTTAACAGGTAAATATTCGTAAAAGTTGTCGCGGCTTAAGAGGCTCGTATCAAATTTCGCCCAAAAAGTAAAGCAAGTACGTCGCGTGGACATTTTAATTAAGAGCATAAAGTGACGGTTCTGGGATAATTAATCTCATTACTGCGGGCACGAGGTACTACGAATAGCAATAATGGTGCTTATAATTCAGCATTACACTTCCAGCATGCAATCAAGTGCAGAACTGTAAACTAATACATCCGGAATACGATACCGTAAAACAAGTCACACATTAATTGAAGATTTGATCCAATTATCCACTCGCTGACACTTAATCCCATCCGATTAATAACCGCCTCGATCAAACCGCAGCATACACAAAAGTAGAATATAGATTTGTAGATCAATAATAGTGAAATCGTAATTGATTTTTAAATAACTAATTAGGTATGTGTTATTGTTTCTAGCCGGAAGTGATTCTTAACGACTCATCTCCCGGCGCTAATTAAAATCGGCCGTAGCAGACAAAACCAAATCACTGTGCTGATTTATTACACGTTCAACTTTGACCTCGTTGTTTGCATTAGGAACATAATGAATTTCAGACAATATATTCCAAGTAGGAAGCGTATACAAATCAGTACAATTTTTAATGCCCATGCAAATACATCCATTTCCCCAGGGCTGGGATATAATGACTTTTGGATCGAGTTGTATACAAATATTACAGGTAATATGCATTCTATTTCTGTACAGACTACTCTGCGAGGAATTTTGCGTACTACATATTAATCATATATTTTTGTAATATTTCATATATATTTAATCATTTATATATTTTTTTCATATATATCGAAATGCGTATGCACTGCAAGCCATTTTCTAATTACTAAAAATTTTCTTGTAAGATATAATAAAAATCATTGACATTATTTACAATAACATGAACAAAATCATAAAAAAATAAATTTCAACGTGTTTTTGTCCGCTAAGCAAAATATATGCATTCAACTTTTATTAAAACACGACCTTTCATTAAAATATTCAAGTTATAAAAATTTGGATCTGGAAATTTAGACTTACCGTGCAAAAAAAAAATATATTATATAACCTTCTCACATAACATAAACTGCTTGGAATATCGTACGGTTTAATATAAAATATAGTCAAACACAAATGAATTCAGAATTACTCGTTTCACAGAAAAGTTGAAATGGTGAAATTGTCAACGTATTATACCGTGTGAGCAAAAAATATTATCATTAACGTTTGCTCTGCATCTAAGCCCATACAGCTTCGAGGAAAAGCTTAATGCCCTCTTGGATGAAAATAATGTTTGCTCGCACAGTACATGTTGACAACTAACTGTATTACTGTAGTACTGATGTTTTTTAAGCATGCAATTTTATTGAAAAATGTAGAAATAAAATAAGGAATTTTATAGAAATTTGTAAAAAAATGCAGTTCCAGAATAAATACATATATAAAATTATTCTTTCTCGTCAATTTCTCATCAAAATTTATCAAGATTTATAAAATTTTGCAGAAAATCGTAATTTTAAACTATGCCATTTTAACAAAATAGGCTGTGCTTGACTCATAATAAATTTTATCTAGGCTCATAAATAATGTACGGTCGTAGTAAAAAAAAAGGACAAGTCTTTCAGTATATAATATATAGAAAACACTTGGTGAAGTTTCACAAGTTTTGACTTGTTAGTTAGAAACACAAGTTAAAACTTGTGAAACTTTACCAAGTGTTTTCTTTATTAACCTAATCAAAATGGTTCACCAAGAAGTAACCACTTCCTCATACAATTTAAGTATGTAATATATAGTCAATGCCCCTTTCTACCCTTTCTACCCTTGAATTCTGCCTTTATAGTGAATTAGTCTAAAATTGAGCTGTGTAATCAAGTTATTCGTCTCTTCAAAGAAAAAGCAAGTAAAATGTCAATGTTATTATGATATAAATACCTACATGTTACTTAAAAAGCCACATTTTGGAATGGCCCTTCAAGTTTGTGCTTTGAAAAGCAAAAATAATAGAGACATTGAAAATGGATGGCCTATAAGGCAAGTTGCACAATTTTTGACATCTTCAGCTAAACCAAAATTACACTAGGCAAAAAACCTGTCCCTCTTTTTTATAGTGACACCATGTAAATTATCATCTAAATTTACGCCACATAAATGTCACCAAACACCGCAAAATCCCTAGATTTAAAATTTTCATTTCTGTAATTTATAAAATAGTATCATGCGGCAAAATAGAAAAAAAATAGTATAAAACACTCGTTGCAGAAAGTCCTTCAAGCACTCATTTGTTCCTCAACTCGCTGCTTCGCAGCTCGTTTCGGAATTTCACATTCGTGCTTGAATAGATGCCTTCTGCAACTGGTATTTTAATATACTATTCTAGAATTATGTAGTTTAATAAAAAATTATGAATTTCATAGAAATGTTCAGTTCTAGAATTAATACAAGAAGTCGTTTAGAATAGCTTCATTAAAATTGTATAAAAACTCGCGATAATTCAAAAATTATATTCAGATTTTTTTTTTAATTTCAAAGAAAAATTACACCTTAATTGACAATTATTTAACAACGGAAATACATTTGTAAAAGACATTTATAGACAATTTTTATTTCACAGAAAATTCAAGAAGGACGTTAAGAGACTGCTACTGGGACTTTCTTTATACGATTTCAGGGATGTTTTCTTTATGGATGTTGTCTAGTTGTATGAACTTATTGACTTATGATTTAAGAAGTGCTTGCGGTGTTTTCAATTTATTTTATGCATTGTATTGCAGTATTGTATTGTACAACTGCTGGCAAGGAAAGGGAAAACTTGGAAAGAGGCAGCAAAATGTGCGCGAGATCGAAAAGAGTGGATCACATTTTATAAAGATTAGATACAATGACCTCGACACCTATAGGGGGTAAAACAGGGTTCAGAAAAAGAAAGAAATTGTAGTATTATATTGTAGAAATCTTTTTTAATATGTAATTAATTTATTGATTTGACTTGTGTAAGTCGTATGACGACAGGCATGAAATATATAATATTCTATTCTATTCTAAAACTATTTCACTAGGATCTAGGAACTAGGATTTCACAGAAAAGTTTAAAATTTCTTAGAAAATTATGCAATTTTGAAAAAATCTATTTTAGAAATTTGTGCATAGCACTGGTAAAGAAATTTAAGAAACATTGCATAGACATTTTATAAATTTGATAGAAAAATGCACTTCTAACGTATGCGCAACCATTCAATTGATTCATAAAATGCTAAGGAAATTTGTAAAATTTTATAGTAGTTTGGAAAATTTCATAGAATCTGCTTAAAATAAATTGTACTTTGTGCTAATTCAAAAATCAAGATTTATGCTGTCAACAAAAGCATATCTTAAATAAGCTCTTAAAACGACAATTATTTCCTTATTTAACCCAATCTCTATGACTTATGATTTCCTAGATCCCAACGCTTAAAATAAAAAAAAAAATACCCTGTATATTAAGGAAACTTACGATAAATTTAATAGACATTTACGGCATTTTATAGAACATTAGAAAAATTCATTTGAAAATGTAAAATTTTATAGAGCCTTGCAAAATTTCATGGAAAGTTAGTGTTTAAAATAAATTGTACGTGTGTGACAATGTAAAAATGTAATTATAAAAATCTGGTTTGATTGAAAATTAATAATAATATAATAATAATTATGATAAGAATATTTATTAGCATAACAGCTACATATCATACAAAGCAATTGAAAATTGAAGAGAAGAAAAAGACCTATCGAATAATGACATAAAATAGGGGGCTCTGAAATTTGCAAAGTTTGGCATTTTTTTCTGAACACCCTATATTACTAAATTCAAATTGTTCATTAGCAACATGTTGCTCATTAACCACACTGAGAATATTGCTAAAACTTATTCTTACCTTCAAAAAACGAGGTCGCTACGATTTTTTAAAGTTGAGCTTAGGCATGATATTTGGAGAAAAAAATTGTAAATTGGCAACACTGTTACATAATTCAAAACTAAATAGACAACAATGTAGAGGTTGAAAAACGTCATCAGAAACCTTGAATAAATATAGGGTGTTCCATTTAAATAAAAATGTTTGTTTTTGTTATTCCGCGAAATTGGGACACCCTGTATATTTGCAAATAATTTTACGGCATAAAGATTTTTAAACCAATAACTTTTTGTACGAAACATTTTTTTCTATCTTTCACGGGAAACGCGCTAGGAAAGCCCGACGCACTGTTGCAGGACCCTGTAGAACATGTATAAAAATAACTACTTGCAAAATTCCCATTCCAAAAATTGGACCATTCCCAGTGGCATTGAAAAGTACTTGTTTTAATGCAAAATGCCAAATTTACATCCAATATATTAAAATTTGGTAGAAAATGGTAGTCTTGAATAAAATTATTTAAAATTCTATAGAAATATTAGGATAACTCACATATTTCATAGAAATCTTTTAAAATTTCGGAGAAAAGTGACAAGTAAATTGACAATAATTTAAAATCAAAAATAAATTTCTATGGGAAATTTATGAGCAATTCTTATTTTACAATAAGAAAACTACAGAAAACTGTAGGATTTCACAGAAAAGTATAAAATTTCTCAGGAAATTGTGCAATTTCTGAAATAAAAATATTTTCTTTTAGAAATTGCTATAAATATTATGGAAGTTGAAGTTAAATTTAATAGACATTTATGGCATTATACAGCAAATTGCACTTATAGCGTAGATATATTCAAAAATTGTTTCAGAATTCATAGAAAAGTATAGAATTTTACGGAAATTTGTTACATTTCACAGAAAAATGTAAAAAATTATGTAAAATGGTAGATAATACAAAACTGAAACACATTACTACGTATTTTATCACTTTATTTTTCGTTAAACACGACTGCAGTTTCGACCACAATTAGGTCATTCTCAAGTGATAATTGTGGTTGAAACTGCAGTCTTGTTTAACGAAAAAATAAAGTATTAAAAAACGTAGTAACGTGTTTCATTCATGTATCATCATGAGTAATTATCTTTCTCCATCAACTTTATTAAAATGGTAGAATTTCAAAGAAATTTAATGTTTAAACTAAATTGAAATAATCATTCCAAATAGCTTATTAATTTATGAAATTTATCATGATGTGGTCAATAGTGGAATTTGGGCTGGTAAATTAAACGAGACTCGTGTGCCTTCATTACTCAGCCGACTAACAATTATTAGCAACGACGTCACGAAAATATTCACACCCCACAGCCATGAGTTATAGCTTTGAAATTGGTTAGTTCGTGGATCTAGATAACAACTCCTCGCCGAATGCAATTAATCCCTAAAAGATTGCGTACGCAAATCTAATTTCGGCCCTCTCAGTGCGGACGGACGTAATTTATTGCGCGCAATTCATCGACCCTATCTGATTTAGATGCACCCGAGGGGTACAAGTGCAATTAAACTGCACCGAACCTGCATATTAAATTATTACCGAATCTGATTTTAATGCGTGGCTTTCTGCGGGTTGTTAAAAGCCAAAGGTAGGAGGGTGGTGCTGAATTGGTACATCGACACGATTTAATAGTGTTTGCTGCGAGGATTAATATCATTACCATCTCAATTGGTTTATGAGGGATGAACAACTTTGCAAGTCGTAAATCCTTTATCTTACATCAATGTTAGAGGTTTTAGGCGTGTAATTTGGGAGTGTTTACGATTAAATGCATAAATCTTGAATTGATTATAGCCCAATAGAAATTATAGTTATGTAAAAATACTTATAAGTACCAATCCCTTATTGTGAGCACATTTCGTGGAGATATGTAGATATGTTCAATGCAAGGTTCGCATATTACATGTCCTAACTTACAATAAGTACAAGCAAGTATAAGTAAAATTGTATCAAAATTGTTGTAGTTGGGTTATAGTCTCTTGCCACTTAGGGACTTATCAAAAGTAAGAAATTCTAGGAAGAAGGTAAAAAAAATGTATACTAACATTACTTAATGTTTTTAAATCATTTATGTTAGAGGCAACCAATTAACAATAATAGTATTTTCGAAAGTTTTTTGGTAATTTGAACTTTAAACATCAGCGAACTTATTATCTATCTACTTTCAAAACTTACATTCACTTGCCAGCAGAAACAGATTTCACAATTAATTTTGATCGTATAAAAGTTCACCAGTTAAGATTAATATTTAATTCACGCCGATCTAAAATATGTGCGAAATTTCAGCCCACGCCGTAAAAGTTTTCACTCGGCGAATTGCATAAGGATCGTTCACGATCACGAACTTAGTCGCCTTATATAATTTCTTTTAAAAAAAAATCGCCCATCCGGAGCTCGAAATTGTGGATCGCACTTCTGACCGGAATAGAAGTAATCCATTGACTCGCTCACGATCACGATTTTGGGCACACATACACGAGCAAAAAATCTGTTCTCGTCAAGTCGGACGCTCTTCCTTGGTAGATCCTGGGGAGATAGTCGTGAATGATGTTCGGTTGCGCAACACGGTGTAAATATCAGCATTTTTATCACGATTTTTCGGACTGCAGGACATGGACGATTCGCGTTTCCGTTACTGTTTTTTTCCCTAGTATCCTAGTTTGGCACTTTTTAGATTTGACCCGTATTAGACCAGCAAATCGTAAGCATGCTAATACTTCTTCGATGACCATGCGTGGGACGGCCATGACCCTGTGGATTGTGTTGAATTGTACTATTTACCGATCATTAGCAATAGCAATACTACTAGTAAAATGATGTAGAGCCCAACTGGCCACCAACTAGTTCAAAATTATTGAGTTTTGCGTAATTTACACATGAGTAACTTTTCGCTTTCTACATGCAACTACTGAAGGAAAGTATTCTTTTCGTGAACCTTTTTCAATTCCAGTTTTCAACGGAATTTAAAAAAAAAACAATTTTTGACTGAAGTAAATCTCCCGCCCTCTGCTTGCCTCATTTGTTTTCAAATTTTAATGTTCCGCTAAACAATACAGTTATTTATAAAATGTTTATAATACAGGGTGAGTCAATATTTACTCTCCAGCCCAATATATATTCTACAATTAAAAAAATATAGAGAAAATGAAGAATACTAAAATCTCGAGAGTAGGGCCGTTTCAGGTAAAATTGAATTGAAAATTTAAATTTAAACATAATGACCTCAAAGTTAAGTAACTTTGACCAAGTTAATTACATTTATTACGACGCAAATTGCTGATAATTTTTTAAAATTCATTTTAACCTGAAAATGGCGTGCATTTGAGATTTTAGTACTCTTATTTTTAATGTTGTTAAGTGTAGAACATGTATGCAAAGACTGGGGTCTGAATATTGATTCACCCTGTATATAAATATATTTTTATAAACTTCTACAATTTTCTTGGACCTCGGATTTATCTTTTTTAGCAATGAAATATGGTAACTAAAATACAAATAGGCAAATATAAAGGAATATGGTAAAGTTGGTAATAATGCTATGGATTCCTTTCATAACAGGGATATCATTTTCAGTACTACATAAAATAATCTTCAGGATTTCTATACGTCCTGACAATATTGTAAACTTATCTTTGGCTTTTTCAAAATTTTGTAATATTCTAATTTTTTTAAAGATTTTTACAGGGTGAATATTGATTCACCCTATATATAAATATATTTTTATAAACTTCTACAATTTTCTTGGAGCTCGGATTTATCTTTTTTAGCAATGAAATATGGTAACTAAAATACAAATAGGCAAATATAAAGGAATATGGTAAAGTTGGTAAGAATGCTATGGATTCCTTTCATAACAGGGATATTATTTTCAGTACTACATAAAATAATCTACAGGATTTCTATATGTTCTGAGAATATCGTAAAATTATATGTGGATTTTACAAAATCTTGCAATATTCTGATTTTTTAAAGATTTTTTGTTCGTGTTTCTATAAAATTTTACGGGTTACAATTTGAAAATTTTACTGAAACGTCAAGACTTATATGTTTTTATACACAATGAAGTAATTATTGCAAATTTGGCATTGCCAATTGAAACAGTTACTCATGTGGTGAGATTTTATAACAACGAAACAGTTTAATGATAATTTAGCATTGAGAATTGAAACAATTATTACTATTTATTCAACCTCTTTGCAAATATAACGGCATATTCACCTTTTCTGGTTATTCTGCTTATAGGACTAAACCGATAAATGAATTAATTGTTTGTTGTAAGTCCCTAGACTGATATTGCAAAGTGTTTGCGGATGAGTAAGTTAGTGATACGTTTCTTTGTATATTACGTGATTTAAGAAAATAAAACAGTTTAATCAGAATTAAGTGGAAAAAAATGCAAAGAATTGTTACCATTAGGATAGAAATTGGTTCTACAAATATCGTAATCACTACTGTTAAATTAAATTGCATGTGTGAGTGGTTACCACTTGGTGAAACATATTAGTATATGAATAATAAAACACTTGGTTGACGTTTCACAATATATATATAGAAAAGAACTCTACAATTGTTTCGGCCTCTCAGCCATTCTCAAGAGTATAAACTGTTTATACAGTATATAGTATAAGTTTATACACTTGAGAATGGGTGAGAGGCCGAAACAATTGTAGAGTTTTTTGCTATATATATATATATATATATATATATATAGAAGAAACTTTTTTTTTTAAGAGAAACAAGAAATAAACGATTTTTATTGGAATAGTTTTTGTAAATAAAACGAATTAATTAATACAAGCTTAAAATTGATGAAAACTTTAATATTAAAATAAAATAAACACAAATCTTTTAAACAATAAGTGTCTACCACATTGAATGGTACATTTTTGCAGCCGTATTCGAATATTATTGACTGCCCTTAATTCCTCAATTCCACTAATCATGCGGCAGGTATTCCGGATCCTATCTTTCATGTTGTCCTTAGTCGTTGGTTGTTCTTGATACAATAGATCTTTAAGACGTCCCCACAGGTCTGGGGAACGAGCGAAAATAGTTTCTTCTAGAATGGCTTAGGTTCCCATTTAAAATTCTGAATTTGAGTACAGTTACGCCTACTTCCGGTATCTTTCGAGAAGCGCAACTACGCCACTAAATTCATCAGGTAGGCTTAAGTCATGCTTTTTGTTTCGGAACCTCTGTGACGTCATACTTTCGAGAACATGCCCTGGGCTGGTTGCCCGACACATTAGTGTTTATTCCGTTAAGTATGTCATTTATAAAAAAAATTGTTCTTACAAAATATGTTTCTTTTCAAAATACCTATCCAACGATGTCACGTACGACCTAGGTTCCCATTTAAAATTCTGAAGTTGAGTGCAGTTACGCCTACTTCCGGTTACTTCCGGAAATCGAAACAACCTCTATTAAATTCTTCAGGTAGGCTTTTGTTATGAATTTTTTTTCCCCGAACGTCTTAGACGTCACATTACCGAGAAAAAGGCCTGGGACGGGTGGTCTGAATCACCCTGTATATATATATATATATATACATATATATATATATAATATAATATATATATATATATATATATATATACATATATATATATAATAATATATATATAATATAATATATATATATATATATATATATATTGTGAAACGTCAACCACGTGTTTTATTATTCCTATACTACTGTTAAAGTTTTAATTATACCAACATTTTGAAGATTTTTGCAAACATTGATTTTTTGTTGAAAAATTTTGGTAATTGAAGACTGCTGCAACAAGGCAATAAGTCAATTTTTAACTAATTATGATATGACTGGTTTTAAAGAAAATAAATAGTGCTTTGCCATTTGCTGCAACAACGGGGCACAACTTTGGTTTTGTGTGTTTTGTAATAAATCTTTAACCAGGCAAAATATCAATTCATTATCTTTAATAGTAAATAGCTGAATCATTTTTGTCATAATTGCCTAAAATTAGCATTTTTGACATATCCCCTTGTTGCAGCAGAGTCTTTAATTACGGTAAAATGTTCAATTCTTTCTCTAAAATGCCAAGAAATACTTTCAAAATTTCAATATTAGTGTCACAATTGTAATGGCAAAGTGTAATTATATCAGTCAAAGTATAAATTTACAGAAATTTCGGTAATGACTAAACAATTTTCAATTATTGGGAATTTTTTATTCATTATTGTCGAATTTACAAAGATTTCAGTTGTTTGTGTAAATTTAAATGACTATAATATTTTTCATACATTTCTGACAAAAAATAATTTGTTTAATTTTAACAATTGTTGTAAAAAAAAAGTTTTTTCTCTAAAAATGTCGAAAAATACTATCAAATTTCAACTTTAGTGTCAAAATTGTAATGTTATCAGTCAAGGTTTTAATTTTACAGAAATTTAAAAGGTAACAAATAAATTTTTAATTATTGGTAAAATTTCATCCTATTGCTGTTAAATTTAGAACAATTACTGCAAAATTTTCAACTTTTTGTGTAACTTTCAAAGATTATAAAATTGCATACATTTCTGACAAAAATTCAGTTGTCCGTAAAAATTTTAATGACTACTATCAAAATTTTAAATAATGCCGTTCGGTTTTCGTAAATTTTAGTTATAAGTAGGGCATTCAAATATTTGCGAATTCATACATATTTGCATGCGAGTAATGAAAGAATGCACTACACTCAAATGTGTTTCATGCTACACGGTGAATTTTGAGCCCTATTTGTTAAAGCAGTTGCTTGACGTCGCCGGATTAAGAGCAATTTCTCATTTTTTTTAGTATGTTTTTAATTTTTGGGAACATATTTTCCATTTTAAGAGTATATTTTCAAATTATAAGAGAATATTTTCCATTATTAAGAACATATTTTGCATTTTAAGAGCTTATTTTAAACGTTAAAAGTATATCGAAATTTCTGGATGCCCTAGTTGTAAGTATTAAAGATTAATTTATTCCTGCAAAATTTTAAACAATGTTGTCAACACTGCAAAAATTTCAACTATTTCTGTAATTTTGTTTAAATTATTACCTTCTACAAAAATCGTAATGACTACTGTTAAAGTTTTAATTAATTACATCGATATTTTAAAAATTGCTGTAAAAATTTTCTCCAAATCCAAATGAATATGTTCAAGTATATGTTCAAGTATTTATGATTATAAAAATAAATTAAAAAATTTCTAATAAAATGTCGAAACAATCATGATTATCATCAAAATTTCAATAATTTCTGATCAAATCTCAATTATTATTGTGACATTTTCTATCATTTCACCATTGTTTTAACATTGCTGCAATATTGAAATGACTACTGTCTAAGTTTCAATTCTACCCAAATTACAATGATTACTGACAAATTTTATTTTTTTGTTTCAACATTTTAATTATTGCTATAAAATTTTCAGTTCTTTCCGTCAGTATTTAATTACTCTGAACAAAATTTAATTGCTGTCCAAATTTCAATAATTGTTTTTAATTTTTGTTGTCAGTATAAAATTCAATTTCAGACATTTCAGACATTGATCAAAATTTAAATTATTTTTGTATTCAAAGTTTCAATTAGTCGGAAGTTTAATTCAATATTCAATTTAAATTTTTCGTTAATTTTCTGTTAATACCATCAAGTTTTCAACGATTACTGTTAATTTTGAATGGTAGTGGCGTCTACTTCGTGATACATTTTATTAGTTATAAATAAAACACATTACTTTGTTAGTATCACATGAAATTATTTATTAATTTGTTACTAGTTTCTACTACTTAAGTAACTAGTAACATGAAACTAGTAAGAAATCAATAAATAATTTTATGTAATACTAACAAAGTAATGTATTTTATTTATGATTACTGTTAACATATTAATTATTACCGTCACAAATACAATTTCAATTGTACTAAAATTGCTAAAATTGCAAGCAAAATTTTCAATTTCTAGTAAAGCTTCACTACAGCAAAATTTTCAAAAATTGCTGCAAATTTTTCAATATTTAGTCAAATTCAAGTCACTTAGGTCAACATTTCTAAACTTTCCGTCAAATTTGTATTCTCCTCCTTTTTGAAGTTATCGATTTCTAGAAGAGATTACAATTTCTCGGCATTACAAGCAACCACATGTGCTGTTATATTGCCCCACTATTTTATTAAAAAATTGCAGTAATTTTTGTTTTTTTTTTAAGCTGAACTTAAAGTCATTAAAATGTTGTCAGAGTTAATGATATTATGTTTATTGTATTTATGTTTGACTGACCGAAAATACTAACTTTTTATATTTGTTAGTAGACCAGAATGTCATACAATTCGTACAAATACGTAATAATAAAGTAAAACGGACGCCTGCCAATGTCAGAAATAGCAGCTTTTAATGTTAACCAGATAAACATCAAATAAATAGAATACAAATTGATTTAGTTTACAGTAGTGATTCTCCTGCATCTAATACTTGGCCAATTTATATTAAATTTACAATGATTGACATTAGTGTGACAAAAAGCCTGACAAAAATATCTAAGTAGATATTCATTGTTTCAGTTTTTATTTCAAATGTACTCTCAAAATGCTGAAAGCAGACGAACACAAAGCTTTGTATGCGTACATAATAGGACTTATGGATTTGCCCAATTTATAGTCCTTGCTCGCAAGCTCGCTCGGACCTTAAACTTTAAGGCCCATCTCTAAAATCCTAAATTTTGTACCAACTTATTACATAAATAGCTATTTTGGCAGTAAATATATGATTTTTTTTTAATAATTGATATTCTTTCACAAAAACATTAACACTTTCCAGTAATTACTTAAAATTAAAATTCAGGTTAATGAAATTTTAGATATAATTGAAAATATCTGCATAATTAAGATGCTGACTGTAAACATTACTAGAATGGTATAGTGATAGTTTTTAAAAGTGTTTGTAGGCATGTAAAATGTGACGAATTGGAAAAAAATCCATATATGTTGTGATTATTTATATTTATTCTGTTACAGACAGTTAAATTATGAAGGATTATATTGTAGTAATTCTTAAAAAAAGATTTTAAAAAATAGCGCAATAGTAATTAGCCGTCCTTTGACGGACTTAGTTTGCTAAAATTGTTGATGAGTATTTTGGCAGTAAATATATGAAAATATTTTAATAATTGAAATTCTTTTACAAAAACATTAAAACTTTCCAGTAATTACTTAAAATTAAAATTCAGGTTAATGAAATTTTAGATATAATTGAAAATATCTGCATAATTAAGATGCTGACTGTAACTAGAATGGTGTAGTGATAGTTTTTAAAAGTGTTTGTAGCCAAGTACAAGTAAAATGTAACAAATTGGAAAAAATCCCTGTATGTTGTGATTATTTATATTTATTCTGTTACAAATAGTTTAATTATGAAGGATTATATTGAGGTAATTATTAAGAAAAAAGATTTAAAAAAATAGCGTTAAAGTAATTAGCCGTCCGTTTGACGAACTTAGTTTGCTACAATTGTTGATGAGTAAATTCATTTCAGAGATTTGCAATTATTTAATTTTTATAATAAATTTAGATTCATTATTTTTGTTAATTTTTAGATGGTGGAGGCGAGTGTAGAAATTTGGTCTGCGATTCGTAATACGATTAATGTCAGCATAGTTTTTAAATATGCGTACGAACAGTTAAAGTAATGGTTATACATTTTTTTTCTGAAGTTGCCTAGTTGTTGCTTTAAAAGAAGTAAATGAACGAATAACCATAAAAGTCACCAATTTATCCAAATTTTGAAGTTTCGTTGAACTTCTCCTAACTTATTAAACCCTCCAGATTCCAAAAAGCCAACTCTCAAGTGTCCCTGGCCCTACACCTGCCTTCAAACTTGAAGTTCACATTACGTTGAAATTTGAGTCATTCATCAGCCCATATTTTCTTGAACTTTGATGCAATGCTAATGCTGAAAACTGTCATTTTTTTCATGGGTAACAATTTCAACAAAAGTTGTCTCCAACCCAAAACTTGAATCAATAGTAATGTTAGTATGAAATTAATAAAATTGGCAATATCAATAACTTGATTATGTACTTTTTGCAAGGTTTTGAAGGTTTTCTGCTGGCAAGTATGGATTGGAGCAATAATTTTATCTTTTTTTAAATTTTAAGTTCGTGATTTGTTTGTAGATTATCAGTAAGTAACTTATTTGAAGTGATTTGGTGTGGTAAATTGAGGACCACCAAAAATCTTTCTGATGATCCTGTGTACGAGTATGTGGGGAATTGGGAGCGTAAGGAAAAACTTATAATATATTTAGCATTCCCAAATTCTATATTTTATTACTGCATTTACTCAATATTTTAATTAAGTATATCAGCAATCAATAAACCAATTTCCTAATATAATTGGCTGTTATTGGTTATTGGTTATAATAGAATATTAGGATATAAGGATAATATAATATATAATAGGATATAAGTTAAAGAATGACTAATTTCATTATTCGTCTTCATATTTTATTTAATATGATTGAAAGTAGTCTCATTGGAAATGATAAAGTGATTTCGCAAAATAGACAGGTTTAATTATTCTTTTCAAGTTTATTGGACTTGATTATAAAATTTTAAATACTTCCAAGGAAACCACTGCTCTAAATAATAATTAACATAAACGTATTTTGGCACAAGTAATTTTAACAATGTTTTTATTAATTGAGTGAGTATTAATGAGATTAATAGTTATTTAACCAACAAGTTGATTAATGAGAGCGATTAATTATCGAGAAATTTTAACGCGTGAGCGAGCGGAGCGAGCGAGCGCGTTAATTGTCGAGATTATTAATCGCCGATTAATCTTACGTGTTGGTTACAATATTTTTTCGTTGATCTTATTAGCAATAAAAAAGTTTAAAAAATCAAATTAATTGTGATAATTATTGTGATATACATATACAAATGTATATCACAATAATGATCAGCAAAATACGCTAATAAAACAGATTCCGAATGGCGCGTTACCTGCTTCTCTGCGCACCATGTTGTAAATTCTCCGTATGTCTTTTCGTATAAAGACCTGCTTTTTTCCGGGAGCAAACACAATGAAGCAACATTGGCACTCTCCAAAACTTCTGGCGGGGTCAATATTAGAGCGTCTTCGAGATCCATAATAGCCACAAATAACTTATAAATCACGTTTGACGTTTTACAGTGACATTTGAATATAGTATGTTTGGTGGCCTATACTAAAATAGTTTATTAAAACAAATCGTTCATTAATGGGGGTTATTAATGAACGATTTCTCTGTACAAATCATACATTAATGATATGCTTAAATGACAGATCAACGGAAAAATAATTTAAAATATTTTTTTAATAATTATATTATGATTGCAAAAAAGTAAAAAATTTAAATGATTAATTACTACAGCTACAAAAACCTGTGATTAATTATCACCTACATCTTTTTAGCAGGTTGTTATAAAACAATTTGCGGTAATTATACAATTATTTATGGCCACTTTTTCAGTTATTTTTTATTCAGGTAATGGCGTACAAATTTCATTTATGTTTTATAATAACGTGTAATAGAATGTGTACCTTATAATTGATTAATAGATAGATCGGCAGACATGGCTGAATAGTTTCGGGCTGTTTTGCCACCATCAAAGCCAAAAGAGCGAAAAGCATCATTTAATTTTTGAGGAATTCCGTTGGGCGAGTAACCTACATTTCACCCTGCGCACCAATTATTTTTACATTATTCGTTTACAATATGCATTGCATTACAGTTACAGTTACAGTAAGTCTGTAAACAACCGATACTTTTCTTAATTGTAGCATCTTTGCTTCCAAATTGAGTTCGAAGGAGCCGGCTTCACAGAAAACATAATTTACGTTCATATACTAATATTCTGCTTGTAACAGTTACTATTATTACATTAGAATCACCGAACATTTAGAATCATCGTAAACGATTGTTTCATCAAACATTCGCATGTACAAAATAGAACTGTTAAGGCTATGGAAAATTTAATTATTTAGATTACACTTAAAAAAAACGTACAGCTTCATCAAAAACTGCTGAAGTCATTTGTGTTCGAAAGCAATTTTAACCTAATACAAATTGCTTGATAACGAACGCCAATCTAAAACTACCAGGCGGTATCTACGTGGATGATTCAGCATCCTACTTAATTTTTGCGCGATTCACTGCAGTTTGTACGTGATTATGAATTGCATTTTTAACACATTTTGCTCGCACCGTACGCGAGGCGGTCGGAAATTACACATTGCTTAGCCTCTTTCTTTCAGTGTTCTAATGCACAGCAAATGTGCAAATCACCGATACACATGTAAAGAAATCAGGTTCACGGCCACTGGTGATTTTTATTTACATGCTCATTATCTTTTTTTTTCTGTGATCGAGTCGGTGATTGAGAGTTTTCGGCGTATATGGAGTCGATGTTGTGACGGCGATTGAATTCGCAATTTATTAACAAAACATTGGCCATAATGGGCAATATTTCGTGGTGTCAAAATACGGAGGTGTAAGTCGCGGTGATATTTCATTGCAACGTCTGAATCGTTCGGTTCGTGCCGAATCATCGTCGCACGGAATTCGCGATTGTGTCGCACTCACTATAAATTTCCGCTTTCGAAATCTGCGCGCACATGTCGACCAAGTGCGGAAAACGAGCCGATGTCTTCATTATTTATTAAACCAAACATTTTGAGCGCTCTCGAAATGTTTGCTTAAACGATAAGTACTGCGAAACTGTTCCATTCATGTTATTTGCTCTGTTTACCTATATGATTAGAGGGAATTTTATGCAACCAATGACTTTTGAGAAATAGTTATTTGAAATTGGAAATTGTTTATTTCTTGTAATTAAAACAACAAAACCATTACACATAAACAAACTCAATCGTACTTTCAAATGCAAAAATGGAAACACCTGGAACATACCAAACAAAAACAATGAGGTGCTTGTTTTTCTTTGGTAGCACAGTTCAGACGCTTAATAGTTGCAAATATTTTTGTAAATGGACTCTAGTAGACTAAATTTCTCGAAAAAAATTATAACTTTTGACATAATTTCTTCATTTAATAAATATCTATTAAAATGTACCTACATGGTCTAAATGCAATTGGAAACTTTTATATTTGTAATATAAATATATGCTATGCATTTTGGACACTACCTCAATGGACAACTGGAGACCGGTTTCGACCAAGTAGCTCTCATCGGTCCAGTGCGTCCATTTGCCAAAATTCCCAAAAAGCATCACTTATTAACCAGTCTTGACAACCATTATAACCAATTAATAGTCAACCAGACTATTAATGATTGAAAGAAGCATGTAAATCTCATAATAAAATTCAATTACTAATTGGTAGTAATTGAATTTCACCAAGAGGTGGCAGTTACATGCTTCTCTCATTAATCTAATTTATTTGTATTTATATTTAACGAATATCTGGAACATTGTGAGGGAGGAAGGAAATAAGTGGGGAAAGTAATAACAGTAATTATACACTGAGGGAGAGCTATGCATCAATTTACCTGAGATGCAAGTTGTGCCTTGAAGTCGATATTTAAACAAGAACTCATTAGGGTATCTCAAGAATTTTTAAATCACTTGCAAATCTTTGATTAATTATCGTATTTTTTGCGAATTGTTCAAAAGTGACTCACAGCAGCAGTAGGAGTATTTAGCAATGTTTACTTTTTTTTCAATATTTTTGATCGGATTTTATTCAAATTTTGAAATTCTTATACAAAAGTGAAAATTGTGTATGAAAAAGTTGGGTTTCTTGGAACTTTCATTAATTTTTCACCATTTTTGATTAATCTACAATATTTTTTTTCAAATATCAATATTCAGTATAGTTAAGCAAATGTAATAATATTTTTAATATCTCATTAAAATCATTCATCATTTTAACTCTTGGCCGACAATTTGGGGATTTTTGATGAAATGTAGGATATCAGATTTCAAGTGCTATTTATTTTTATATACCTTTTCAAATAACTTCAAAAAAACATAAACACGATATCGCAAAATTTCGGATTTTGTCGAATATCTCAGGAAGTAAGCGGAATTTTCTAGTTTTCTCAACAGAATATTAATAACCACTAAATTGGCCTTTTTGAACTTTTGACTAACTAAATTGAATTTAACCGCCTGTGTAACTTTTACCGTTTCCGAGATCCCCATGCTGTTGATCCTTATCTTGGACACCCTGTATATTTGTAATTTTGTCAAAAAATGATAATTTTTAGCGTAATAATTTAGCATAGAAGTTTAGAGAATTTCTTAACAACTCGGATATTTTTTTTAAATTTTCTGATGAAAGGTTATAATTAATCACTTTATTACCCGTTTCATTACTTCTGATTGAATTTATCTTTAATTTTGTATTTTGAAACAAAACACAACATTTTGTATAAAAACTTCAGAACATACACATTTTCTATCAGTTTATCATTAGTCTCGAGTCGAATATATCCAGAATATTAAAGTGTTTTGCACACAAATGGAAATCCTAATATGGTAGTTTAATTTTTAATAACTTCTGATCGATTATCGACGTTTTTTTACAAAAAAATCAAAACTATGTAAGCAGGACTGATTTTTGTTTTATTTAGGTTTAAGTTTTTTTTAAAGTTTATTCGACATTTTGTAACTACTGTCAAAACGTATTCACAATTTTTGAATGTCTGATCAAAGGTGCCACATCGGAATACAGAATTTATTTATGTTCATAATTATTTAAAACTTTAAGTACATCTGATGGAATTTTGCTTGATTTTGAACATTTTTGAACACAATTTTACATTTTGTTACATAGCGCAGTCACTCATATTTTATTTTCTGTGTCGAAACTGTAACAGATATCAAAAACTATAAAGATACAAAAAAACTTAAAGTTAAAATGTGACAGCAGTTTTCAGAAATTTATATTTACAACTAAAATTTTCACATTTTTTTTTTACCTTTCCAACAATTGTTATAAAAATAAAAAATACATTTTTTTTAAACATTTCTATATACATGTTTCGAAAATTGTTTTAACGACTTGCAGTTTTTACATTCGCAATTAAATCTCATGACAGTTCAAAAAATATGGCATTATATGGTATGGGTAAAATTTTAAACATTCTAGCTGTAAGAACCCGGACAATATTTAATATAATTGAAATATAATTATTCTATAATTAAAACGCATAATACAAAAACGCAAATGTAAAAGGTTTTAGAAGCGCACGAAAAGGCATGGGCCCACCCGTATTTTCAAACATGCATAACTACCTACCCCGTCATATAATGGGCACGCCGAGTTCGCCACCGACGTGGTATTCTTGGGTGGCGCATATTTGTATAGAGAGAGATGAAAATAGAAAATTAAGCGAAAATAGGGCCTGGGTGGTAGAATGTGGAAGGAGAAATAGTATAAATTCAGAAATTCTGCACGTACTCAGCCCTTGTTAGAAATAACCACCGACTAGAACGTTACGCTGCCCGACACACTATCACAAGTCGAGCAATAATTTCTCAGGTAAATATACGAACGACGTAATCAAATGCACACCTTACTAACCTACTCTAAAGTCAATTTCCATACTAATGACAAAACCTATCTAGTGATGCTGCTGCGCCATTGCGCTAGAGTTGTTGAGCGAAGTTAATAAAGGTAGAAGAATGTAGGTCACCGTCGCCGAACCATGCGCGGGAGGCTTAACTACGTTTTATACCTTGTCCTGACAATATTTTCATCAAGACAGCAAAATATTGTAAATATCATTCATTTCCCTCGTCGCAAAACATTTGATTTCGGATAATTTTCATTCTTTAAAACTATAATTAAAACGTCTCGCCAGTGCAGAAAAGAAGGTAATCGCAACCAAATAGACACCTTACTAACCTACTCTGAAGTCAATTTCCATACTAATGACAAAACCTATCTAGTGATGCTGCTGCGCCATTGCGCTAGAGTTGTTGAGCGAAGTTAATAAAGGTAGAAGAACGTAGGTCACCGTCGCCGAACCATGCGCGGGAGGCTTAACTACGTTTTATACCTTGTCCTGACAATATTCTCATCAAGACAGTAGAATATTGTAAAATATCATTCCTTTCTTATTTCAAAAAACACTTGGATGCAAATATTATTAATCGAGATGTTTTCTACAAACCTAACTAGTAACGAGTACATGTAATGGGTATATCAATCTCTCAATACAGATAATTCAATGATATTCTGGGTAAACGTAATCTGGTCAATTAAATTGTCAGTGCTCCGATATTCAGGCAATCTCAGCATTCCAAAGAAAATCAATCGTATGAATGAATGTACGCATGTATAGATGAGAGTAGGAGTAGAATTGAATCTGATAATACTAAACTTGAATCTGTTTTTATTTAAATAATATCACCTCGTAAAGTTCTGATGAAGTCATTTATTTCATTGGTTCCTATCCACAAGGTGGCGTTGAAATGCATTGGTTGACACAACTGCTAATGAATTTCTATGCAGTGATGACATGTATTCGTATATGAAGTCGTTAATTTATTTCACTTTGTAATTCCAATATTGATTATTAACGATAACCAATTTTACAAAATAAAGTCAGACAGTTAAGGTCAGAAATTATAAATAAAGATTCAATAATTATTAAATAAAAGATTATAAAATAAATAACGTCCAATTTGAATGATAAAACTGAATTTTATTTACCTGTCGCTTGCATAAAAGATTATAAATAAATAACGTCCAATTTGAATGATAAAAATGTATTTTATTTACCTGTCGCTGGCATAATCTTTCAAAATGAATAAATCTCACTGAATCTATATATATATATATATATATATATATATATATATATATATATATATATATATATATATATCTGTGTTTTACTTACTAACAAGAATTACTAACAGACACATTACCCATTAAACGAACCCAATTAAGTTGTCACGATAATGATTTTAAAAATCAAACATAACGTAAAGTACTACCACTAAATCACGAGCCAAATAAATATTACAAATTATGAGAATTTGTATAATACCTGGGTGCGAACCGTTACATTGGTGCCGTGACCAGGATATGGGTTTATATAAAAATGTGTCTGTAGATAATTAAATAATTAACCAATGTCAGTAAACAGATATTATTCTAAAACGAGAATGAATGCAAGCGAAAGTGAAACTGTAAAATTTAAAGGGATGGGGGCGACGTCCCTGTTATGCCAGTGGGTCAACAGGAAACCGAAAGAATGGATGCCGAATGGAATGCATGTATTCTAAAACGAGAGTAAATGTAAGCGAAAGTGTAACTGTAAAATTTCAAGGGATGGGGGCGACGTCCCTATTATGCCAGTGGGTCAACAGGGAACCGAAAGAATGAATGCCGAATGGAATGCAGGTACTCGTCACAAATTTCAATCGCCAGTGCGTTTGGACACTTGAGAAAGTCAACGAAACAGAACACATTAACAAAATAATGGGGATGCTTGGAAATGGGGGCGTAATGAGCGGACAAGAGTCGATGGGATGGGGTGTCAAATAACCATGTGATTTCTCAGGAATAGACGAGAGACCACCGCACACGTAAAGAAGGTCTACCAGAAGTTTGCTGCAAATATCGCAGGGCAGGTTTAGCATTCAACGTAATTAATCAAAGTTAAATCTATTGAGGATGAGACAAGCGTAGATTCAAATTTTAGTTTTTGATAAAGAAATTGCTATAAAAAAGGGTTGTTTTGGTAACAATATTATATTTAGAAATTTAAACGAAAATGGTCATTTTAAAGTTACTTTTTAGTTCATTTAAACCAGTTTGAGTAAAGTCGTGGATGTATTTAAACATTTACGTGATTGTTTTGTGGGTGTGTTAATTCAAAGAGTTGTCGGGATAATAGAATAAATTAATAAAAAGAAAAATTTTGAGAATAACACAATTTACAAAGTCAGAATAATAATAAATTATCAATTTAAACAAAGTATATATCGAATGCGGGAAAAGGGTGTTTGGAAATATTTGGGTTTTGTTTGGAAATTATTTTCAAAATTATTCTGGAAGTTAGAAAATATGGAAGATGTTTTGATATCAGTTAATGATAAAATAGATAAGCATGTTTGGCTGGCAATAGAATAGGTTTTGTAGTGGATTTCGTGAAAAGTCAATGGCAATAGTTATTGTTGTAGATACATATAGATTGTTTCGTGCATGTTATTTAAGGAATGCTTACGAATATGTTGGTATAAAGAATTAGCATTGACGTAGCAATAATATAGTAGAGCCACTCATTCAAAGTAGCGAAGCAACCGATATCAAAACATTTTTTTTTATTATGAGAAAATATATGAAAGAGTTCAAAAACAATTTAAATAAAAAAATTAAATAAATAGTAAAAAAAAAAGTTAAATAATTAAAATATATAATAGTACAAATAATAATACAAAAAAAAAAAATTAGAAAAAGAATAACGAGTGGCTTGTTTATTCTCTGCCAGACAAATAGTGTTAAGGGAGTAAATTCGCCGTGATATTTGATATGGGTGACGTCAGTGGACACAAACAGTGACCTTGTCCAGATCAGAGCTCATATCCCAACTCGGATTACCATATCAGAAATAAATTTAAACAAAACAAAAAAAAAAAAAAAAAGTACGAAATTGAATGACGAGGGGCTTGTTTATTTTCTGCCAGACAAATAGTGTTAAGGGAGTAAATTCGCCGTGATATTTGATATGGGTGACGTCAGTGGACACAAACAGTGACCTTGTCCAGATCAGAGCTCATATCCCAACTCGGATTACCATAATAGAAATAAATTGAAACTTAAAAAAAAAACAAAATACAACGAAGTTGAATAACGAGGGGCTTGTTTATTTTTCTGTCAGACAAATAGTGTTAAGGGAGTAAATTTGCCGTAAGATTTGATATGGGGGAGATCAGTGGACACAAACGGTGATCTTTTCTAGATCAGAGCTTATAAAACACCTCATACTTACATAAATCAAATTAAAAAAAAAAAAATAATGTAAAAAAAAAATGAAATAAATAAATTAACGACAACTAAAATATCATATGATGAGTAAATGACATCCAAATATCATAAATAGAGAGAATATGTGTTTATAAAGCACATGGTATATATTATAATTTTCATCTAAGGAAAATGTATTAAGCATAAGTTACCCGAATATTTCCATATAAATTAAGAAACTCACCTTTGAAGTAGCATACCTTAAAGCAATACTGATAAGTTTTATAAACAATTGAAATTCAAATAAATCTTTAATCTGAGGTGAAATTGCAAGTTGCTATTTCTTCAATTAGATATAATTCGAACCAGCTAGATAATAATAATAACAATAGTAACAATGTTAACATTGATAATGGAAACGATGATTTCTAGAAGCATTGCTGTGTCAAAATATTTAAATGCAGTTTTACGCATAAATGTACGCATAAATAATAATGGGAAGATAACATAACATTTCTTTATCTGAATATATCAACGACAATTCATGTAAGTACCAGCCAGGAGACTTTATTAATACAGGGGACTATGAGATGGGGGCGACAAGACATCAAATGATCGGAAGGCGGTTGCAGTGGCAGAAATTGAAGGTTAGGATAAAATATCAATAAAGGTGAGTATAATTCTAACTACATACTATTAAAAAAATGATCGATTAAGTTCAAGTAAATTGTAATGGAGTTATGTGCATATGAATTGCATATACATATGTGTAAGCACGAATAATTATTTCCAACAAATTAAAACAAAACTTTTGTTTATTTTTTGTTTTTTTTTTCTCGTAAGGCCGTTACGTGAGTAATTATACTAATTAGGAACGAAATATTTGTCTAGGTAACAACAGTCATCACCAATAATCACGGACGATGATACCAACCAATACCAGGGTCAGAGAGTTGCCGACAAAGAGATGGGGAAATGCAGACGAAAATCCAGACAATATCCGGACATCTTGGAGATGAGCAGGCAGCTCAATACAACAATATGTTGTATTGCTAAACCAATACATGCAGCATAATAGGAAAGGGGGGTAAAAAGGTGGTGCGCGAATAGTGCGTTATTCGTAAGATGCGAATAAAAGTTGCGGAGGTAAAAGGGGGGACGCCCCAAGAATAAGAGACATTTCAAAAGACTATATAGACATCGGTATTTTGATTGACACCTTGGTTGATGATCTTGATTTTTCTTTATTTATATTAGTTGGTCGCCTAGGTTGTTCATTTTGCTTTTTTTTGTTTGTTAGTTCTTCGAATTTATTACAGGATCCAGTACGTGTATGGGAAGCATGTTGCATGATTACTATAATGATGTAAAGGGGCATGTGTATATGTATGTATGAGAATTACTTAAGCTAAGTAACGTCAATTACATTTGCGTGGTTTTTAAAGATTTTAAGGATGCATTTTGTCGCGTGTAATGTAAGTTGCCTAAAAAGGTTTTTCATTTTTTATTTCTAGCAATTTACAATCACTAGAACAAATAACGAAAAGGGGGCGAATGTAAGAACCCGGACAATATTTAATATAATTGAAATATAATTATTCTATAATTAAAACGCATAATACAAAAACGCAAATGTAAAAGGTTTTAGAAGCGCACGAAAAGGCATGGGCCCACCCGTATTTTCGAACATGCATAACTACCTACCCCGTCATATAATGGGCACGCCGAGTTCGCCACCGACGTGGTATTCTTGGGTGGCGCATATTTGTATAGAGAGAGATGAAAATAGAAAATTAAGCGAAAATAGGGCCTGGGTGGTAGAATGTGGAAGGAGAAATAGTATAAATTCAGAAATTCTGCACGTACTCAGCCCTTGTTAGAAATAACCACCGACTAGAACGTTACGCTGCCCGACACACTATCACAAGTCGAGCAATAATTTCTCAGGTAAATATACGAACGACGTAATCAAATGCACACCTTACTAACCTACTCTAAAGTCAATTTCCATACTAATGACAAAACCTATCTAGTGATGCTGCTGCGCCATTGCGCTAGAGTTGTTGAGCGAAGTTAATAAAGGTAGAAGAATGTAGGTCACCGTCGCCGAACCATGCGCGGGAGGCTTAACTACGTTTTATACCTTGTCCTGACAATATTTTCATCAAGACAGCAAAATATTGTAAATATCATTCATTTCCCTCGTCGCAAAACATTTGATTTCGGATAATTTTCATTCTTTAAAACTATAATTAAAACGTCTCGCCAGTGCAGAAAAGAAGGTAATCGCAACCAAATAGACACCTTACTAACCTACTCTGAAGTCAATTTCCATACTAATGACAAAACCTATCTAGTGATGCTGCTGCGCCATTGCGCTAGAGTTGTTGAGCGAAGTTAATAAAGGTAGAAGAACGTAGGTCACCGTCGCCGAACCATGCGCGGGAGGCTTAACTACGTTTTATACCTTGTCCTGACAATATTCTCATCAAGACAGTAGAATATTGTAAAATATCATTCCTTTCTTATTTCAAAAAACACTTGGATGCAAATATTATTAATCGAGATGTTTTCTACAAACCTAACTAGTAACGAGTACATGTAATGGGTATATCAATCTCTCAATACAGATAATTCAATGATATTCTGGGTAAACGTAATCTGGTCAATTAAATTGTCAGTGCTCCGATATTCAGGCAATCTCAGCATTCCAAAGAAAATCAATCGTATGAATGAATGTACGCATGTATAGATGAGAGTAGGAGTAGAATTGAATCTGATAATACTAAACTTGAATCTGTTTTTATTTAAATAATATCACCTCGTAAAGTTCTGATGAAGTCATTTATTTCATTGGTTCCTATCCACAAGGTGGCGTTGAAATGCATTGGTTGACACAACTGCTAATGAATTTCTATGCAGTGATGACATGTATTCGTATATGAAGTCGTTAATTTATTTCACTTTGTAATTCCAATATTGATTATTAACGATAACCAATTTTACAAAATAAAGTCAGACAGTTAAGGTCAGAAATTATAAATAAAGATTCAATAATTATTAAATAAAAGATTATAAAATAAATAACGTCCAATTTGAATGATAAAACTGAATTTTATTTACCTGTCGCTTGCATAAAAGATTATAAATAAATAACGTCCAATTTGAATGATAAAAATGTATTTTATTTACCTGTCGCTGGCATAATCTTTCAAAATGAATAAATCTCACTGAATCTATATATATATATATATATATATATATATATATATATATATATATATATATATATCTGTGTTTTACTTACTAACAAGAATTACTAACAGACACATTACCCATTAAACGAACCCAATTAAGTTGTCACGATAATGATTTTAAAAATCAAACATAACGTAAAGTACTACCACTAAATCACGAGCCAAATAAATATTACAAATTATGAGAATTTGTATAATACCTGGGTGCGAACCGTTACATAGCCGATAATTTTTCGAAAATTTCCAAGATATTTAAAGAAGAAACCAATAGGATATCTCAATTATTTTTAACACTAGCAGTGGCATGATTGCAATTTTGTTTAAATTGTTCAATATGTTAGATAGGGTAGGATGGATGGGAGAATTTGGAAATTCTTACACATAGGTGAAAATTCTGTGCAAAAAGTTGTATTTTTTGGAATTTTGCACAATTTATTAGATTACTAGTAGCATATTAGTAGACTAGATTTTGAATATTGAATTGATAAGGCAGATACTAGATGAAACTCTATAGTAGAATTGGTAAATCAAACACTAAGTTGTTTGAGTTTCACAGATTTATTGCTAATAACTGCAACAATTGTTACAGATTTCTACTTTCAGTTATCAAAAAACGCCACTTCTTGAAACTATTAAAATTAAAAATAATTTCTTGGTTTCTGTTATGCTTTCGCAAATAAATTACAATAATGTGTAAGTTATTAAACATTTTCCAGTATTTCAAAATGATTTAATTTACTTTTTAGGATAATAACCTATAACTTCGATTATCTCCTTGGTTGAAAGTGCAAAATAGTACAAATTAATGCTAGACTTCATTTGAGATAAGAGAGGAGAAAGAACTCGGACCTGGATATGTTTTCCACATAAATTAGTTCTTCTATGAGAAAGTGGTTACTTCTTGGTGAAACATTTTGATTAGGTTAATAAAGAAAACACTTGGTAAAGTTTCACAAGTTTTATAGAATTGCTCTACAATTGTTTCGGCACTGTTGCCATTCTCAAGAGAGATAATGTTGTGCAAAAAAGTTGTATTTCTTGGAATTTTATTTAAGTTTGCAAAACTTGTATTCAGTTTATCTCTCTTGAGAATAGCAGCAGTGCCGAAACAATTGTAGAGCAATTCTATAAAACTTGTGAAACTTTACCAAGTGTTTTCTTTATTAAACTAAATTAGTTCTGCTGACTTTATGGTCAAAACTATGTCATACAATCATACTGATAACATACTATGACTTATGACATACTATGTCAAAATGGTACTATGAAACAGAAGAATCACTACACATCAGAGATCCTATTTTTTGACAACGGAGAAATTGATTTCTACTTTCGATTGTCAAAAAACGCCACTTCTTGGAACTAGTAATTTTTTGTTGTTTCCGTTATGCTTATGTAAGGTGCCAAAACGGCGCGTATCAAATTTGTATATATAGGAACTACAAATTTAAAAATGAATAAGCACTTCTGCATTTTTTTCTATAAGTAGGGGATGACCTATGTGTAACACAACATGTGTTACTGTACAAACTGCTGCTCCGAATCCTCCCAGAGATAACAATCATCATTTCTTCGGACGAACGGTGTACTTTCACTGTTCCATGTCATTGGCACCGCAAGAGACCCTTCGCGTGCGCCACAAGCTTCGTATCTCGATGCAACACGGTGCAGAAAAATGCACTAATGCATCTCATTAGGATTCGCGGGCATTTGTTTAATTGGTGCCTTAATTGCGCCTCACGTCGATAACTATTAATTGCCTTATATGGGAATGCGCTCAATTTTATCGCTGTACACGGATGCGGACACGGTTTGAATTTTATAAAATTATCTCACGCAGTATGGCGTTAAATGTCCGAGGTGTTGCTGTTTGGCGCACTGAATTCTGCTGTATCCAAATTCCCTGGGAATATCGACGTATTGTTCGTGAAAGTCTTCATTCTTAATGGATGTGCTTCGGTTTAAATGTCTCTGGATTGGAAAGTGTGTTTAATTATTTTATCTTTATATACTAATTTGCAAGCGCAGCTTATTCGGACTTACTCTTTTAATTGAAACATCTGCACTTGCTAACTGAACGCCTGAACATACAAGAGATGTTCTTTGTATATTATTATTATATTTTTAATTTTTAGCTATTTTAACTATTTTCTACACGTGAAAGTATAGACGAATAGATAATATCAACAAATTGAATGTTTCTCAGTGATTTGATTGGCCCTCTCGCAGGATAATATTTATCATAGCAGTTACTATAACTGCACTGGATTGTAGCTATAAAATATGTTTAAGTAAATCGTAACACATTGCGTTTTGTACATAACATTTTTGATAGTATTAGTACCTACAGATTAAGAATAAATTCTGTATCAATGTGTTAATAAAGTTTTTTAACTATTTAATTTCTACAATCTATTTTTCTCAGTGGAATGGCCGCAGTTTGCCCTAAGTTTAATTTAAAGCATTTTGATAAAAATAATATTACGTGCATATAATCAACAAGAGGGACAGTTACACACGCACGCGCAACCGGCATTTTCGCTATAAAATCGCGATTTATCGTTTAACAAATTCTGCATTCCTGCTCGTCTGACACGAACGCTGTTAATCTTTTTTCAGGTGATAACTCAAGATAATGTTTATTGGCCGCAGTATCACCTTACCGATTAATTATTAATGGCTTAATTGAATTTATAGTTTAGCGGCAAGCTCTTATCTAACTTTCAGGCTTGCGTGAATAAATTTTCGCCGCGCAGATACGTATCTGGCGATAATTGGTGGTTTTTGCAACAAAATATAAATTACTCACATCTCCTCGTGTATTATTAACCGATGATACGGTGGGGACGATAAGGCCCAACTGGCTCTTCTGCATGTCTTACTTCCAGTATTTACAGCAACCATCGACCTGACTATGGCGTAATAAAATATGAATACCATTGAACACGCACGCCTTAAATTATTATTATTATTTTCAACCTAATGACATATAACTGTCTTATATCTGAAATAAGACGACCTAAAAAGGATTTATCCATAAAGCATATCGCTCGCTAAGTTGTTAATATTTTAATACAAATTTGCAAAACTTTTTACGGAAATTACAAAATTTTAAATTGAAAATTTAAATGAAAATTATGTAATTTTCGTTGCAAATGACAAATTTGGTATGCAAATTTTGTACATTTTCCTTACAAATTGCAAAAATTCATCAAACCACAAAATTCTCAGAAGTAAAGTCTCACAAGAGCGTCAAAAATAATCGAATATAGCTGACGTATGGGAAATGTGTTCTAAGAAATACGCCGAGTCCGTAGGACGAGGCGCCGCGATTAGAAAAAGTTTGGGAACTACTGGGTTATTCTATAGAACAGATTCTATTTCCCTTCGATTTTCTTGCATCGCTGTGACTACTTGTACGTGTTTGACCCGCATACCTCACGTATCGGCCGGATCGCACAGGTCAGTGAAAATAACTGAAATTAACACCAATCTGCACGATGAATAGGGCCTGTGTGCGTACGTTGCCAATCAAGACGCGTCCATCCTCTCAACAGTCACGACGGGTTCTGCTGCAAATTCTCTCTCCGACGACCTAGCCGGGAAAAGCACAAGGTAACTCACACAATGCCCAACACAACATTCTGGAATGTGATCCTTTTACGTTGTACCAGTTTTTTCAGCCGCCTCCGACTGATTAACGCAATCAAAGAGTTTTATTTATCCGACACGCACATATGTTGGCCAGACACTTTCGACAGGGAAGAATACACCAATTGATTATACATACAGCGTGCTTATCTGAATTAAGATTTTTTTTCTTGGTACAAGTTCAATTTTTTTATGGCATCATACATTACAAGTTTAAATATACTCTAGAGCAAGTTGGATAGAACAATTATATTTTTATATATTAGATGTTCTTCATCTTCAACATCAACAATTACTAATAATGGCATCATACATTACAAGTTTTAATATACTCTAGAGCAAGTATTTGGATAGAACAATTTAATTTTTATATATTAGATGTTCTTCATCTTCAACATCAACAATTAATAATAATGGCATCATACATTACAAGTTTTAATATACTCTAGAGCAAGTATTTGGATACAACAATTTAATTTTTATATATTAGATGTTCTTCATTTTCAACATCAACAATTACTAATAATAGCATCATAAATTACAAGTTTTAATATACTCTAGAGCAAGTATTTGGATAGAACAGTGTAATTTTTATATATTAGATGTTCTTTATCTTCAACATTAACAAAAGCAAAAGTTAGTTGCTTATTGGAAGATATGTGTGTTACAATTTTTAAGCACATCGTTCGAGCATGCCAAAATCATAAAACTGTCAATAGTGGAGTCAATCTGCGAAAATTTTAGGCGAGGTTGGGAAATTTTGGTAAAAGCAACGAGACCCAATAGAACTTATATGTCATAGCAAAAGTAAGAAAACCCTGAGTTTTTGTAAAAAAATATTCCCTGCAATCCTTTTTTTTCTGGCTAAAAAGGGGCAAACATACCCTTTTTGGAGGTTTTTTTTATGTTTTATTTTTTTTAACCACTTAAATCAGTAGCTAAAGTACAAAAATGATACCCTTTTATTGTCAATGTTCAAAGAATCTCCAGTTAAAATTTTGCGGGGTTATGTTCACGGTTATGTTTGAAAGGATATAAAAAAACAAAAAGCACTTTCTCATTGCAACTTTTTTAGCTCTACAGCTCTACAGCGCTGTCTTTAGCAGACAGCGTTTATCAATTTTCAGTTTCGTTTCGAAGAAACCATCATCAACTTTATATTTTTATATGGGCCGTAAATAAAGTACACCCTGTATTAACCAGCATTTCCTATTACGAATTCAACGAGTTACATCACAGAATGGATTCTCATGTTATTATTCACAAAAAAAAGGCTTGTTAATACATTTCGAACATTTTGGTGTGGTAGGCGTTGAAATGAGCAACAAAGACAACATTTTTCACATAACTTTAGGATTTTAAGATAATTAAATGGACAGACCAATTCTCATCCCACAGTAAAATAATAATAAGTGTGGTTCTCAATAACTATATTTTTTTCAATGATTAACAACTATTCTTGCTAAATGGTTTTTAGTTACTATTTTGGTACCTATTCTGGGTTAAAATTAGGTAATAATTGTTGTCTTCGTCGTCATTAAATAAACAGAACAAATATCATACCACAGTAAAAAAAAAAATAAGTGTGGTTCGAAATAACTATAATGTTTGAATGTTTAACAACTATTCTTGCTAAATTATTTTTTGTTACTATTTTGGTACATATTCTGGTTAAAAATATGTAATTATTTTGTTTTCGTAGCCATTAAATGAACAGAACAATTCTCATATCACAGTAAAACAATAATAAGTGTGGTTCTAAATAGCTATAATGTTTCAATGTTTAACAACTATTCTTGCTTAATTATTGTTAGTTACTGTTTTAGTACCTATTCTGGGTTAAAATTAAATAATTTTTTTTTCTTCGTCGTCATCATTTGAACGCCTACTACAAGAAATTGTTCGTAATGTATTAACAAGCCTTTTTCTGAATAAAAATTTGAAAAACCATATTGGGATATAAGTAGTTGAATTCGTAATAGGAAATACTAGCTAATAATACATGGTGTATATTTTTTACGGGCCATATAAAAAACAAAAGTTGATGATGGTTTCTTCGAAACGAAACGTTGTACTGTAAATTTGAAAACGCTATCTTGTAGAACTAAATATGTGACAATGAGAAAGTGCCTTTAGTTTTCATATACCTTTCAAAAACTTTCAGAAAGACATAAAATCGAAATCGCAAGATTTCGAATTTGGTCGAATATCTCCGGAAGTAAGCGGACATAATCTGGTTTTCTCAACAGAACATTACGGACCTGTAAATTGCGCAACTTTTTTGTGATTTAACCGCCTTTGTAACTTTTACGGTTTCAGAGATTCTCATGCTGTTAATCCTTATCTTGGACACCCTGTATATATGTACGTTTTTTTTTCTTTTTTAAAAATCAATTGCCACTACTTCGGCCAAATCTCATTTGAATTGTACACAATTTTGGGTGTAGGTAGCCCATATTGTTAAAAAATAACTAAATAAATTTCAGCTAAAAATATTAAATACTTTTGCAAAAAATACAACTTTAATCAAAGTTACTGAAATTTTCAAACTGCAAATACACACTGTGGAAGTAGTCATATCGATATGTTCTCTGCCGCAAAATGTAGGTAATTTGATTTACTTTTGTTCATCTCATGACAGCAATACAGCTATTTTGAAAAATTGGGCAGATTTTTAGCCATTTACGGTATATATATATATATATACGTTTTTTCGCGTTTTGTGACGATAATTTAACAATATGTAAATCGGAAAAACCTTCACGTGCGTAAATACATATCGTTCAATAAATGATTAATATATCGGAAAATTTTTGATTTTCCGGTTTTTACTAAAAGCATGAACCTTTCTTTATAGAATATATTCTCGTTTTTAGAGAGCAGTATATGAATCATGACTACCTGGGACATTATTTGTACGTATTTACAAAAAAATACCGTGATACAAACTTAAACTATAGCGAGTGTTCATTGCAAATCTAGCCAGTCTTAGTAACTGTTGAAATTAAGTTAACTTGACCTAAAAAAAATCGAAAACTATAGCGAGTGTTCATTGCAAATCTAGTCAGCCTCAATTACTGTTGAAATTAGGTTAACTTGACATAAAAAAAGGGGGGAGCTTAAAAACAACCCCCCCCCCCCCCCCCCCCCCCCTTCCCCAGCTTCAGGCGTCCCACCTTGCGATACCTCATCTTAAAGCTTAGAAAATACCTACTCTAGAAGCGTTTTAAAACTAGATTTTTGTTGATTCGTTTTGGAAAAAAATATAATTAAGAAAAATGAAAAATAATTTATATTTGTTTGAATTTTTTAAAACTTTCCCCTTGAAAAATCAATCGACGTTTTTATTTTTAAGTCAAGTTAACTTTAATTGAAAAGTTATCGAGACTGGCTAGTTTTGAAATAAACACATGGTATAGCTAATGTATGTATAAATGGATGTTTTTGTAAAAACGTTAGCCGTTATTCATCTACCGATCTCTAATCGGTAGATGAATAACGAATGAGAATATTTTCTATAAAGTAAGGTTCTGCTTGTAGGGAAAGCCGAGCCAAAAATCTAAAATTGCTTATTATTTGAAAAATATTTTCATAAAATGCATATTTTCCGATATATTAATCATTTTTGAATGATATGTATTTATACACGTGAAGGTTTTACCGCTATTACGGGAAATACACGAGGAAAGTCAAAAATTCTTTATCTTGCTTTTTTATCGAAATTACCAACAACTTTCATCACAATTTTTTTCTCGTAAAATCGATATTTTTCGAGATCTTGGTAAATTATCGTCACCAAAGGCGAAGAAAACGTATATGTACCTTAAATGGTTAATCAACCGAGTTTTTGAAAAAAAAACCGCTATATTGCTGTCATGAGATGAACAAAAGTAAATAAAATTACATACATTTTGCTGCAAATAAAATATCGATACCACTATTTCGACAGTAGATATCGCAGTTTGAAAATTTCAGTGAATTTGACCAAAATTGCAATTTTTTGCAAAACTGTTAGATATTTTTACCTAAAATTTATTTACTTATTTTTGAGCAATATGGGCTACCTACAACTAAAATTGTGTCCCATTCGAGTGACATTTAGCCGAAATAACGTAATTGATTTTTTTCCGCAGTTTGAAAATTTCAGTGAATTTGACTAAAATTGCAATTTTTTGCAAAAGTGTTAGATATTTTTAGCTAAAATTTATTTACTTATTTTTGAGCAATATGTGCTACCTACAACTAAAATTGTGTCCCATTTGAGCCAGATTTGGCCGAAATAACGTAATTGATTTTTTTCCAAAAAAAGTATACATACGTATATTGCAGGCAAACGTAAATCAGCAAAATTTTAACTGGAGATTATTTGAACATTGATAATAAAAGGGTACCATTTTTGTATCTTGACTACTGATTTAAGTGGTCGAAAAAAATTCAGACATAAAATCCACCTCCAGAAAGGACCCCTTTTTGGCCAAAAAAGGAGCTGCAGGGATTTTTTTTGCCCCAAACACTCAGGGTTTTCTTAGTTTTGCTATAACAAACCAGTTCCACCTGGTATCGTTGCTTGTACCAAAATGTTGTTGTTACCTATTTTTGTCCAGATTGACTCCACTACAAATATATTTAATTTCTGCATTATTTTAATTTTAAAAAAAGTAAGTAAAAGTAAAAAAAGAGTAATATAATATCTCATTATGAGTACTAATATTGATTACCATGTAGTAAAGGTAAAAACCATCTTAATTGTTAAAAAGTAATACTAATTACATAAAAATACCAAAATAAGTACTTAGCATCGAAAAGTTAATATCATACATATTTTTAATATTTCAATATCTTTATTAGGTTTCCTGCTTTAATTAAAAATAAAGTAATCTCACAGATAGTTAATTAATAGATGCTGTGTTTCCGAAATATTGCAATTATTATTCATAATTGATAATATGGAGTTACATAATGGTGAGAAGAGATTTTAGCAAGACGTTTTTGGGTTAAATATTCGATTAATTTTTCTTAAACGTGATATGAATTATTTATACATATACATGTTATTCTCCATCAGTCAAAACAAACCGATGCATTATTTGTATTGAGAGCGTGCGTGTTTTTCAAGACCTAAATAAGGATATCGACCAATTTGATTTAATCGGAAGAGGTCTCATTTGGATGCTCTAATTTACTATGCATAGTAGTCATCATTAGCGTTAAGCGATTTCTAAAGTGTAAACATGTCATAAAACAGGCTGGGAAAAAATCCCTCACTTGCCATGTGATACAATTGCATCTAATAATCACAATTATTCTGATTTAATATTAATTTCATACTCGTAATAAAAGTTCATACTTTCTTCCTTGATTAATGGCAAAGTTTAATTTGCTCGTTACTCGACGCACTTTCGAGATTTAGTTCCTTGGAACTGACTATACCAGACAGATTTAAAGTTACACATTTTACAACCATATTGTTGAAATACGTAGTTTTTGAAATATATCGTAAATTCGAATTTCTGCATTATGTAATTTCGCCTGTGCTGCTTACACATACATAATAGTTTGCTATTAAAACTACTTATTTTGGGAATATGGTTGTATAACACTTTTTTGTAGCATATTGTTGTGCCAATTACTCTTTGAGATAAAAAGTATGTCACTCCATACAAAAACAAAACCGCTTACTTAAGTGGGCACTTAACTAATGATATTTTTGAATGACTAATTGTCAAAATTTTCAGCTGCAAAATATATCCGTCATAGAGATCAAGTATAATTCGAGATAAATTTCTCGTTTTTATCTTCTTTATAAGAGAAATTGAAGCCATATTTCATAACTTCTGATGATGTTTTCTTCTAAACATTGTACTGAAAATTTTTAAACGCTGTCTTGTTGACCCAAAAATGTGCCAATCAGAAAGTGACTTTTGTTTTTTTTTAATACCTTTCCAAATAACTTCAGAAAAACATAAAAACGATGTCGCAAAATTTTGGATATTATCGAATATATCCGGAAGTAAGCGGAATTTTCTGGTTTTCTCAACAGAAAATTACTCACCACTAAATTGCGCAACTTTTGTGTAATTTGACCGCTTTTGAAACTTTTGCGGTTTCCGAGACTCCGTGCTGTTGATCCTTATCTTGGACATCCTGTATATATAGTCGTAACACTGGTGACTTTAATTACATAATACTGTTACGTTATAACTGATTTACTAGCCTGAAGTCCGTGGCAGCTTACTAATGTGGGAGTAGAAAACCGGATGAATTTTACCCAATTAATCAACCCAGAAATTTACAAACATTAAAAAGTTTTTAATCCTCGACATTAAATTAAAGAAAAAATGATTAAACTCACGTTACTATAGAGGTAGAAGAACGTGCAATTAAAACAGAATGTGTGAAAAGACCGCCAATCGAAACCTGTTACTCTAAATTGTAAATAAATCGAATTAGAAGCGCGCCTAAGCAGATTTTCCTAGTCCATAGCCCATTGTCCCATTATATATTGCCATCCGTTCGGATGTACAATTTCCACCGGAAGAAAAATTACGGTTTACGGTAAGCCAGGCGTACGTAGTATTTCAATAGAAGAATGATAAATTAGAATCAATGCCTTATACATTGTACGGTCTGCACCTCTGCGCATTAACCATAAACAGTTAAAAGAGATAACGAATTAACTCCCGGTCTCCAGAGTTAAAACTTATTCTACCCGTATGAATGGAAGAGTAATCGTGCACGCATTAAGTGTAGTTACCTCGAATAGATAAATAAATAACCGCCGATCAATTTAACAAATGCAATTTATAAATTAAATTACTTTCACGGCAGCCACGTACGCTCGATAAAGAAATGCTAAGATTAGATGCATTCATGGATAAATTATATACAGAATTGTGCGATATTGGTCGTAAAATTATGTTATGTATCATAAATGTCAGTAATCTTTAGTTCCTATGAATTGCAACTACTAATTCAGACTCTTATTTGTCGTAAATCATAGATAATTGTATATAAATGTGACCCTTTAAATTAGTTATATAAACGAACAATTGCAACTTTGTTAATATCACATTTATTTATAAATAGTGGCTATAGTTTTGACCATACCTGGTCATTTTCAAACTACAAGTAAATTAAATTACAACTAAACATACACATTTATAGAGCATTAAATAGCGGGGAGAAGATTAGGTCTAGCTGGTCGTTAACGACGAAGATTCTTGGATTGCGTTTTGCTTTGTTAACCTAAAGCGATTCCAATAGATCTAATTTAGTACTCTAAAACTAAAACGCAATAAAAATATCTGATTGATATCTTGAGTGATTTACAAAAAATAGCACTATTTTGATTTTCATGATTTTGAAAAACGAAATTTTCTAGTCAAGTAAAAATCCCTTGGTACATTTGATAGGGGCTAATAAGATTTTTTGAAAAACACAAATGAATGCCGTAAAAAGTGTTTGGCAAAATCAATAATAAAAAAAAATCCATATATACTCGTATATACTTGTATAACTATATCTTATAACTATAACTTGTATAACTGTATAACTAATATTATATGAAAGTTACCATACTAAGATATATTAATCGTATTTGCAAAACTATTTGTCTGTATTTATGTTCTAATATAAGTTATACAATTTTTAGCAAATCTTCATTTAAATTTTCATATTTGTGAATGTCATTTTAGAAATTATATTCAATATGCGTGATTTTGTATCATTTGTAATAAATTTTGTAATGTAAATATTTACTATTCGGCAAAATTCGATATTGTTACAAAAATTGAAATACAGATTTTAAAAGTACATTTCTGTGTAATAAAATAAAAGCACACAAAATATTTTAAATCGAATTTGATGAATTGCCTGGCAACATAAATTTGTCAATTAAATTGTATGAGGAAGTGGTTACTTCTTGGTGAAACATTTTGATTAGGTTAATAAAGAAAACACTTGGTAAAGTTTCAGAATGGTAGCAGTGCCGAAACAATTGTAGAGCAATTCTACAAAAGTTGTGAAACTTTACCAAGTGTTTTCTTTATTAACCTAATAAATTTGTCAATTTCCTTAATGTCAAAATGCCAATCAGGTTATGTTGTTTTATTATTTATTAACACTGTTGTAAGTCAATTAAAATGGACCCGAAATATGCAACTCAAATATAGTGAAAAATAATCCTAAACTTGTGCTTAATTTTATTACACAGAAGTGTACATATTTAGGGATGCTAACTGCTAGTTTGACGTCTCATCAAGGACTTTGCTAGGATATTCAATAAAATCAACACAAAGTTCATTAACTGACTGACTTAAAAATATAAAAATTGCTAATAGATAATAAGTTGCATCAAATTTTAATTAAAAAATCTGAAATTGTTGAAAAGTTGCATGGAAATTTTATAAAAAAATCTAGAATGTGCAATGCAAATAGAGAAAGAGTTCAGAATTGTAATCAAAATACCAAGACAGTTAAATTTAAAAAAAATTAATACTGGCGTTCTAAAACGAAATAAAGTGAAAAACTAAAAAACTGCGAGTTTGACGTCGCATCAAGGACGTTGCTAGGATATTCAATCAAATCAACACAAAGTACATTAACTGACTGACATAAAAATATAAAAATTACTAATAGATAATAAGGTGCATCAAATTTTATTAAAAAAATCTGAAATTGTTGAAAAGTTGTGCATGGAAATTTTATCAAAATTTCTAGAATGTGCAATGCAAATAGTGAAAGAGTACAGAATTGTAATCAAAATACCAAAGCAGTTAAATTTAAAAAAACGGAATAGTGGCGTTCTAAAACGAAATGAAGTGAAAAACTAAAAAAAAATAATAAAGGTGCAGGAACTCTGTTGACGTTATCAAAATATACAAACAAATATTCTAAACTGTTATAAAAATATAAGAGATGCTTAAATCCAGAACAGTAAGTACTCTGCAATTCAACGAACTGAGCACCACGTACCGATGAATCATCCACATGCGGATGCAATATTAAAAAAATACAACACAATGCTTTATCCAGATGAGTCAGTATTCTGCAATGCAACGAAATTATCGCCTCCAGAAGATGAACAAGTGCATTAACTCATGAAAATTCAAGCGAAAGTATAACTTTCTGTATTGACAAGTCTGCTAGGATATTCAATAAAATCAACACAAAGTTCATTAATTGACTGACTTAAAAATATAAAAATTACTTGTAGATTACTTGTAGAAAAGTTGCATGGAAATTTTATCAAAATTGTTACTTATTCCTAAAATTTCTGAATATTTCTTAGATGCTTATTTAATATTAGATTTGTATTTGGTACACCTGAAGGTAAATCTCCTGAAAATTTGACAACGTTTCTGTATTAAATAAGTGAGAAAACAAAAGTATATCTTTCTAAATTAACAAGTATGGGTTACTAATTACTAAAATTTCTGAAAATGTATTAATTGCATATTTAATATTAGATTTTTATTTAGTACACCTGAAAATAATGCTCCTGAAAACTTGACAAAGTTTCTGTATTAAATAAGTGAGAAAATCACAAATATATCCAGTAGTAGCCATGAGTAGCCATAACACTGGGAAAGTGCGCCTAAAAACTTCGGTAATTCAGTAAGCTAAATGCCACATGGCAATGAATAATTCACGAGCTCATAAAATAAGTCACGGCGTTGCCGAGGCGAGTCGCTATTCTGCAATTCAGCAAACTGAACGCCACGAGGTGAAGAGTCATTCAAGATCGCATAATATGAAAATACAAGTCACGGCTATTCTTAAACTGCTCCATGTCAACGTGAAATCTTTGAGAAAATGTGCATCTGGGCTATGGGAATCAGTGTTCTGTAATTCAATTTACTAAATGAAACGAGGCGATGAATACGTCTACAAATTCAGAAAATGTATGAGCTCAGCATTCTGCAATTTAACGAACTGGATGTAATCATCGATTATTTTCGTCATATAATTATCGATTATTTATATCATTTACTTAAATATCATTCAGTGCATTGTAATATGTATTATGCGTAACAACCAAATAATAATCGATTATTTTCACCACATAATAATTTATTGTAGTATTGTCCGAAAAAAAATATTCGATATGTGATATATTTATCACATAATTGGCGATTATTATCATCATGTAATAATTTGCCATTATTTTCATTATATAATCAGGTGTATTGCATATCAAAACACGTCAGCAGTAACGTGTACGTTGCTTGACATCTTCACATTCGAATGTCAGATACATCTATGTCATAAATGCATCTGAGATTCGAATGTGATGCTATCAAGCAACATGTTACTGCGAACGTTTTGTGATACGCAATACACTTGAATCGTCGATTAATTTCATCGTAAAGGAATCGATTATATTTATCACATAATAATTTATTAAAGAAACAATCTAATAATAGTCGATTATTTTCATATATGAATAATCGATCATTTTCATCGCAAAACAATCCATTATTTTCGTCACATAATCATCGATTATTTTGATCACATAATAATCAATGATTTTCTTCACATAAACATCGATTATTCTTATAATATAATTATTCATTACTTTTTAATTATAATTATCGATTATTTTCATCTTAAATTAAGTTTTTTTAAATTTATTTATTTCTTCTATTTAATGATGGCCAATTTCTGCTGCTATGGCTAAATACCGTACATCTTAAATTAATTGATTGTATTCATCATTATTTATAATATAATGTGTAACAACCAAATATTAATCGATTATTTTTATCGTAAATTAATCGTTAATGATCATAAATTATTTTCATCAAAATATATTGTGGTAACTTCCGGTAGAATCGGAAGTAATAGAAGGTTGACAGTATTTCACCTGAGGAGAACTAAATCAACCATGTTCGGATGATTTATTTTTATTTTTTTTATTTTATATAAACTTTTAATGGTCCCTTATCATGGGACACCCTGTATATCCAAAAATATACAGGGTGGTCACTTTTAGGACGCCCACCATTAGGATCAATTAAACGGAAATATATACAGAGTTGGTCAAATGGGATAAAAGTTTTGTGCCTTTCAATATACTAACACGAAATCCGGCATATCTTGCACAGTTCCTGAAATATCGCCGAAAAACTGAAAAAGTGTACTTTCCTTTTCCTTTTGTAACTTTTTTACTTTTGAAGGAAATTTTACGAAACTTTGCACTCTTACATTTTTCGACGTCAGTTTTCTGATGACAGTGCCAAACATTTTCTGCACCAACTAGATGCAGAAATTTTCAGTCAACTTTAGATTTTCTTATGACCGCAATATTGTATTTTAATGGCATTCAAAAGAGCGAAAAATTCCGAATTTTCCTAATGTGGTTTTTTATTTTATTTATTTGATTTATTTAATGATTGCCAATTTCTGCTGATATGGTTAAATACCGTACATCTTAAATTATTTGATTGTATTCAGCATATTATAATATAATGTCTAACAACCAAATTTTAATCGATTATTTTTATCGTAAATTAATCGTGAATGATCGTAAATTATTTTCATCACAATATAATGTGATGTGTGATATAATGTGACAATTTTAATGTGTAACAACCAAATATTATTCGATTATTTTTGAACATAATATTTTTTGACAAAGAATCAAATAACAATCGATTATTTTTGTAAATGAATAATCGTGTTTTTTTTATCACGTAATCATCGATTATTTTCTTCATATCCATTATCCATTATTTATATTATACACAGCGTGTCTCTAAATTACGTGGACATGGCTTAGCCACAGATTACTGGGATCAAAAAAAGACGATTTATCTATATACAAATAAGATTGATTTAGCCAGTATTCAGCTTCAAAGTTAATTTAAAAAAAAAACGCTTAACCAAGAGAACGTTTACATTGATTTGGATGTTCTTTGGTATGACACTTTAGACGGGTATAACTCATATTTTGACATAATATTGTTATTATCAATAGACCGGTTGTGTATAAAACAAGGTTGGCAGAACATTAATATATTCATATTTTTTAATGAGAAGGTAAATAAAATTTTAAAAAAATCAAATCGGACACAGCCATTCTTATTAAGTTTTTTTTTTGTATTGTTATAGTTTTTGATATCTGTTACAGTTTCGACACTAAAAAATAAAATATGAGTGACTGCGCTACACTCGTTTGAAAACAAATCATCGGTGAACAGAATTTTCTGGTTAAAAAGAATATGTTCAGCTCTTTTTTCGTGAATAAATCGGCAAAACGCAAAACGTAGGTCATAATCAGCTGGCAAAAGCTCTTGCACTATTCAGATATCGTATGGATGAAGCAATTGCTATAATTTCCAAAATTTCTTCCTCGTTATTAGGGCTCCTAAAATCCTAAAACCAGCAACATATCAGTTTTATCGGCGTAAGTGCACTTTATATTCATTATTGTGAATAAACCATTATCAACCCGGTAACTAGATGACATTTGTTTCCAAACGAGTGTAGGACAGTCACTCTTTTTTTTGTGCTGAAACTGTAACAGATTTCAAAAATTATAGAGATACAAAAAATCTTCATAATAAATGCCTGCGTTCGATTTGATTTTTTTAAAGTTATTTGCTTTGTCATTAAAAAATATGAATATATTAAAATTGGGCGACCTTTGTTTTGTGCACAACCGATCTACTGATAATAACAATATTATGTCAAAATATGAGTTATACCCGTATAAAGTGTCATACCAAACAACATCCAAATCAATGTTAATGTTCTCTTGTTATAAGCAATTTTTTTTTAATTAACTTTGAGGCTAAACCAAACGCATTTGTATATAGATAAGTTTTGTTAAATCGTCTTTTTTGTATCCCAGTAATCTGTGGTTAAGCCATGTCCACGTAATTTAGAGACACCCTGTATACATATGCCAAAAATGAAATTGTTTCAATGTTTTCAAAAAATCAAAAAAAAACTAAAAAAACTAGAACTTCGTACAGTTTTAGACGTAGCAATATTAAGTGAAACATTATTTGTATTAGAAAATTTAAAAGTTACCACAAATCTGCATAAGTTGATAAACTAAGAAAAGTAAAACTCGCAAACAGTTTTTGATGTGGCAAAACGATGTGGTTTTAATAAATCACAAATAACTACAGAATTCGCGATCTGAGTTTTAATTCTGCTATTTTAGACCTAATTGCTCCTTCCTGTATGATAAATCTAGATACCAGCTTTACTTATTTCGTAACAAAACTATTTGGGTAGATAATTCCGTATCCACAAGCATGTGCATAGATAGTGAACCACCCACATCCTCTTTTGCGGGCTGGATTCCGATGTGTTTAATGCCTTATTAATGTCGTTGAAAAAGACGTATCATACTTAATGCTTAAGTGTGCCGCAGTAACAACCCACGAGTGCCACGTTAGTAGGAATGGGGTTTATTGTTGTCATTTTAAACACGAATGTAAATAAAAACCAACAACCTGAGAGATGGAAACGTTTACTGCCACCTTACAGAGGAACGATGTGTCTTCCCATTGTTTTTCGGTTTACAAAACTGCGCCTCTCCATTGAGATGACAACTGCGTTGACGATTTATCAAACTTCCAGCCGGGCTTCTTGACGGTGACTTTCTTTAACTACACACCAACTGCAGCGATCGCACTGCGTGATGTTTTTTTGTGTCGAAAACTTTCGATTATAAATAATTTATGCTCGAGCAAACCAATTAATTTGCGTATTGTGCGAGGCACTCACCCGGATTCTCCTCAAATTCACACCTCCGAGCTAAGCCAACATCCTGGCCACAGAGTGAGTTGTTCTGTAAGTAATATAGTTAATATTGTAGGCAATGAACTTGTCCACCCACCGCATCAGCCGGTTCACTCTGAAAGTGGAGCTGTCAGGTATTTAGTTTCTTGCTTCACCCGATACAGAAAAATATCATCTATCTGTCCTGTCTGCATGTCCACAAGGGGCTTCTATATTTCCAACATTGTAACACTTAGTGGAATACAAAACCTGCCTACTTACATAGCAGTGTTACCTTTAATAGCTACACAAAAACGAGTGCGTAATAGAATAATTTATTTTACAGCCTCAACAATTAAATCAGCAATTATACGAGTACGTATTAGCACACGATGAAACATGGTTATTGTTCGGCCTCTAGGCTACTCACTGTGAGTGCAGCAATTTATAACAATATAATGCACAATAAATACATATCTAGTCCCCAGCCTCCTATAAAATTAAATTTACAGCCTCAATACAATACATAAAACGTAGCTTGAAACAGTTACAGGTGACGAATAAGTTTAGAATTGAACTGACTCTTCATAAAATTCACTAGTTCAAAGTTCATCAATAGTGTTCACAAACTGATTTTCGCTGAATTCGCTGCATATAACTTAAGTAGTGCTCTAATGAGTTTCAAAGGATATTGTTAAATAACTGGCAATGGGGTATTTTCCGACTTACATATTTTCTATAAACGCGCTAATTTTCATTGCAAACAACCAAATATAAATGGAATCATATGACATATTCCTTACAACTTACAATATGTGAACAGTACAAGTGTCTACTGAAGATGACCACGTAGTGGTTGAAATGTACATCTAGCGAAATAAATGTCGTTATGAAAAAGGATAATTTGTTACTTTTCTATAAGTTACAAAGTATTATTGAAAAATGCAAAAAGTTCTCAATAAGAACCATACAATTTATATTGTAAATTGCAAAATTACAATGAATATTGCGAATTACATATTTTTGATCGAAACTATAAATTTTATTTATACTTTTTAGAATCTTTTTTTTCGGTTTAAAAAAAACATAATTAAACGACGATAATTTATTTTCCCACAAGTTAAAGGCAAAATTATTTGGTATTGGGACGTATAAATTCAAGGACGCCTTAATAGATTTTACGGTATATTACCACAAAAGGTTTTTCTAGAAATTGTCGATATTATCCTACAAATCTTGCATTCTGCAGTCATTCAGTAAGTCTCAGGGAAGTTATTTGCCGGAGACCATGGCAGACATTAATACACATTAATTCTGAAGGTCTATGCGGTTGATTTGGAGCTAGAAGAATTGCTCAACTTTTCACTAAAAGAACAAATTTTACACGTAATATTGCTATAAGTTTTCAATCATAATCATAGGTTATATTTAAATACAAATAGTATTTAATCTATTAGTTGATCCATCAATAGGCAGGCACACACGTCGAGGAATTTCAACCGATCTATCCCGCATTCCGCATCTGGCGTCCTTGTTACGCCGATTTGGGACAGATGTGCATGACAGGGATGCCAGATGCGGACTGCGGGACAGATCGGTTGAAAATCCCCTACGTGTGTGCCTGCCTAATTTTATAAATGATTGGCTGTACTAGACCCAACAGAAGAAAACTAGAACAGCTAATATGTTCTAACGTGAATGTGTCCTGATGGACTAGACTATGGATAACAAAAAAGCAAAACAATTAAAGGAAACAAAGAAAACAAAATACCTAGGTCTAACGATCACAAATAAATTTACATGGTACACCCCATAAATAACATAATAAAAAAAACAGTTAAAATCATATACAGGGTGTCCTGAATAGAGTGGGATTGCATGGGTATCTTTCTTATTTTTAAAGCTAGATATATGGTTAAATGGGCAATATTGTGCAGTTTTATGCTGGTTCAGATTATGATGACTTTTTTTAAGTCGGAGCAGTTTAGAAGTTATTCTAATAAAACTAAAAATCGCGATGTTCTAAAAACTCTGATATATACTTAATTATTAAAGATGCGGAAAAAAGTATAAAATGAAAGTTACTTGGTTCGATCGCACAAACTTGAGAATCAAGTCGAAACAAATGTCTAGATGGCGGTTTCCGAGATATTAATACCAACTTTATTATTTTAAATGGCCACATATTTGATTTTTATACGTCTAAATAGACTTTCCTTTCCTCTTTTCAACTATGTATAACAATCTATATCAAAATGAAAAATATGGGAAATATTAATAATTCCAATTTTTATTTTTATTTTTGTAATTATTTTTAAAACAAATGTAAAAAAACGTAATACAACTAAGTAGTAAAATAGCAATACATTATAAAAAATGCTCAAAATTCTGACAGTTATTGCCCAAAAACAATTGACAACGTTAAATGTTCGCTAATCCGGACATTTCAACTCGGCAAGTAGAAAATCAAGTTAACGTATCTAAATCTAGACGATCAACAATTTTAAAAAAGCACAAGTTTTACCATTATAAATTGCATATTTCTCATACTTTACAAGCAAATGACAAGATCCGTAGATTAACATTTTGCAGAAGGTTAATCAACAAAATTACGTAAAATGGTGATTTTATAAATACAGTTTTATGGATAGATGCATCCTACTTTTCTAATTGTGGATTATTTAATCATCATAACGAACACTATTGGGCTCAGGACAATCCACAGATAATGATTCCATGGCAAATGCAAGTGCACTTCGGCTTTAATGTATGTTGTGGCATATTGGGAAATGATTTACATGGTGCTATATTATTTCTAAGTGCACAACGTCATTTACAAATTCTTCAAAACAAATATAGTACCAGTAAGATGGCGCCCCTCCACTCAATGCTAGAGAGGTTATTACTTATTTAAATGGCTCTTTCAATAACAAAGTAATAGCGACAAATACAACTGTTCAGTGGTTAGCCAGATCTGCATACTTGACGCCTCTTTACTTTTATTTTGTAGGGTACTTTAAAAAACAAAATTTATGGAAGAAACTTCTATTATAATAATGTAGATGAACTTCGTAAAGCAATGACAGAGGCAATAAAAGGCGTTATTCGCAACACATTGCGATAAGTAACAGCATTTTGAGCATTTTTTATAATTTATTGTTATTTTACTACTAAGTTGAATTACGGTATTTTAATTTATTTACATTTGTTTTAAAAACAATTTATAGAATAATAATAAATATGGGAACAATTGATATGTTATATATCGTTGAAAAGAGAAAGAGATGGCCATACAGTCATGTGGTCATATGGTCATATGGTCACATGGACTGTCAAAATTGTTTAAAGCTTCGCTCAATTCAGTAGAATAATGCTAAAATCTCTATTAAGGTTTGCCTCAGAATTTTTGGTCGCACATGGTACAATCTTCCAGCTCCTACATGTTATGCCTTTTTGTTTTCGGTAATTTGAAAAAGTAATTAGCTGTAATATTATCTGCAAAGGTGTACTAAAGCCATAAAAAGTGGTTGTGGTTATGAACAGTTTCATACGATTATATTATTTCAACTAACCAAGACCACCTGCATGCGCATCAGTATAATATTACCGAAGTGTTGTAAGTGCAATTGAACAGGATACTTACCTTAGATATGCACCGTCGTTATAATCTAATTTCAGAATCGCCAGTCAATATTTACAGCCATCGCACATTGCCCAGTATTTTGCTTCCACATTAATTAGCATCAAACTATTGGCTACATCAAGCAATGTTCCTGGATATAGAAGCAATTGAGCTATCAGGCGTTTACATATTTTCAACACTAATTGAACCATTAGGACAATTAGTTAAGAATGTTTTATTTAATAATAAACAGGATATGGCTTTTAATGACAATTATTTGAATTAAAAAAAATATAAAAAATTTATAAAATAAAAAACAAATAAAATAAATAATCTACACATTATCAAGTCCTATAAATAGGATATTGCTTTTAATGACAATTTATTTGAATAAAAAAATAATAATAATAATAAAAAACAAATTAAAAAAATAAATCTACTCATTACCAAGTTGTAGAACCTAAATTTAGTTTAGTATCTAAACACTTACAAATTTTATTGTCAGTAACACAATTCATATTCGATTAAAATTTAGTTTAGTATCTAAACACGTACAAATTTTATTGTCAGTAACACAATTCATGAATTTGAAAATATTAACGAGATGTATTATTAACTTTATTTCCTACTAGTTATCTACCTGTGACAAATAGTAATATATTAAAATAATAATAACTGTGTAATATATGTAAACCTGTGATGAAATGTGATACTGCCATAACAATAACACAGACTTTTAACATATTCCATTTTCCACATACTATAGATTATCGTATTTTCTATTATTTCTATTAATAAACTGCATCAAATTACTTACTTCTATAATACATGTGTAAATTAAAATTTGTATACCGGGTGTACATTTCAAAACTAGCCAGTCTCAATAACATTTGAAACGAAGTTAACATGATTTTAAAAAAACACGTCTATTGATGTGTCGAGAGGGAAGTTTAAAAACAACGTCAAATAAATTTTAAGTATTACCCCCTCCTCCCTAGCCTCCTAAAATATATTTTTTAAACATGATTTATTCCAACCCTGCTTAATGATGTGACTTTTAATTTCAAGGCTTTATACAGACAGACATTATTTTGAGTATTCGTCACTTATCTGGATTATTTGATTGTTTGAAATTTAAAATAGCATCCCCTACCTTGCAATACCTCCTTTTAAAGCTTAGAAAAAAAAATAATCCAGAGTCATGATCGAAAAAGATTTTTGTTGATTCGTTTTTGAAAAAAAAAACAATTTAAAAAAAAGTTCCTTTCAAAGAAGCAAAAAAAAATCGCAGCACTTTTCGAGGCTGATGTTAAAAGCCATGTTAACCATAAGTAGGTATTTATGTTGCAATTACAATGACATGTTACTTGATTTTTTCTTTGCAGAGACCAATGACTTAACTTCACAGCTCAATTTTAGACAAATTCACTATAAGACGCGACCGTAAATGGTGATGATTTTCCATTATTTTAGTATTCGTCAAAATCAATAGGAGTATGATTTATCTAGTGATGTAAATAAAGTGATTTAAATCACACCCCCCCCCCCCCTAGGAAAAACTGATCAGGAAAATAAAAAAATCATGAATTATATGAATATTATTTGAAATCATTGAGTTTTGATTTTATTTTTTTATCTGCTCCTTTGCACTTCTGATTTCCCGAAGTTATAGAAGGATTATCATAAATAAATTGCTCATTACTTTTAACATAATTTTAATATAACTCCAGCTAAAATTATTGAATTATTTAATTTAGCTAACTAAACTTCTTTTAATCATGATTTATTCAAACCCTGCTTAATGATGATTTTGCTTAATTGTTATACTTTCAAGACTTTATTCACACATAGGCATTATTTTGAGTATTCGTCACTTATCTGGATTGTTCGATAATTTGCATTTTTGAGAAGTTACCTACTTTGCATGAATTCCATTTTCATTATTTATATTTTTGAACTTTGATACCCGATTCTGCAAATTTTAGTATTTGTCTTTCATATTAAGTATTTTGCGTTGTTTTGACAAAATTATGTAAACGTGGTGAAGATTTTGCAAAATTCGTAACTCAACTGTTTTGTTTTTAATTTATATTTTTGAATTTGTGTATAAGTGGCAATGATTTTTCAAAATTTAAGTATCTTCAATATATTTTGATTCGTATTTTCAAAATTATATAGACGTGATGACGGTTTTGCAAAATGTAATTATTAATTTTCAAAATTGTAAGTACGTAATAATCATTTAACAAAGTTTTAGAAAAATTCTTAACTCAACTGAATTTTTTAATTTATATTTTAGAAATTGTATGTAACTGGCAATCATTGTTCAAAATTTAAGAATCTCAAATATATTGTGACTTGTATTTATTAAATTATATAGACGTGATGACGATTTTGCAAAATGTGATAATTTATTTTCAAAATTGTAAGTACGTGATAATCATTTAACAAAAGATTAGAATTTTTCATTCATTTTATATTCATTTATTTTTCAAAATTATGTAAATGTGGCGATGAATGTACGAATTTTGATTAATCTTAGAAAGTAAATTTTTTCAAAATTTCTAGCTGTGATAGCTGTGTTTATTTTGCAAAATTGCAGTGTTTCTAAACCATTTGAATTTTCTGTTACTCACATCTTCAAAGCGTGGTTATAAAATTGCAAAATTTAAATATCACCACGCAATTTCAAACAATTGGATTTCTAAATTTTGAACATGTACAACTGATTATGGAAAAATGGTCTTCTTTTTTAACTGTTTTGTGACATGTATGTTTAATACTACGTATACGGGAGGATGAGTTTCCATAATTTATTATACAAATCTTGTATTATCATACAATCTGTTTTTTTTTTTATTTGTATTGTCGATTTTATTACATGTTGGATTTTTCAAAATTTTAGTATTTATCATCTACCTTGAGCCGTTTGTGACTTTATTTTCGACATATGTAGCACATGAAGCTGGTTTTGTAAAATTTAAGTATGTGATATCCTCCTAAAATGTATTTTAACTTACGATTTTTAAATTATGTCTACGTGGAGATAATTTTGCAAAATTTGTGTAAACGTGACTAATCTATTCTAGGCCAGAACTGGTCTTAACATATGAAGAAGATGACAAATATATTTATTGTTTATGTTTCTTAATGCTTTCTAGCATTGAGAAACATTTTTGTATTATGAAATGAAATGCAACAAAGTGTAAGCTATTTGTTTTAGCATAGATTTTTATTGATTGAGTATCTGAATGTAAAAGTAAGACTGTAAATTAAAATCGAGTTATTTCGAATAATTACTCGAAAATATCAGAATTAAAAAAAAAAAACTCTAAAGCATCTGAAGATAAAAACAGTAAGCGGCGAAATACTTTATATCGTTGTTCATTTTGGATCCAAATCCAAACAATATTAAGCATGAAACAACAGCATAAAGTATATCGTCGCTTACAGTTTTTATTTTCAGATGTTTAAGAGTTTTTTTTTAAATTTATATGTTTTCAAGAAATTATTCGAAATAACTCGATTATAATTTACAATAATACTTTTACATTGAGATACCCAATGAATGAAAATCTATGCTAAAACAAACAAAAAAACAACAAATTCAATAGCATCTTATTTATGTATCAAGTAATCAATTTTTTTTAATTCAACAGATGTTTTAGAGTATTTTTTTAAATTCCGATGTTTTCGAGTAAATACTCGAAATAACTCGATTATAATTTACAATCTTACTTTTACATTGAGATACCCAATGAATGAAAATCTATGCTAAAACAAACAAAAAAAAACAACAAATTCAATAGCATCTTATTTATGTATCAAGTAATCCATTTTTTTTTAATTCAACAGATGTTATAGAGTATTTTTTTAAATTCCGATGTTTTCGAGTAATTATTCGAAATAACTCGATTATAATTTACAATCTTACTTTTACATTGATATAGGTACCAAATGAATGAAAATCTATGCTAAAACAAACAAAAAAACAACTAATTCAATAAGGTCTTATTTATGTATCAAGTAATCTATATTTTTTAATTTAATTGTATGCTTTACAAATAGTTCTATATATATTAGTATATTCGCTCTTATATATTAAACAATAATCAAGTTTACAGACTCTCTACTTTTTTTAATAATAGCAAATATCATTATTTTTGAAAAATTTAATTACATCTAGTTATATAATAGGTAATATTTAACATTTAAAAGTGCTAATGACCCTCAGGTCTTTCTGCTCTCGTTTTTTTATTAAACGCTTAATATTGTTTCATTAAATATATAGAATATAGAAATATTCTTATGATTGCACTTTCTATTGCACTATTACCTTAATTGTATATATATATATATATATATATATATATATATATATATATATATATATATATATATATATACAGGGTGTTAATACTAAGTTGTAACACCCGAAAATGTCAGTTAGTACTCATTGAAACCAACAACTTTTCTTAGTTAAATTTTTTGAATTGGAGCCCAGTTTCATAGTTATTGGCGTTCTTTTGTTTTTCGAAAAATGGTCATTACTCCCTTATTTTAAGGAATATTTAAAAAATACAAAAACGATCAACATGCGCTTTCGGTTCTCTAAAACATTTGTATTTACAATTATTTTCTATTTTATCAAATATCAAAATGGCGACCGATCAAAAATTTCTAAGCAAGATATTTTGAAAACCAATCGATCGATATTTGAAGATAAAATACATTTAAATACATTTATAAAATCCTTGAACTATCTAATAACATTTGTCTGTTTTGATAATTATGCGTTTTTATACACAAATTATGCAAAATACGCACACAAATGATAAAAGTGACAGAAACTTTTCAAGATGAAGCAGAAATTTCTGAAGAACAAGATCAAAAAGTATTTAAATTTGAACGTACAAACTAGAAAACACGTGCCTCAACTTGTTTAATGGGCTAACTTAAGGTTAGCCTACTTTGTTTTAAATGATTGTTGCAGTTTGTTAAAATTTATCTTGTAATTCAATTTGAATAATAACTTTTCTGGACAGATCGAAAAAAAATTTTCAGACAAAAGTTATAATATAGTTTAAGGATTTCATAAATGTTTTATTTTCAAAAATCAATCGAGTGATTTTCAAAATATCTTGTTTAGAAATTTTTCTACGGTCGCCATTTTGTTATTTGATAAAATAGATAATAATTGTAAATACAAATGTTTTAGAGAACCGATAGCGCATGCCGAACGTTTTTGTATTTTTTAAATATTTCTTAAAATAAGGGAGTAATGACGATTTTTCGAAAAACAAAAGTACGCCAATAACTATGAACTTCAATTCAAAAATGTTCACCAAGAAAAGTTGTTTGTTTCAATGAGTTCTAACTGCCATTTTCGGGTGTTACAACTTAGTATTAACACCCTGTATATATTTCTATATTACATAGAAACATACGTTCAAACACAATGTTTGAACTAAGTCACCAGTAATAACCGTTTTCAATTTTGATTTCTCAAAAATTTCATTATTTACAAAAAGCCCTATTTGTATTTGAACCTCTAGAAACATTTTAGGCCTGTACTATGCGCGACAAAATAAAAACTAGGACAATTCTAAGGCTCAGTTGTACGATAGTGGATCATCCTTGACCATGGTTCAGTTACCTTCGATACAATTGTTACTACAATGGTATCCTTAGAAACTAAACCACGATCAAAGATAATCAACATACGTGCATCGTACAGTTGTACGATCGTGGATTATCCTTGGTTGTGGTTCAATTTCTAAGGATACCATGTATTAACAATGTATCCTAGGTAACTGAAACATGGTCAAGGATGATCCACGATCGTACAACTGGGCCTTACCAGAGATTTTAGCATTATTTTATTATTTAATTGGATTGAACCTGGCTTCCAACAATTTTGACAGATCAATGTGACGGTATCCATAGTAATGTCAGATACATTCACATTAGAGCATATTAACTTAACTATCCCAGTTTTTATTTTGTTGCACATAGTACAATAATTCACAGCAGAATAACAAAAGTAGATAAAATGTAAACATTTTTGTTTTCCTGTTTAGCATGTAAATTTAAATTTTAACTATGCTGTATGCAATGGTCCTAAATTTCTTGCATCGCTTTTATTCTTCTATTTCTCTTTATGCTTTGTGCACTACCAGTTTTCAAAAACTTCTCTACTAGGTTTTGCACCCCTAGATACATTTACATTAGTATATATTATTTATAACTGCTCTAAATCTTGAGTAATCAATATCGCAGTACTGAATAATATAAATTCATTGTTCTAAAGCAAACATTTATTGTATTGTATTGAAATTTTAAAGCTACTGGCAAGTAACTTTTTTTAGCACTACCTAGTGCTAAAAAAATGTATCTTGGAAACTGAAAAAAGGAAATAAGGAGAGCTGTGGTTTGTACCGTTGAATTCAGCATTAGTTGATAAAAAGTTCATTTATGTTCAATGCACAAACATCTGAATATTTTAGATGAAAACATCTCCAGGGTTCTCAATGTTTAAAGAAAATATATTTTCGACTATTATCATCTAGGTAGCGCTAAAAAATGTATCTTAGAAACTGAAAAAAAGGAAATAAGGAGAGCTGTGGTTTGCACCACTGAACTCAACATTAGTTAATAAAAAGTTCATTTATATTCAGTGCACAAACATCTGAATATTTTAGATGAAAACATCTCCAGGGTTCTCAATGTTTAAAAAAAATATATTTTCGACTATTATCATCTAGATAGTTCTAAAAAAATTGTATCTTGAAACCTGAAAAAAAAGGAAACAAGGAGAGCTGTGGTTTGCACCATTGAATTCAGCATTAGTTGATAAAAAGTCATTTAGATCCTAAATACAAAAAGAAAAAAAAATATTTTTCGAAAACATCAGAAAATCTATAATAAAACAAATAGTTTACACTTTGTTGCATTTTGTTTCGTAATAGAAAACTTTTCCTTAATGCCTTGCAAAATAAATATATTTCTCATCTTCTTCATAAGTTAAGACCAGTTCTGACCAGTTCATGCTTAATATTATTTGGATTTTGGATCCAAAATGAACAACGATATAAAGTATACCGCCGCTTACTGAAACTGAAAGAGAGCAGTGGTTTGCACCATTGAATTCAGCATTTGTTGATAAAAAGTTCATTAATATCCTAAACACGAAAAGAAAAAAATGCATTTTTCTATTCCAAAATGTTTAGGGATTTTTTTAGGGGTTTCAAAACAACATTAATTATTTTGAAAACATTTTTTTTTTAAACAATCCGATTGGTACCTACTTCAATTGAGAAATAGACTTGTAATTCGAATGAAATAAAAACACTTGGTTGAGTTTTACTGTTAAAACATTGTATCATGTTTCTGTTGGTTCAGATTTGCGTCAGGTTTGAAGCATTTAACAAATAAGAAAATATGTTTGTCAATGGACACCAATGCGAAATGAGTCAAATTTTTATCTGTTAATGGTTATGGACCATTAAGTTTAACAATCTTGTATATTTTTACTCTTTATGATACTCTATGAGGCCTGCATGTGAATAGCAAAATGTCTATAAGATTCCATTTAATGTGTGAATGGTTTTCTTAACGAACCATTTTTTTTTTAAATAATCGGATTGGTAGCTACTTCAATTCAGAAATAGACTTACTGTAAATCGAATGAAATAAAAAAACTTGATTGAGTTTCACTGTTAAAACATTGTATCATGTTTCTGTTGGCTCAGATTTGCGTCAGGTTTGAAGCATTTAACAAATAATAAAATATGTTTGTCAATGAACACTAATACGAAATGAGTAAATTTTTATCTGTTAATGGTTATGGATCATTAAGTTAAACAATCTTGTATATTTCTTATATGATACTCTATGAGGCCTGCATGTAAATAGCAAAATGTCTATAAGATTCGATTTAATGTGTGAATGGTCTTCTTAACGAATGGTTGGTTCGAGCCACAGCACTAAAACTGTGTAATTGCACAGAAACGCATTTCCAAACTCGCCGCATAAAAGGCTTCAATAAACATAAAGAAATAAAGATGCCTCTCATGCAACACGCAACGTACTAATCATTATCTAACGCCGCTCAAATGAGTATGCATATTAGCTCTGGGATACAGATTTCCTTTATTTCGTCAATAAAGGTGATTGCGACCATTAAGGCACAAAGCTTTTAAGCCACGCACGTAATTTATGTTTGATTTTAATGTATAAATTGATAGTACAGTACCTGACGGCGGGGGCCTTTCATATGAAATACAAGCATAATCCTATCTCTCTATTGGTGCAGTCCATTTATACCTTCTATAGATGTTTTATTTAAGTAACAGCTCTCGTAAGCAATGTATTGTGGTATAAAATATTATACTTGTGGTAGATCATTTCGGTGCAAATTCGTTGTATTGTTTTATTTGCGAAATAATAATAAGCTATTGCAGACATCGCAAGCATGCCTTTATTAATAAATATTACGCACTTTATTATAGTGTAATGTCTGCTATAAGCACGTCTAGATGTAATAACTATGTGGTTGTAGGCCAACATAAATCGCGTACAATACTGCATTACTGTGCTTAATGTAAATGGTATAATTAAAGTTTTACACTCATCAATAAATACGTGAAAACACCTTTGTCGGTACTATTTTTTATTTTGACCCGGTTAAACGGTGAGTGTTTTCACTTTTTAAAAATAAATAATGCATGCGTAGTAGACGAGCGAAAATAGTAAATAGGCGTAATTTAGATATTTTTTACAAGTTCACTGGAGCACTCAGAACCTGTTTAATTGCTTCACGTACACGAGATGAGCGTAGAAAAAAACCTTTTGATGTTCGATTATTACTTTTTTTTTCAAGGCATTACTTAAATCGAAGCGGCCAGATTGTAAAAACACGTTTATTCACCTTAATGTTTATATAATGTGCGTGCTCTAGTTAAAGCGTAACGCGCGCGAAAAAATCAGCAATTTATAGGCGATAAATCGTTGGAAGGCGATCATTAGAGACACTGAAATAGTGCCTGTATTATGTTGAACTCGTAATATAAACATTGCAGGTGCGATCATAGTTATTGCCTCATTGGCGGAAGGCCAGCATTGATAATAGCAGTTTTCGCACTTCTTTTTGACCAATTTTGGCAATAAGGTATGTGTTAGATCAGAGAATAAGTTATTAACGGGTGTCGATGCACCTAATAAAAACGCATGCACGTGGCGTGCAACGAGTTATGAACTGAATCGAGGCAATAATTGCAATTGCAAAAATTGTGATGATGTGATCATGTGTGTGATTTTCTGCGCGCTAGTAATGAAGAAAGACTTACCAGATTTTCCAACCCTGGAGCTACCCAGTACTACAACACGTATTCTGTTTACATTGGTCATGTCGTATGGAAATTGTCGGTGGTCAGTGTCAATTTAATACCAAAGAAACGTTCACAGTATCACACCAAGTCCGAACTGAAACTGCGCGCAACCCAACTCTGTGCTCCAGCTCAAGTTCAAGAGAAATGGGCAGTAAATTAATCAAAACGCACAGCGTTAACTGCGTTATATATTAGTATCAAATAATTAAAGTCACTTTGCGTGATATACAATAAATGCTGCGGCACTAATTGGTAGATTTATTGCAGGTTTCATGGGTCGAACCGATTGACCATTCGCATATTATGCCCTAGTCGATTCTTTTCTCTGCTAATTGAGGCACATTTCGTTAATCGAGATGTGTTGATCGATTGCGCGTGTTACCGGTGCTTGCTGACTATGCAAGAACGACTCCGCTGCTTCGCGACGTTCAGTGGTCGACTGGTGAGAACCGGGATACACACGGCTAGTACTTCTCTTCCACCTTTTAGAAGGGGCTTTGGCCCCCACCTGTTGCTGAAGCTCGTATGAAAATCTCCTGGGATTTTCATGACGCGATTTTCTGCAAACGCAATCGCACTCGGCACTCTTTTGCCATCAGACGTATCTCCTGACACTCGAACTTACCCACCGTAACACGTTCAAACAATGATATGAATTCATATATTTCGCTACACTTCTGAAACATTTTGTTTGTTTTAATTTCAATGAATTTATTTTGTTCCGCAAAATCCATACCATCCTCCTGGAAAATTGCAAGGAGATCAAGTCGAATAAACTTGAATAGAAAAAATGAACCTGTTTATTTTGCAAACTCACTTTATCATTTCCAATGGGACTGCTTTCAATCATACTAAATAAAATGTCGAAAAAGATTATTTAACATTAGTCCTATTTATCCTTATATTCCTAAAATTCTATGATAATAATAGGAAACATAGCACCCACATGCTCAAGCACCCACCAGAAAGGACTCATAAGGTATGGAGCACCCATGAGACATTGCTAAACAATCAATAAAACCTCCAATTACATTGGTTACATATGTATTCATCAATACAGATCCGAGATAAGGGTAAGGAAAACGAAGGACTTGGCTCAGATAAACATAAGGAAAGAGCGCAAAATTGAAGAAAAAAAAATTCCAACAGTAATTGTCAAACATTATCATATTTTCAACTGTACCCGACTATATTTCATATTTTCTATACTGACAGAATTTGTCACATTTTCAACTGTAATTTCCAAAATCTGTGAAGTTTTGATCACCAGCTGTGAAAATCTCTAAAATGGTAAACCCCAATTATTGAAATTTGCCAAATTTTGTAATGTTTTCAACTATTTATAACTGACAAAACTTATTTCATATTTTTAACTCTAGTTGTTCAACTGTAACTGTAAACATTTCTGATATCCTCAATTGTAACTATCAAAATATGTCAAATTTTGTAGCTCTATTTTCAAATTCCGTCGAAATTTCAATAAGAACCGTCAAAATCTGTGAAGATTTAAGAAGCTGTGTTAATTGCACGGTTCGTTAAAAGTAATAATTCTATTACAAACTTTTTACTTTTTTCATTTGTTTGCATAGTATGTATATGTCACATTATAAGTTTATTATCTGAATGCATGATTATTTAACTGCAACTCCCAAAATGAGTTATTTTCCACTGAAAAATCAACATTAATGACTTATTGAGAAATGATCGTTATTTACGTATAAAAAAGTATTATTAAATTGTAGTCCATATGCTACCATTGAATAGCTTATTAGATGAGCACTCAGAATATGAAGCGATATACAGGCTGTTCCATAAAAAAAAAGAGTTCTAGCCATTTGAAAATAACAAAATTGTATCGTTGTTGCAGAACACCCTGTGTATTCTACGTAACTGCAAATATTTTGTATGTTTTAGCACATTTCCTGGGTACTTGCATAATTACTCACATTTTATTCAACTATATCGAAAAATTCTGAACGAAGATAAAAATTCAACAAAACCTTATTATAAGAAATCTTTATAAAATTTTCACTTATACAGTTCGTAAAAGGTAATATTTTCAATATTAACCTTTAATTTTTTTCATTTTCTTGCACAATATGTATATGTCACAATATAAGTTTATTATGTAAATAAATGATTATTTATCTCAACTCCCAAAATGAGTTATTTTTCACAGAAAAATCAACATTAATGACTTATTGAGAATTGATCGTTATTTACCTATCAAAAGGTATTATTAGATTATAATCCATATGCTATCATTGAATAGCTTATTAGATGAGCACTCAGAATATGAAGCGATATACAGGCTGTTCCATTAAAAAAAGAGTTCTAGCCATTTGAAAATAGCAAAATGGTATCGTTTTTTTTCAGAACACCCTGTGTATTCTACGTGACTACAAATATTCTGTATGTTTTGTCACACTGCTTGGGTACTTGCATACCCAGATTCTTTCATTGATCTTTTATAATAAGGTTTTGTTGAATTTTCATCCTTGTTCATAATTTTTCGTTAAATTTGAATAGAATGTGAATAACTTGGTAAAGTTGCATCTGATCCTAAATTCCTAAAATAGATCAAAAATAAAAAGCTAACAAATTTTTAAAAAAACTAAATCATCATTCCATGTTAGAAACTTCAGGGAAAATGTGGAAATTTGATTATACATCTTCCACTTGCAATTTGAAACACGACGAAAATTGACAGAAAATAAAACGAGATATTGTATTCTATTAATTTCAACGATATAACTGACCATAGGCATACAATGAGAAGGCGCAATATTTCGGAAATCTGCTTTAGAGGATGGCAGGAGTATAAAAGCAATGTTTTTTTAATGTTCCAATGGATATCGAATCCATCTTGCACATTTTTCAAAAATATCTATATTTGGTTTTCCATGAATCATTTTTAGTAAAGAAGGTAAAACGGCCATCTAAGTACAAAGTCGCAATTATCACAATGAATTAAAAAGTTTAAACGAAAATTCCAGAAAAAGTAAAGTTTATGTAAAGTAAAATAAGGGGGTGTTCTCAAGTTTTTTCATTTTCTGAAAATTGTGTTTCGAATAAGTGTGGAAAATTTATTAATAATTTATACACTAGAATTGCAAAAAGTAATCTAATTTCCGGAAATATGAAAATTTAATGGCTTCCAATTTCCAGTTAATTTTCAAATATTACCCTCACTATTGCAACGATTACTGAAAAATTTTCAATTATTACTACCAAACTTGCACTTATTAAAAAAGTAGTAGTTTAACCTAATTGCCAAAGATTATAGGCAAGTTTGCAATTTTTAGTAAAATTTCAGATATTAGAGTCAAAATTTAAAAAGTTCTTCATTGGTATCAAAATGAAAATTATTACTGTCTAATTTTCAGTTCTATCTGCCAATAATTATTTATTTTTCTTATAGTTCATCCAATTTGGATACCAGTTGTTATTATTTTTTTTAATTGTTTTTTTCCTTTTTTATACTTACTGGCACTTATTGGAGTACTTACTGGTATAAATATAATAAATTTTCAAATATTACCCTCACTGTTGCAACGATTACTGTAAAATTTTCAATTATTACTACCAAACTTGCAATTATTATTGATAAAGTAGTAGTTTCACCTAATTGCCAAAGATTATAAGGAAGTTTGCAACTTTTAGTAAAATTTCAGATAATACAGTCAAAACTTCAAAAGTTCAAATCCTTATAGTCAAAATCACAAAGTTCTTGTTTGGTATGAAAATGAAATTAATTTATTATTAATAAAGTTGTAGTTTTGCCTAATTGCCTAAGATTATAGTCAAGTTTGCAATATTTAGTAAAATTTCAGATATTTCAGTCAAAATTTCAAAAGATCCCAGCATTATAGTCAAAATCACAAAGTTCTAGTCTGGTATCAAAATGAAATGAATTTATTATTGATAAAGTTGTAGTTTTACGTAATATTATAGGCAAGTTTGAAATTTTTAGTAAAATTTCAGACATTATAGTCAAAATTTAAAAAGTTCTTCTTTGGTATCAAAATGAAAATTATTACTGTCTAATTTTCAGTTCTATCTGCCAATAATTATTTATTTTTTCTAGTTCCATCCATTTTCGATACCTGTTGTTATTATTTTTTTTATTATTTTCTTCCTTCTTTATACTTACTGGTACTTACTGGAGTACTTACTGGTATAAATATAATAATAAATTTTCAAATATTACCATCACTGTTGCAACGATTACTGTAAAATTTTCAATTATTACTAACAAACTTGCAATTATTATTGATAAAGTTGTAGTTTTATCTAATTGCCAAAGATTATAGCCAAGTTTGCAATATTTAGTAAAATTTCAGATATTACAGTCAAAATTTCAAAAGTTCCCATCATTATTGTCAATATCACAAAGTTCTTGTTTGGTATCAAAATGAAATGAATTTATTATTGATAAAGTTGTAGTTTTACCTAATTGCCAAAGATTATAGCCAAGTTTGCAATATTTAGTAAAATTTCAGATATTACAGTCAAAATTTCAAATGTTCCTATTATTATAGTCAAAATCACAAAGTTCTTGTTTGGTATCAAAATCAAATGAATTTATTATTGATAAAGTTGTAGTTTTACCTATTTGCCAAAGATTATAGCCAAGTTTGCAATATTTAGTAAAATTTCAGATATTACAGTCAAAATTTCAAAAGTTCCTATCATTATAGTCAAAATCACAAAGTCCTTGTATGGTTTTAATAGTGGGAATAATGGAAATTTAATAGCTTGCATCGAAATTTTCGATGAATTATCGGTTATTACCATCAATATTTTAAGGATTGCATCAAAATTTCTATTAGTAGCTACTGCTAAAATTGCAATAATTATTGCCAAAGTTTTAATTCTACCAAAACTCCAATTATTACATTTTTTTACTTTATAGTAAAATTTCAGTCATTGCAATCAAAATTTCAAAAATTGCAGCACAATTTTCAATTGTTAGTAAATTGTCAGTAATTATGGTCAAAACTTCAAAATTGACTATCAATTTAATCAAACTGTCAATTATTACTATTGAAATGTTATTTAAAAGTATCAAAAGTTTTAATTATATCAGTCAAAATTTCATTAATCGGGTAAAAGTATTCATGGTTACTATCAAAATTAATGTAGCAACTTTTAATCCAATTTCTTAAAAAAAACTATAAATGTCGTTAATACAGATATTTTCATTTTATGATACTAAAAGTTGAATATTTTTAGTCTTGAACTTCATAAAATATTGTTTTTTTTTGTAAGTAAGTTTAAACGAAAATTCAGGAAAAAATAAAAATCAGTTCTCATTTTTTTTATTTTCTTCTAGAAAAGTGTGAAATGAGTAAGTGGAGAAAATTTAATTATATTTTACTGAAAAATACTTCTAAGCCTGGCTCTATAGTAATACTTTAAATTTTGTGCCTGAACCCTAGGCCGTAATATGTAATTATGCAATTTTAATTGTATTGTCATATGACGAAATTTTGGGCGGTATTACTATTATATAATTATTGGATAGGAAGTGCGAGCACCAACGACGATTTCCTAAAGTCGGCGCCGCTATGTGCCACAAGCGAACTAAATAATTTAAAATTTTGAAAATATTATTATAAATACCAAAATTTTAATTAAAAATTTCAATAAATTAATTGAAACCTCTAATTTCTTGTGGAAATTATAAAGCACTTATCCTCAAAGCATATAACTCACTGAGATATTAACATTTTAATAGAAATGTGCAAAACTTTTAAGGAAAAATACAAAAAAAATATTATAAATTACAAACCTTAATAGAAATTATGAAATATTCGTTGCAAGCAAAGATTTTGTATCATCTTCATCATTTTCCTTACAAATAACTTTTTTTTTTAATACATCAACCACAAAAGTCGCATTGGAATTATGTCATGCCTATTGTTAATTACAATAAATGTGCATTAGTATTGGAAAGTATAAAGAAATTATTAAATTTTTTGATACAAATAGCAAACTGTTTGCAATAATTACAAAGCCATGAATCATAATTTCCAGTGGAAATTTCTAATTTCTAATATAAATGAAATATTCATTGTAATTTACAATCGACATGATATAATGTCAATGAAGATTTTGTGGTTTGATGAGCTTCTTGCAAATTTTTAATTGAAGTTTGTAATTTGTAGGGTAAATATAGAAAGTTTGTATATTACAAAATTTTGACAAATTACAAAGCCATGAATCATAAATTCTAATGGAAATTTATAATTTCTAATATAAATGAAACATTCATTGTAATTTACAATCGACATGATATAATGTCAATGAAAAGTTCGTGGTTTGATGAGCTTTTTGCAAATTTTTAATTGAAGATTGTAATTTGTAAGGTAAATATAGAAAGTTTGCATTTAAAATGTGCGAATTTTTGATTGAAAATTATAACGGATTTCCCCACAAATCAAATTCCACACAAAATTATAAAGTGTTTCATAGAATTTGTTAAAAATATATAATGGAAATGGAAGGGCACCAAGGAAAATCCTAGTCCAAAGGGGGAAATTTATAAGTTCTAATATAAATGAAACATTCATTGTAATTTGCAATCGACATGATATAATGTCAAAGAAAATTTTGTGGTTTGATGAGATTTTTGCAAATTTTGAAGTGAAGTTTGTAATGTGTAAGGTAAATATAGAAAGTTTGCATTTAAAATGTGCGAATTTTTGATTGAAAATTATAACGGATTTCCCCACAAATCAAATTCCACACAAAATTATAAAGTGTTTCATAGAATTTGTTAAAAATATATAATGGAAATGGAAGGGCACCAAGGAAAAATCCTAGTCCAAAGGGGGAAATTTATAAGTTCTAATATAAATGAAACATTCATTGTAATTTGCAATCGACATGATATAATGTCAAAGAAAATTTTGTGGTTTGATGAGATTTTTGCAAATTTTGAAGTGAAGTTTGTAATTTGTAAGGTAAATATAGAAAGTTTACATTTAAAATGTGCGAATATTTAGTTGAAAATTATAACGGATTTCCCCACAAATCAAATTCCACACAAAATTATAAAATGTTTCATAGAAATTGTTAAAAAATATATAATGGAAAGGGAAGGGCACCACAGAAAAATCCTAGTCCAATTAGGGGTGGGGGGTGAAAAAGTTTGGAAACCCTGATATAGTAGTTAAAATTATGGTTTCGATAGCAGCGAATCGATATTTCTAATAAATATGTTTTCAGTAAGCTTGTTCAATTTGCAACTCTTGTTCCAGCCCTATTCGCTCGAATGGGCTTGAAATCTAGAACTCCATAATAAATAACTCGCACTTCAGGGGGCATATTAAAAATACCTAGATGAATATGTACCTACTGTGGCCGCCATAAAGTATGTACCATAGGGGCAACTTTTTTATTAATTCTGTTTTTAATGGGTTTCGACATCAAGATTAATAATCACAAAATTGCCAAACTATTTTTTTGTTTGGGTCAAATCGATTATCTGGCGAATACGTGCTGTAATCATCAAAACATGAAAAATTATAATAAGGAAAAGTAAGTACCTTGTATGTCAATATTTTAGTTGTAGCTGAAACTTTTTTCAAAAAAATATAACTATAATTCAATTTTTAATTTATTAATTTAGATTGCAGTTGAATTAACATGAAATGTTTCAATAAATAGCAAAATATAAATGTGAAATTTAGTTTTCGTAAGTGAAATCTTCAAAATATGAAAATTAAATTTTTGCAAAAGTTATAGAAAACTAAAAAAAAACGGATGACCTTTGAATGATTCAGTAATCAAAGGTTGCATATATATTTTTGCAAATGTATTTAATTTATTGTGAAGGCAACTTTTTAGTTCATCTTGTTTAAAAAATATCTATAAATTGAACCACTGATGTCAGAAACAACCCAAGTCGTACATAAATAGTTTGAAATAATTAATGAAAAAAAAATTAGTCACGGACTAAAGTTGTTTCTGGCCTCATTTGATATTTTCAGTGTCTAATACACCTTTAAAATATTTGAATAAGGTTGTTTTTGAGCTGAATTGAAAGAACTACATCAGTTAAGCCCAATGTATAACTCAAATATAACCAACAGTGAACTTAGGGGATTTATGAAATCAGTGATTCAATTATTTCCCTTTTCATTATTTCAGTTCACTACTGTTGAGTTGCCATAAAATGTTTCAATAAACATGAGAATATAAAGTTTGCATATTTTTGCAAATGTAATTCATTGATTGCGAAAAACTATTGTTAATGCTTGATTTCAATATACTCCGAAATATTCTGAATCTTTGACTAGACTAGCTGAAGGCAGTCGATAAAGAACTCGTGGAATCCAAATGGAATTATTAAAATTGCATCGCATTGCCCGAAACCACAAATTATATTCCATTATTATCTCCCTCGTCATCTTCAATTTTATGCCTTGTTCGATGCAACGAAGAACGCCCCTTGCGGTATCTACTTGTGAAAATGCGCCTCACGAATTCATTGTTGTATAAAATCTAATGTAATTTACTATGTTTAGTATTACATTAAGCCGTTATTGCGATATTATGTATTGCAGTCAATTAGAAGTTTGTCAATCAGGATTTAAAATTAATTTCATATGTATTATCGAACGTAGTTTTTATCAAACCAGAAATGTGAAATTTAGTTTTGGTAAGTGAAATCTTAAAAACATGAAATAATTTTTTTGCAAAAGTAATATAACACTAAAAAAAAATTGACGAGCTTTGAATGATTCAGTAATCTATAAGCAATAAAAAAATCAATGATTTCCGAAAATTAGCACCTATTTCGATTTAGGTACAGTCATGCTCACATAAATCTATTACAAGATATTAGGTTACAATAGCAATTTTATATGACAATGTCAAATTGTTTGTACTAGATTTATGTGAGCATGACTGTATATCAATTTCAAAATCGAGATATTCTAGTAAGTAAAAATCACTCGGTACATCTAATAGGGGCTAATAAGGTTTTCAGACAAGCACAAATGAATGCTGTATAATTTTTTTTTAAACCAGAGTGGTGCTAGTCCATTTTTTTTAAATTTGAGTAAAGTCCTGAAATAGCCAACGGACCAGACTGCAAGTGTATTTCTGGATTTCAGAGAATTAAAAAAAATGGACTTATACCACTCTGTTTTTAACGGCTCATATATATTTCAGTTATGCATACTGAAATCTTGTTGTAAATACGAAATACTAATCCGCAGTAACGTCACGAAATAATTAATAATTCACAAAAATTGCATTCCTAGAGCGCAGTAATAACACGTTTGCAGAATTCGCAGTCTCGCTTTAAACGTAAGAATTGAATCCAAAGTCTAAGTGGCGCCTGGTAGGTGCCCATTACGACAATGAAAATTTAATCATTTACCTTGTTAGTGGCATTTTCTGAGATATTGCATGAAATATTGTAGTTCTGTAACCCATTACCGGGGGTCAGATCAATTCGCCACGGGTCATATAATTACATTGGGGTATTACACTGGCTTCTCCCATGATCTCAGGCGGCATCGACTTTTAACGGTCATTGTTCTAACAGCAGGTCATAGGCCGTAATTACATTAGCTAATACAACATAAGTAATTTCCAAATAATTTTTTTTATAAAACGATTACGAGAAACGCAACGTATAATTTAAAAATATCCCAATTTTAAATAATAACATAATTTACTTCCATATAATTTTTATCGGTAATAGAGTCGGTTGAAATATAATCTAGACACATTTCTACACTTACAAAGATACAAGAAACTATCCAATTTAAATACATTGTGGTGGTGGAAAGGTGATAACGTCTTTATTTTCCAATTGGAGGTGATTTTTATCGCCCGTCTGGTTAATAGGGGCGATAAAATGACAAAACTACGGGCACCTTATCACGGTTTGTATTATTCCCTAAATTGCCCGTGAAAATGCATTGGTCTCTACAATCCGACGCGTGTAAGTCGATCGGTCACTGTCAAGAAACGCGTTGCACTAAAAGGGTTATTTCTCGTCAGGATTTTTAGAGGGACGAGTTTTGTACACCTATGTTTACGATAACAGGGTGAATTAATACGTTAAGGTAAAAGCTTCCATTTATATACCATCGGGCTGCATTTGCTTGTACAATAATGTACGTCCATACTGTTTTAATAGGAAAATATTTACCACACTCTAATAAAGTTTCTTTAGGTAATTAAGAAGACAGAGCTATGCTTGCACATTAATCTATAAGTGGGTAAAGCGAACGTAAAGTTTTACAATGCATGTAATAATAAAATAGGTTCATGTCAAATATCACACGTTGTAAAAGTAAGTCGAGGTGCCCAATTATTTATGGACTACAAAACAATAAATGCCGCAGCTGCTGACGCCTAGCATGGCCGTAAATTTAGTTACTTCAAAATTACTGCCATAAAAAATAATAGAAATTGATGTTACGGGCAATTCTACTGAATGTTATTTATTATATTTTATTATATTATTTATGGTTGCATATACATGATTTATAAATAATAACCCACGGCATATCTATGAAAATCAATTACATATTTTCAACTATGTATTATTTACTATTATAATATACCGGGTGTCACACGCTAATGGCCAATTTAAAGTTTATGGTATTCCCGATAAACTTTAGCCATTTTTCATAATGTCTATTTGAAATCAAAATCTTGGAATTCAATTTTTTCTCAGAAAGTAATAATGATAGGTGTATACACATCTCCACAAGAGATGTTTCAAATTATACAGGGAAGCTGCTCTATATATACCTTGACATTTTTTTAACTCTGAACACAGTGAATACAACGTCAGTATGTTTAATTTAAATCAGTATTGATTTGAGTACGTAATCAACCATGTTTGGATGGTTTTTTTTAATTTTATTTTATCGTGAACCACATACACTTTTATTGGTCCATTAGCTTGGGACACCCTGTATGTTGCTCCAAATAACATTTGTTAAAAAATCTTTTTCATAAAATAAGCAGTTATTTTGGTTTGGCATTTGTAGATGTTGTCCCACTTCATTGGCTCACCCAGTATATTTCTGAATTTATTTTATTTAAATCTAGATACAGTAAATGATATAATTATTATTATATATAAACAAGGTGCCCTACAACAGTTTTGAAGCTATTGCTCCTTAGATTTTTAGAGTACTAATTTAATGTAGGTACTAATCAATGTTAAACTATTCCACGGATAACTAGAGCTGAAACTTAATTAATTCCTCGGATATACTGGGCGTCCCACGCAAAATGACCATTAAAAGTTTACGGAGTTTCCGATAAAATAAAAATTTAAAAAAAAAAACAACATAACATAATTCAATTTGTTCTCTTCGTAGGGAATATTTTCTAGAAAGCTGAAAATATTTCCTACGAGGAGAACAAATTCAATTATGTTATGATGATTTTATTCAAATTTCGCTTCCGGTTCAACCGAAAGTAGCCTCAACTTTGTTATTTTAAATAGAACACCCTGTATATTATTATATTTGAGGATTCCCTGTTTAATTGCCTACATACTGAAATAATTTCCTTGCCACTTGCCTCTTATAGTTTTGGGGATTGAAATTAATTTGTAAAATTTTCACCTCGAAATTACGATTTGACAAATGGCTCCAATTTCTGTTAGGCATAAGATAGAAACAAAATCTTCATCTCGAATTATACCTAATAGATCATTCGAATATTTCACAGCTGTTAATTATGATGATTTTTTTTCATGTTTTCCTTCGGTTTGTAAAAATTATTATCATAAATTATAACTTAAAAAGAATTTTCTTTGTATTTTATTACGAATGTATAGAATATTAATTACATTTTATTACATTTTTACATTAATTACATTAATACAATTAATACAATAATTACATTAATTACATTCATTATCTCGAGTTTAATTAAACTCTTTAGTTTCGTCATCTAGAAGAGGCATTTTAATTCTTAACTTATAAAAGTTTGGAACCGAATGTCAACCTTAAAAGATTGTCAAATTTAAAAGAAATGGGGGTTATGAAAAAACACATTTATACAATAACTTGAATAATCACTACTGCAATATTTGATTATGTTTTGTATAATGTAAGGGCCTCATTTATAGCCAATATCCCAAGTATATTTATTCGTATATGGATGACGTAAAAAATATTATCATAAATTATAATTTAAAAATAATCTTCTTTGTATTTTATTACGTATGTATAGGATATTAATTACATTTTATTTCATTTTTACATTAATTACATTACTACAATTAATACAATAATTACATTAATTACATTCATTATCTCGAGTTAAGTTAAACTCTTTGGTTTCGTCATCTAAAAGAGGCATTTTAATCTTAACTTATAAAAGTTTTTAACTGAATGTCAACCTTAAAAGATTGTCAAATTTAAAAGAAATGAGGGTTATGAAAAACCGCATTTATACAATAACATTTTGAGAAAAACAAATACAGGAAAGTCTGTTTGTCTACTTATTTTTTTGCAATCAACTGTATATTGGAGAAAAATCTTCTGATATTTGTCAGGGTTATAAAGTTTTATGAAAATTTATATAATATATAATTTATCATATTTGTAGTTTTTTATCAGATCTTGTGCTTTTTAGAATTATCTTCTTCTTTCTATCTCCTTAACTTTTTCCTGCACTGTGCGGTTTTTATTACACAGTGATAGATCGACTTGACAAAAATGATCAGGAGATATGCAAAAATTAGTTGGAATTTTATTTTTTTACATTTTAGTATGTTACATTGAAAGAATATTATATTTTTATCTTGTATTTTCATTGATATAAAGAACATGGTTTGCCGAAAGTTGATTTTCTGCAAAAAAAAAATTTAATTTATCAATAATCTTGTCTTTGCAACAAGCTATTCCAAAAAATGATGTATTATGAAAATTAGTAGAAAATTAGAAACTAAAATCAGTTCTATTTAGAATGGCATCTTAGTCGAAAATCATATAAAAAGCGCAATTTATTTGAAATATCGGTTAGTTTCGATTTTTATGAATCTATGTCAAAATGTGAAATATTCCCCTTTTTACAGATTGCCTCTTAGGGCCGGTTCCATAATATCACAGAATAGTCTCCTTTATGTAAAGCTTACTTAATAGAAAAGTCGACTTTAAAGTCTGCTTCTGTTCCATATGATAAAAGACACTTTTTCGTAAAGTGACGTTTAAAAATCTATCATGGAACACGTAACAGTACTTAAAGGCGCCTTTTCGGTTTAAAGCAAACTTTAATACCATTATGGTACGGCCGGTAAAGCTTGTAAAGCTACAAGTATGAAAATATAGAAATACTTTTTTTTTTCCAGACCCTTCTTTTAACTCTAATTTAAAAAAGTTTTGGACTGATCGTACCCTTGAAAAATTGTTAAATTTACAAATTTAAAAGAAATGGGGGTTATGAAAAACCACATTTATACAATAACATTTTGAGAAAAGCAAATACAGGGACGTGTTTTGTCTACTTATTATTTTGCCTGTATATCATCACCTGTATATTGGAGAAAAATATATAGTTATTTGTCAGGGTTATAAAGTTTTATAAAAATTCTTCGAAAATCGAAACATATAATAATTTCTCATATTTGTAGGTTTTTATCAGATCTTGTGCTTTTCGGAATTATCTTCTTCTTTCTATCTCCTTAACTTTTTCCTCGACTGTGCTGCTTTTATTACACGGTGATAGATCTACTTGACAAAAATTATTAGGAGATATTTAAAAATTTCTTGGATTTTATTTTTTTACATTTTGTTATTTACACTAAAAGAATATTATATATTTGTTTTATATTTTCCTTAATATAAATAACATGGTTTGCCGAAAGTTGATATTCTGCATAAACACAAACTAAAAATTTTGCAGATTTTAATTTATCAAAAATCTTGTCTTTGCAACAAGCTATTACAAAAAATGATGTTTTATGAACATTAGTAGAAAATTAGAAACTAAAATCTGCTCTACTTACAATGGTATCTTAGTCGAAATCCATATAAAAACTGCAATTTATTTGAAATATTGGTTAGTTTCGATTTCTATGAAGTTATGTTAAAATGTGAAATATTCCCCATTTTCAGATTACCTCTTAGGGCAGGTTCCATAATATCACAGAAAAGTCTCCTCTATGTAAAGCTTACTTAATAGAAAAGTCGACTTTAAAGTCTGCTTCTGTTCCATATGATAAAACCACTTTTTCGTAAAGTGACGTTTAAAAATCAATTATGGAACACGTTACAGTACTTAAAGGCGCCTTTTCGGTTTAAAGGAAACTTTAATACTATTATGGAACCGGCCGTAAAGCTGGTAAAACTACAAGTAAGAAAATATAGAAATACTGATTTTTTTCCAGACCCTTCTTTTCACTCTAATTTTAAAAAGTTTTGAACTGATGGTACCCTTGAAAAATTGTCAAATTTACAAATTTAAAAGAAATGGAGGTTATGAAAAACCACATTTATACAATAACATTTTGAGAAAAACAAATACAGGGACGTGTTTTGTCTACTTATTATTTTGCCTGTATATCATCACCTGTATATTGGAGAAAAATATATAGATATTTGTCAGGGTTATAAAGTTTTATAAAAATTCTTGGAAAATCGAAACATATAATAATTTCTCATATTTGTAGGTTTTTATCAGATCTTGTGCTTTTCGGAATTAACTTGTTCGTTCTATCCCCTTAACTTTTTTCTAAACTGTGCCGCTTTTATTACACGGTGATAGATCAACATGACAAAAATGATCAGGAGATATTAGTTTGCCGAAAGTTGATATTCTGCAAAAGCACAAACTATAAATTTTAATTTATCAATAATCTTGTCTTTGCAACAAGCTATTCCAAAAAATGATGTATTATGAAAATTAGTAGAAAATTATAAACTAAAATCTGCTCTACTTAGAATGGTATCTTAGAAATTAAATTAAATAGAAATTCATATTAAAAGGTGCAATTTCTTTAAAATATGGCTTAGTTTCGATTTTTATTAATTTATGATAAAATGTGAAATATTCCCAAAGGTATATACATATTATTAGTACGTTCTAGATTATAATGGTGTTTTTAGTTATTAAAAAGGACTATCGGCCGAAGCCTTTCTGCCCGTGAACTTTTGATAATTTGGTCAATATGACAAATGAGTCTGAATATTCCCATTTTTTCAGATTGCCTCTTAAGCATCTTTTAAGCTTTGTAAAACTACAAGTAAGAACATATAGAAATACTGATTTTTTTCCAGACCCTTCTTTTAGGTTAGGTTAGGTTAGGTTGGTATAAATATAAGTTTACATATACAAATATTGATAAATTTCGGAGATGCTTCCTTTAGGTGCAATTATCTAAAAATGCACATAGTTTTCTATGTGTAACTCATTTATTTTTAAATGTCGATATTTTAACATTAAAAAAATGTCAGGTTATCTGTTATACTTATCAGTGCATACAAAATATAATATTTGGCAAACATTTAAAATCAAGAAAAAAAAAAAACAACGGCGAGTGTAGTCAGTCAATCAAGTGAACCTAAGGGCTAAAATTTAAGCAGAAAACAGTGGCAAAGACCAGTAAAATATTAAAGACAATCAAGTGAGGTTATATACTCAAGAAAATAAACAACGCGACGTAGCTAGCCATAGGCAACCAAACTAGCAAATAAGCTGGACGGGCGCAATAGCTGTCGCGAACGGAAACAATAAATGAGAAGCAATAAGCGAGATAGGGAGCCGGACAGTAGCCCGGATAAAGAAGCTGAGGCATTCACGAAGAGCAAAAAAGTAATAAGAAGCCCAGTACTGAAAATAAACGAAGATCGTAAAACCAAAGAAGAAACCTTAAAAATGGAGGAAATGATCAAAGAAATTCTTAAAGAAGTTAAAAACACAAACTCAGAGATCCAAGGAATGAAGGCGGAAATGGAAGAAAGTAAGAGACAATGGGAACAAGAAAAGAAGGAGCTAAATGAGAGAATTGATAAACTGGAAGAGAGAATTGAGCAGCAAGACAAAGAAAAGAGGAAGAACAATATAATTATCAAAAATCTTGAAAATAATGAAACTAAACCGCTTATGGAAAACCTAAAAGAAAAACTGCAAATCGATATCAAATACAAAGAAAAGAAGGACATAGGCAAGAATGGTAAAGAGAAGATGATAGTGATTGAAATGGAGACATGGGAGCAGAAACAAGAAGTAATGAAGAACACGTACAGACTGAAGGGAACCAAAATATACCTGGAGAACGACCTAACACTAACAGAAAGAAAAATACAGGCTGAAATTCGTAAGATTGCTAGAAGTGAGAGGGAAAAAGGAAATACAGTTAAGACAGGGTACAAGAAAATATACATAAATGGACAACCCTACGTCTGGGACCAAAAAGAACAAGGGGTGACAAAAAAGGATTAGCGACTAAAGAACAACCACAAGATATAAAGATGACGACAATGGCAACGAAAAAGGATAATGATGAAAGAGATGCAACCCAGGAGGCGACAAAGGTAACGAAAAAGGAGTGTGATACAAAAACAAAAGAAACATACAATAAGGAAACAGATGAAGAAATAAGACAAGAAAGGAATACGGTAAATGAGAAACAGGAGAGAAAAATAAAACAAGTTCATAAAAGACTGGGAACATGGAATGTTAGAAGCCTAAACGGGAAAGAAGTAGAACTGGTAGACGAATTCGAGAGAGCAAACTTAGAGATTTTAGTAGTAACAGAAACGAAGAAAAAGGGAAAAGGGACTGAAGAAATATATAAGGGTCATCTTCTAGTATACAGCGGAGTAGAGGAGAAGGAGAGAGCAAAAGCGGGAATTGGATGTATTTTACATAGAGACACAAAAAACACACTGAATAATTGGGAAGCTATATCAGAGAGGATCCTAATGTTAGAACTGAAAAACGATAGAGAAATGAAAACAATAATCGCAGTGTATGGACCAGATGAGAATGATACAATTGAAAACAAGGACAGATTCTGGGAAAAACTAGACCTAGTAACAGAAACAGCAAGAGGACCCATATATATGGTAGGTGACCTAAACGCAAGGGTTGGCCAGAGAGACCATGTTCACACAACAACCATTGGAAAACACGGAGAAAAGAAAAGAAATAATAATGGAGAGAGATTGCTGGACTTCTGTACATTGCACGACCTAATCATTGCGAACACATTCTACGAACATAAAGACATACACAAATATACAAGAGTGCAGCAGAGTAGAGGCGAAAAATCCATAATAGATTATATAATACTCGAAAGGAAAAACAGAGACTCGATACGAGACGTTGTAGTCAGAAGAGGATTTGAGATATACAGTGATCACCACCTACTTGTGGCAAAAACCAAAACAAAGAACGAAGAAACTAAAACAACCCCAGAATATGAAAAGAGAAAACACACGGAAATAATAAGAGCATATAAACTAAAGGACAGAAAAACGGCAAAGAAATACGAAGAGAAAACAAATGAAAAATTTGAAAACACAGTAGATAAACTAGAATACATGGATATTGAGAAGCTTTGGAAAGTATTCAGTACTATCATCATCGACACAGCACGGGATATATGTGGAACCAACAGACAAAATCAGAACAAAAAACAAACAGCGTGGTGGACAGATAAGATTAAAGAGCAAGTAAAAATCAAAAAGAAGAACTGGCAGACGTACTTACATATGAAAACAACTAGCAGCTACGAAATATATAAAGAACAACGAGTCAAAGTAAAAAATATGATTATGGAATCAAAGCAGAAAACCTGGCAAGAATTTGGTGAAAAAATAGAAAAAGACAGCAAAGGAAACCAGAAATTATTCTACAGAGTGCTCAAAAATTGCAGAAGTAGTAAAAAAGCAGACAATTTGGCAATTAAAGACGAGAAGGGCAGAGTCCTAACGGACGAGAAACAAATAATGGAACGCTGGAGAAAGTATTTTCAAAACCTACTAGTAGAGAAAGAAACAAGACAGCAAGAGAAGGAAAAAGATACAACAAGCAAAAGAGACCAAAAAGAGCCGAAGACAGAACCGAATATAACTATGGAGGAATTACTAGATGCGATAAACAGACTAAAGAATGGCAAGGCAGCAGGAGAGGACCAAATCACGGCGGAGATGATTAAGTGTCTGGGAGAAAGAGGAAGAGAAACATTGCTAAATATATGCAACAAGGTGTGGACTGAGGAAAAAATCCCAAAACAGTGGGAAATAGGACTAATAGTCCCAATACTCAAAAAAGGAGACAAGATGGACTGCAACAATTATAGAGGCATCACATTGTTAGGAACAACTATGAAACTAATGGAACAAATTCTGGAGAAAAGGTTGCGACAACAAGTAGAGCAGTCATTGTCAGAAGAACAGAGCGGATTCAGGAAAGGCAGATGTACGCAAGATCATGTATTTACAATTAAAGAAATAATAAACAAAACCCTGGTCAGATCACAAACAACATACCTGGCATTCCTAGATATGGAAAAAGCTTTTGATAAGGTGCCAAGAGCGAGGATATGGGAAGCTTTGAATAAAAGGAACATCGACCAAAAACTAATTAAGGTAATTAAAAGCATGTACAATAAAACCAGAAACTGCGTAATAAGTAAAAACATGAAATCCGAAATATTCTATACCACTAAAGGAGTAAGACAAGGAGGAAGCTTAAGCCCGCTATTATTCATCATTTTCATGGACGATCTGATCAAAGCAACGAAACAAAGAACCAGGCCCCTGTATATAGGCTATAGAAAACTAGAGAGGATTGGTATCTCGGACTGTGCCTTTGCGGACGACGTGGAGATCATAGCCAGGAATAAAAAAGACCTCGAAAATAACCTGAAAACATGGAATGATGTGCTCAAAGAAAACGGAATGAAAATGAACAAGAGCAAAACAAAAATAATGGTGATATCGGAAGAAAAGAAAGATGTACAAATAAAGATAGACGGAGAAATAATTGAACAGGTTAGCAGCTACCAATACCTAGGTACCATGATAGATGAAACAGGCAGACAAGAAGCAGAGCTCAACAAAAGAGTTGAAATGGCAAACAAGGCATATTATGCAATGGACAAGGTACTGGGAAGAAACAAAGAAATATCAAAAGAAACTAAAATGAAAGTATATAGGATAATATACAGACCTATACTCACTTATGGCTGTGAGACATGGGTATTATCAAGGAAAGACAGAAACAAGATCAGAGCAGCAGAAATGAAAATACTTAGAAGAGTGAAAGGTGTAACATTAAGAGACAGGGTTAGGAGCGACCAGATACGCAAAGAGCTCGGGATAGAACCCGTTGAAGAATTTGTAGAGAAGAGGCAACTTGGATGGTGGGGCCACATGCAGAGAATGAACGACACAACACCCGTGAAAAAGATCTGGGAGGCGAAACCACAAGGAAAAAGAAAGAGAGGAAGACCGAAGGACACATGGGACAACGCGATAGGAAAAATACTAAAGAAGAAAGGAAAAACATGGACAGAAGCCAAAGAAATTTCAAAGAACAGAAAAATATGGCAGAAGTTTATTAAGGGCCATTGAGGCCATATACCCTACACCCTAACGGGTAGAAAAGGGTCTTGATTATATATACATTTAAAATCAAAACGTGTAAAAACAAACTAAAAACGAAAAACTATCCTTGGACTACCACCTTAAATTTCAATTATATGAAAATTCATACAAAAACGTACATTATTGGAAATTTTTATTTTTACTGCTTAGTTTTGGTTTTAGAAATGTACAAAAGTTAATTCTGGTAATACAAACCAAAGATACATAAGAATTCGATTGAGACAAATTTAGGTGTAGTTAATATTAAAACAAATGAGAAATCTGTACGATTTCAGGGATGTTTTCCTTGTGGATGTTATCTAGTTCTATGGACTTATTGACTTATGATTTGTGATATGCGTGCGGTGTCTTTAATGTTAATTTATTAATTGTATTGTAGTATTGTATTATAGATATATGTATGTCTTAATATGTAATTAATTTATTGATTTGACTTGTCTACTGCTTAGTATTGGATTTAGAAATGTACTAAAGTTAATTCTGGTAATACAAACTAAAGATACACAAGAATTCGATTGAGACAAATTTAAGTGTAATTAATATTAAAACTAATAAGAAATCTGTACGATTTCAGGGATTTTTTCCTTGTTGATGTTGTTTAGTTGTATGGACTTATTGACTTATGATTTGTGATATGCTTGCGGTGTCTTTAATGTTATTTTATGAATTATATTGTAGTATTGTATTGTAGAAATATTTCTTAATATGTAATTAATGTATTGATTTGACTTGTCTAAATCATGTGACAGGCATGAAAAATATATTATTCTATTCTATTCTAAATGTGACTAGTAAGCATATTTAAAAAATATCTCAAATATTTCGCAAATATGTAGGAAATAATAGAAAATTAAAAGAAAGAACGAAAATTGTGGCAATTTAATTTTCATAAATACTTGGAAAAATACACATGAAGTGCCTAAATGTAATATGTATGTAAACAGGTGCTTAAATATTCTAAAAACAATGTGGACACGTTTATTGTTTTGAGATTTTCATAAATATTCGCAAATTCGCATAATTTTTGACTTTGCCTTCCCCTCAATATTTTTATCATATGAATGGTGTAGTATGTATGAATAAAATACGAATACCAATTTCAATTAAATTTGCACCAAATTGCCTACTAAAGATGTGGTCTCTCACTTTTATAGTGGTTTAAAATTTGTTAATTGGCATATGTTAAAAATATATTATTCTTGAGAGAGAAAGAAATGAACTATTTCTCTCAAATATGCCTTACTGGCATGTTATTAGTTATTTTAAATGTGCTCACAATTCCATAATCATCCACAGCATAGAGACAATAACACTCGCTTATTGGCTGAACCTCGGACTTATAACTTCCTCTATGGGCAGAAGAATCTGCAATATGGCGAACATATGTATGAAAAAAATGTGCCAGCCGAAGATTTTACACACATCTCTATAAAAGATGTTGCATATTAAACGGGGAAGCCAGAAACATAATAATGTACAGGGTCTTCCATTAAAAAAACAAAACTTGATGGCCACTTCTGTTGGAACCGGAAGTGATAGAAGGTTGAAAGTATTTCACCTCGAGAGAACGTAATCTGCCATGTTTGGGTGAATGTTTTCAAATTGTTATTTTATCCCCATAACCTTTTAATGGTTAATGAGCGTGATACACCCTGTAAAGGTAAAAATTAAAATTATAAATATATTATAAATGTGTGTCAGATGTGTACAAGGGTTACTACTGCAATATTTGATAATATTTTGTATAATGTAAGGGCCTCATTTATAGTCAATATCCCAAGTATATTTATTCGTATATGGATGTTGCTTTGCGGTATATAATCATTTATGTTTTGTTAAATAATTATAAAACATAGATAAGTAGAATACGTCTGCAAACCTGATTCGACCCCACGGGCATTTTTTGCTCAATTACATTACCGCATAACGTGATAATGAGAAAAATAATACACTAAAAAGGTTAGCGTTCATCGGTGTATGAAATTAAATTTGATTGATGGTAGCAAGGAGTAGTCGTCGCCCTGATGGGATGAAAATTTAATGCAATGCTGACGAAAACGCAGTGGAGTAAACGTTTTTATAACAATGCCAGTCGCGTCTATTTTAATTAAAAAAGCATGCATTGTTATTGCCAGCCTTGCGGTACAAACGTAGGCCAGCATAGCCACAGACTCGCATAACGGGCCAAAAGACAAGCTGGATGTATAGGTAGATTAAATTCTAATTACGTATTTAAATAAAAGGTTCCGAGTTGAAAACGAATCATTAAGTAGTTAGTTTAATTGGATCTAAATTAATTCTAGATGCGTTTTAAAAACACTTTTAACAGTGTTTAATTTGTGTATTACCGAAAATGTAATATAATTAAATAATTTAAAATGCCACTCATTCTATCAAACACGTATCTAGTGGCATTTCAGATAAATAACGTAAGTGATTAATATAGGTATATGATAATTAATATTTATCACAGTTTCTACTGGTTTACCGTGGATATGAATAATAAGTTCGTAATAAAATAAGGTTGAAATAAAGCGCTATAAATAGTACAATAACAATATCGCAATTTCTCTTATAAACCAGAAGCAAATTTATGCCTTAGCGCTTTGAGACAAAAACTTGAGCGCTATTAAAAGCAGGAAATTGTGGCCTTTTCATGGTATCTAATACTAAAGATCGGTGTTTTTGTTTTATAATTATAACATATTGTCACAATTAATTATTTATTGTAGGCATTAATTCTGGTTTCGTTGACGTCGGATTAATGAAACTGTTCAAAATGGGTATCATAAAATGTGAATGCTAGTATTTCCAGTCCCTTCGCAAATATTCACCCAACTTACTTTCATGACCGGTATGAAGTGCAGTGATGCGCAAGCGAAAATCTGACAATATGAGTTAATTTCATTTAACTTAATTGGTCGTACCTAAACTGTCAGCAGTTTATAATTGATTTCTCCGCTACTCTGAAATTTTCGATCCAAATTAATATTCGTCGGCAATTAAGGCAAACAGGTGATTGCGATATGAAATGTAGGAGACGGATGTGAATGCCATTACGCTGTACAGTGTGTCACATCCCCTATTACCTCAATAATAATTATGATAATAATAATTCACCACACATAAATTAATAACAATATAATTTGAGGATTATAATTTTACGGAATATTTAATATAGAAATACTGCAGTATCACAGCAGTTCCTCTTTATGAATACATAAATGTGCATTTGGGAATTATGAATCTGATTATATTAGGCTGATGAGATCAAGTAAGATCGAAACTAGTCTCCAATTGTCCGAGGAAATAATTCCCAAATGCTAATTGAAAACATGAGATTTATAGTTCACATTTGTGAAAATTTAAATCGCTACATTTTGAGAGTGCATAAATAGTTATTATATAAATACTACATCAAGCAAGAAATTGAATTGAAATGTATACATTCACAATAGCTCATTATGAATAATTTAATGATAAATTTTAATTAATATTAAAATTCCCTATTTTCTGGTTTTTGACTATGCTATAGTACATCGCGTGGTTCGTACAGGAAGTGGTATATCCACGGCCGATGCGGCCAGTAGGCGAGGACAGCAAACCGAAGAGGTCGGTTTGCACATACCGCACATACTATTTTTTCTCCCATCGCAATATTTTTGCAAGTTTCGTAAAAATTTAGAAGATCTAAGTTGAAATTATTTGCTGTAGACCTCCAGAAATAATTCATTGCCGGCCTAGGCCGGGAATATAATATTCCAGTACTGTTACTTCTCCGTTGCATAGCAACCGTCAGCACTAACAACGAAACCGCTCATTTTGTGGACTGCATGTATAACAGCGATTTACTGAATTAAATAAGTAGAGTTTTGTCCATAAAATGAAATCGAAGTAAACATAATCATTGCGCAAATCAAGAAATATTAATGTTGTGATCATTTTGATAATGTGTTTAAATGTAATTGGGTTTTTTTGAATATTATATTTGTATTGTATACCTTATTTCACAGAGTGATTTATAATAGGTGTAAAAGACTTTGCCATCTTGTTTGGGAATTAATATTTAAGATAGTGTGAAGAATATTTAAGAAAGTTAAGATAAAAATGTCATATGGACATAGGTCATATTCCCATTAGTTACAGAACTACAACAGATTTAAATTTATTGAGTAAATAAAACAATTTCACTTGTTTTTTTTTCAGTAATCCCAATGCATCACTGATTTTTGTATTACTTTTTTAACATTGTTCTTGTTCTGTTAGTAATGGTTCTGGTTTTTGACTATGCTATAGTACATCGCGTGGTTCGTACAGGAAGTGGTATATTCACGGCCGATGCGGCAATTGATGTCCGAGCCAGTAGGCGAGGACAGCAAACCGAAGAGGTCGGTTTGCACATACCGCACATACTATTTTTTCTCCCATCGCAATATTTTTGCAAGTTTCGTAAAAATTTAGAAGATCTAAGTTGAAATTATTTGCTGTAGACCTCCAGAAATAATTCATTGCACTCATAACACCTATGTCCTTATGACATTTATATATTAAAATTTCATAGAAAGCTTTTCTACGACTATTATAAATCACCTTCTTTAGAATAGAATATTAGAACTTTGAGCCTGATTTTAAAGATTTTATATAACTGACTTTACTAAAACACAATAAAATTATGTTTCAAATTATCACCGTGAGTGATGGAAAACAAGGTTATCAATAATTATACTTCGATCATTCTCTCTATACCTTGAGATTGATTGTATAGAATATAGATGGTTGATTTTTTTCTATATTACTAATATTACTATTTTTATAAATTTAATATTATTACTACTAATTAGCTTATTATTAAAATATATTTTTTTATAATGAATCAATTAAAACAATTTATTGAAGAAGAAACAGTAAATCTCTAAAATTGTCAATTGCAATTTTTCAAATATTTATTTTACTGAATTTGATTTTTTTCTACATTACTAATATTACTATTTTTATAAATTTAATATTATTTCTACTAACTAGTGTCTTATTATTGAAATATATTTTTATAATGAATCAATTAAAACAATTTGTTGAAGAAGAAACAGAAAATCTCTAAAATTTTCAATTGCAATTTTTCAAATATTTATTTTACTGAATTTGTCGAACTTTCAATTGCATATGCCCCAAACTGTCGAATTTTTGCCCAGAACTATCATAATCTGTCCAATTTTCAACGGCACGTGTCAAAATTTTACTTGAAATTACCCAAATATGTCAACATTGGTCATTTTTTTAAATCGAAGAGTAAAAAATTAAAAATCTGTCAAGCTTTTAAATGCAGCTATCTAAACTCTGTTCTATTTTTATATTTAACTAAGTTGGCTCTATTTGGGTGACAGTATTGTTGGCCAATGTAAAAAGCCACCAGACTTGAAAAAATAGGTAATATTTACAAAAACGGAGGTTATATTTTATGACAGTGGGCAATCTTGCCTTCAAATTTAATATCTAGTGAGTACAGAATTTATTTGCTATTTTTATTGTACAACAGCAAATCAGTCAAATTATAATATAAAATATAGTTGATGATTGGTTTACTTCAATCTTGCACACTTGAATAATTGAAGCAATAATTTAATTATTTTAATATGTGAATTAGGCAACGTGTTGGTAATCTGACATGTAATAATTTTTACACTGTCAGATCATTTTTGTTGGTGTTCATGTGTAAAATGATACTTTATAAACCGAAACCACAGCTTTCTTAATTAAAAATAAAAATAGAACAGAGTATAAATGATCGCTGTAACTGTTCAAGTACTTCAAATTATTAATTGCAAATGTCATAATATGCTAATATTTTGACTTACACATTTAAGTTTAGACATTTTTTTTACATAAAATGGTAAAATCTGTTTTTATTAATCTCGACCACACTATTAACCAAATATTACTATTTTTATAGATTTAATATTATTGCTACGAATAAGTTTATTAATAATAATTTTTTTTTCATGATGGATTCAATTATAACTATTTATTGTACAAGAGACAGTAAATCTATAAAAAAATCAGCAAATGCCATAAAGTGTCAAATATAGTTTGACCGAAACTATCACAATTTGTCCTATTTTAAACTGCACGCGTCAAAATTTAATTAAGACTGCTCAAATATGTCAACACCTATCATTTTTTCTTTTTTTTTACTTGTCATGTTTTTTTACCGAAGTGTGCAAAAGTAATAATATGTCAGCTACCCAAATTATCTGTTCAAATTCTCAATTGCAAACTATTGAGTTAAACATTCATAATTAGTAATTTGTTTTAGCTTAAACTAGTCAAATGTGTCAAAACATACAAAATTATACTTTCTCGGCCACAGTCGAGTATTAACCAAATATTACTATTTTTATAAATTCTCTATTATTACTACTAATAAGTTTATTAGTATAAATATATATTTTGTGATGATTTAATATTTATTGAAGAAACAACTGAAATCTGAAATAAAAATCAATAGCAATTTTTCAATTATTTATTTTACTGAACATGTCAAAATTTGTCATATTTTCAGTTGCAAATGCTCCGAACTGTCGAATTTTTTGCTGAAATGTCACAATCTGTCCAAGTTGCAACTGCACGTGTCAAAATTTTATTTTAAACTGCCTAAATATGTCAACACCTGTAATTGTCGAAGTTTAAAAAATGCAAAATTCTTCAAGTAGTAGTAGTAAATATAGTTTCAGTAATAAATATAGGACCAGTGTAACTGCAACTACCAAAATCGCCATATTTCAACTGTAATTGTCAACATTTATATTTTTCCAACTGTACAATGCTGTCAAGTTTTTGCACCGGCCTGTGAAAATTTGTAAAAATTTTGACGTAATCTGACGAAATCTGCTACATGTTCCTATTAAATTCTCCAAATTTTTAATAGGCAGCGTCAACTCGCATTGGTCAATTTTTTAAATGCAACTGTAAAAAACTATCAAAACTTAAAATCGGTGTAATTATAATAAATTTACAACTACATATATCATTGAAAACATACGTATCTAACGCGCACCAATGAGTTTTAATCGATTATATACGCAGAATTAAAATCTATTAAGATTGCACTAAAATATAAGAAATTTACCGAAAATAAAAATCTCGTTGATTGGAGAACATTGTGCGATAATTTTGCGTACGTATAGTCGCGGTCATAAAAATTTGGGACAGGTTTTTTGCCTAGTGTGAATTTGGTTTAGTTGAAGATGTCAAAAAATTACTACTATACTGAGCTATTGAAAAAAAACTCGGTGACTACCCAAGAAATAAATTACGGTGTTTAAAACGATTTTTTTCGGCAACTTATAGCTAAGATTATTCCATTTAATAATATATGTGGTTTGTTGGTGATTGAAAAAATGAAGTCGCTATAGTCTTGGGCGCTTTTATCGAACACACTGTATATTGATAAAAGTTTCGTAAATAATTACATTTAATCATTTGTTATTATTCATGTGAAATTAATCATTACAATTATTTTTAGCTGTTCTTATATAAATATCTTCACATCAGTATAAGTCTTCAATCAATTAAAACTCTCGGCGCTTACTTTCTCAAATAAAAGGAAATTTTTAGTGAATTATTACTAAGAATATTGCTTTGTTCGCTACCTAAAAAGGAGGCGAAAATGGGATTATAAATTCGAAGTGAAAGTATCAAAAATAAACAATACCTCGTTCGATGACTACTAAATCAATTCTTGCGCAACAAAACTCTATGACAGGAATAAATAAATATATTTCTCCAAAAAAATCTGTTGTGCAGACATTAAACAATTAAATAAGTGTAAAGATGTAATAGTACAAGATAAAATACTTATTTTTGAGCGATTGCAAAGAGAATTGAAGGTAAATAAGTTGAAACGAATTCAAACATAATTTGAACTGAATAGTACATACTGGAATAAGTGTGACATGTACAGGGTGGCCTAATTTGGATGTTTAGGGGATATCGATAACTAGAAGAGATAGAGAAAATTGGATGGTGTATCCTCGATCGGATATATCCCAATCGGATGGTGTATCGAAGAGTTTGTTTTTTGTTTCAAGACAAACGCAATGGCAAAAATAAAAATTGGCTATCGTCTTTTGTTTTCGAGTTATGGCCAAATACTCATTATTTAACATTTTCGATTTTTATAAATATTTCATTTACTTATCTTTTTATTAAGATAAGAGTTGCATGTTCTTAAGGCACTTTTTTACGGGGTATTGAAAATAAAAATTGAAAAAATTAAAAGTTTTTGAGTTATGACCAAATACTCATTATTTAACATTTTCCATTTTTATAAATATTTCATTTACTTATCTTTTTATTAAGATAAGATTTGCATGTTCTTGAGGCACTTTTTTACGGGGAATTGAAAATAAAAATTGGCTATCAGTCCAGCCAGTCCTATGATTCGTCGCATGGTTTTTTGTCAAGAATTAATGCAGTGTTAGAATGGCGATGATAACATAATTCACTTTATGAAATTGCATGTTTTACTTGACAGAAAACTGTATTAACGTTCACGTTAAAATACAAACTTATTTCTACTGAAGCAAGGTACAAAAAATTGGAAAAAATTATAAGAAACTTTACATTTGTTTGAAGTACAAGAATCAGGATATAGAATGTAGGTACATTAAAAATGTATTCTTTTCATTTTCTTTTGACTAAAACATATTTTACGTTCGGGATTAAATCGACAAAAAAAAATTATTCGTGAGTGAATTTGATTGACGTATATCGCACCTTCAAAGCGAAGCAAGTTGGGACAACACTTTTCGTACATGTATGTAGAAAAGTCTATGTAATTTCTTTGCAGTGGCAACTTAATATAACTCGTATGCACAATGGACTCATCAATAATGCGACTGTCAATAGGCTGAACGGTTGCGCCGGAATACTCTTTTACTGTACTGTTATTTCAATTATACTAATTGAGATTCTAGTCCCCTTAAAAAAATGCCGCATTTTGTTGTTCTGAACCAGTTTCCAGTTTACACTTTTCTTATTACATGTGGCCATTATTAATAACGGTGGATTTAGCCTGGCCACAAATAAATTCTGGGAAAGTTATGAGGTAAACGACAATTTTTTTTTTTTTTTCCATAACTAATGATCGTTGCATACATCTAAACCGCTTTTATTTTCTACGAGACATCAGCACCTAATTTATGCTTGTGAAATACTAAAACATGTTAGAAATTAATCAGAATAAAGCGTCATCTTTTGCCAGCCGTTGGCGGCCATTATTTCACTCATGCTTGATGTACAGTAATTCGTAATAATTACCAGTTATTGTATCTGAATGAGCCGAGCGCTCGGAATCATCAATTTTATTTTATATTGTAGGTAATACAATTGCGAGGACGAAGGTTTTGGTGTCAACTTAAAAAGGCCGTAATGAAGGAGTGAGGCAAAGACGTGAAATTTAATGTGATAAATTGCGTTATGAAATAGATATAATTAAAAACTTCATATTTTTTCGTTTCTGCATTCAACACATGCAAGAGTTCAACTAATGTTAAACATAATTTGGATTTTTTTTTAAACAAAAGATTTGCCGCTGTTAAGAAAACTATTTTTTCTTTCAGGTAAAGTACTATTTCTATTTAAGATACAGCAAAAATGTATTAAGAAAATTGCATTCTTTAAAATGAAAATGTGTTGTTACCTATTTGATTTGATAATATCTGTCTTAGGAATCCTAAATTAGGATGTATATCGGCTTACCCGTATTAACTCCACAAGGTGTGAAATGCATTTTATTATTTTAGAACAAATTACAATTCTACGGCTATTTACGTACAGTCATTCTCACATAAATCTAATACAAGAAATTAGGTTATTATAGCAATTTTATATGGCAATGTCAAATTGTTTGTACTAGATTTATGTGAGCATGACTGTACATGCTTTTTCACTTACATAATATTCTCTTAGTTTAAAAATACATACAAGGAGAGGTAATGTCAACTGTTGACTCATATCTGTTATAATGAGACAAACAAAAATACGCACCAATACATTTTGAAGGGTAATTCCCTTTTCCAATGTAGACGTTTGCATTGTAACTGCTGATTATTTGAGTCCAGATAGCGCAAACAGTTTGTTATGATTCTACCAATAATATTGCAGGTATGGGAAAAGTAATTCCCAAGATTCAGCATAACATAGCAATTCATAGAAGCAGCGAAGATTTGTTTACAAACATAATGCGACGTATTGTCGAACTATACCTTTTCAAGTTCAAATTGAGACCAATCAAGTTCAAATTGAGATCAATCAATTTCAAATTTAGACCAATCAAGATCAAATTGATACCAATCAATTTCAAATTGAGACCAATCAATTTCAAATTGAGACCAAAGAAAATCAAGTTGACACTAAACAATATCAAGTTGTCATAATAAATTGTATTTATTTACTCTCAACTTGATATTGTTTAGTGTCAACTAGATGTTGTTTAGTCTCAATTTAAAATTTATTGGTATCAGTTTGAACTTGATTGGCCTCAATTTGAAATTGATTGGTCTTAATTTGAACTTGATTGGTTTCAATTTGAACTTGAAAAGGTATAGACAACAAAAATAAATAGACAAATATTTAACTGTAATACAAATGTACATTAGAATATGGGTATAATCCACAAAATGCACTGCAATATCAAGAGAGATAAAACGCCATTCAGAAATTTATAAATTATACAACATTGTTGCCTATTTCAGAGGATAAAATATCGAGAATTCATAAAAAAACATCTCAATCCCAATCTGATGAATGTTGTTATATTAAAATTGCATTTTTTGACGTCGTATTTGAAACATAATTTGGGCAACACAAAAATTACCTTTTTCTGTGACAGAACGTAAACTAGTTTTTACGCATTGTTCACAGAGTGTAGAGTGATACTTTTTAGCACAATTGCGTACAAAAATTGCTTTTTTTATGACAGAACGAAAACTTAGTTTTTACGCACTGTTCACAGAGCGTAAAGTGTTACTTTTTAGCATAAGTGCGTGAAAAAAATCACCTGTGCGTAAAAATATCAACTATGCGTAAAATATGTATAACACACAGTTCTTTCACTCACCAATTAAAAAAAAGATAGTATTTTCCATCAGAGTTTACTTAGAAGTCAACATTCAATAATACGAAAGAAGTTCATAACTTTAAACATTCGAGTTAATGATACAAATGGTATAAATATGAGGTATTAATTTTTTTTCATATAGCTGTCGCATTTAAACAAGGTATGATATACAAATATGCTCTATTTGCTCTATACAAGTATAGATCATTTTTAAACTCGCGTTTTTTTTAACTCGGTTGTGCCTCGTTCAACAAAATTCACGCACGGCGAAAAAAACACTACTTTACGAACTAGTATCATAAATAACTATTATTGTTACAATGACAAATTACGAGATATCAACATTAATGAGAAGATTTAATGTTGATATCTAATTATTCTGTACAAAGTTTGAAAATACTTCTAGAATTAATCGCAGTCAATACTATGTTTGTAAAATATTCAGTGTGATTATTAAAAGTTTGTGCACAGTAATACTGTACTAGTTTAAAAATACTGCTTGAAAAATACTTCGATAAATAAAATCATTCAGTTCTGCTTTTAAAAAATAATGAAAGTGTTAATAGCATACAATATTTAATTTTAATAATACAATGCACATTCAAGCATTCAGTACTAATTATGTTTAATAATACAGTACCAAATTTTCAACACACTTAAGTCAAAATGCATTCAGTGCTATATGATACTAGTAAAACGATCATTCTGTACGAATTTTGAGAATTATTTACATACTAAATCTGGAAAATACTTGAAGCATTAACATAATTCGGTAGGTACTATTTTTTAAGCATTTCAGATAATAGAAGCATTAATTACATGTAAATAGTAATTTTGGAAAATACTGCGCATAGTATAAATATTCAGTGTGACTATTAAAAGTTTGTGCACAATAATACTGTACTAGTGGAAAAATACTTCGATAAATAAAATCATTTAGTATTGATTTTGAAAAATAATGAAAGTGTTAATAGCATACAATGTTTAATTTTTATAATACAATGCGTACTGAAGCATTTAGTACTAATAATGTTTAATAATACAATACAAAATTTAAAAAAACACTTTAGTTTAAATGCATTCAATGCTATATAATACTCATAAAACGGACATTCCATATAAATTTTTTTTAAAAACAGCAAAAAACAAGTATCATGGGTAGTAATTTTGCTAAATACTTCAGGAATTGAAAATACACCGTACTAATTTTGAAAAATAACATGATAAACAAAATCGTACTGTATTTATTTGGAAATAAATAAAAGAATTAAAGGCACATATTGTGAAATTTGAATAATTCTTGAGGTATTGAAGCATTTAGTAGTAATTTAGTAGTAAAAAATATAGTACTAGTAACAATTTTAAAACAGTTTTCATTTTCTATGTGATTCAGTGTTATATAATACTAGTAAAACGATAATTCTGTGATTATTTTTTAAATGCTGCAAGAATTTAAAGCGTTCAGCAATAAAGTTAGAAAACACTTCAAGAATGGAAAACATATCTACGTACAGTACGCATTTTGAAAAATAAAATGATAAACAAAATCGTACTGTATTTATATGGAAATAAATAAAAGTATTAAAGGCACATATTGTAAAATTTGAAATATTCTTGAAGTATTGAAGCATTTAGTAGTAATTTAGTAGTAAAAAATACAGTACTAGTAACAATTTTAAAACAGTTTTCACTTTCTATGTGATTCAGTGTTATATAATACTAGTAAAACGATAATTCTGTGATTATTTTTTTAAAAGCTGCAAGAATTTGAAGCATTCAGCAGTAAATTTGGAAAACACTTCAAGAATGGAAAACATATCTACGTACAGTACTAATTTAGAAAAATAAAACGATAAACAATATCGTACTGTATTTATTTGGAAATAAATAAAAGTATTAAAGGCACATATTGCAGAATTTGTATAATTCTTGAAGTATTTTAGCATTTAGTAGTAATTTAGTAGTAAAAATATAGTACTAGTAACAATTTTAAAACAGTTTTTAGTTTCTATATGATTCAGTGTTATATAATACTAATAAGACGATAATTCTGCGAAAAAAAATAAAAATGCTGCAAGAATTTAAAGCATTCAGCAGTAAATTTGGAAAACATTTCAAGAATGGAAAACATATCTACGTACAGAACTAATTTTGACGAAGAAATCAAGAGATAAAATTATAACCAAATAACTTAAATGAAAGTAATTAAGGCGTATATTGTGAAATTTGAATAAAACTTGAAGTATTAAAGTGTTCAGTAGTATTTATGTTAAAACATATAGTATCAGTAACACCTTCAATTAAGTCTTGAGTCTATATGATTCAGTATTAGTCCATTCTAATAAAACTAATTTACTACTAGTAGTTTTGAAAATACTTGTGCTTGGAATACATACTTTTACTTTTTACATAGAAAGTACTAAGTCTGAGCAATGTTTGATGTACATTTTAATAGTATTTAGTAACTTTAAACACTTTAGTAACTTTAACTCAGTTACTCAGTAACTTTAAATAAAATCAGTACTAATTTTGAAAATTATTCTTTACAAATACTTTATATAGTAAAGTAATCAGTACTAATTTTGAAAAGAATTGTTGACCAATACTTTAAATAGTAAGGTAATCAGTACTAATTTTGAAAATACTTCCAATTGCAAAGTCTGAAAAATACTTCAAGCATTAAAAGCATTTAGGAGGTACTATTTTGTTTTAATATTTCAAATGAGAGCTACAGTTGAAAGTATTTCAAATAATAATTCTAAAAAAAAAGCTTTAAATATTAAAAGCGAGTTTATTATTATTCTTCTTGGCGATATGATATTTTGTATGTAATAAATATCAGTTAAATACTAGTATATTTTATCAAAATTAGTACTACTGTTTTCGAGATTTATAGAATTTTGCAAAATTTCAAAAAAAATAAAAAATAAAGCATTTAGAAGGTACTATTTTGTTTCAATATTTCAAATATTTAAAGCATTAAGAGCTACTTGCACACACAGCACAATGCGAACTACTTCAAGTATAAAATTTAAAAAAAAATGCTTCAAGTATTAAACGCATTGAGTAGTTATTATTATGTTTTAAATATTTCTAATATTAGAAGCACTGAGAGCTAAATTTGAAAATACTTGAAGTACTAAATCTGAAAAATTCTGTAAGCATTAAAAGCATTCAGGTTTAGGTAGTTTTTTTTTACTGTTTCTAATATTACAAGCATTGACAGCTAATTTTGACAAAAAAAATACTCATGCAACTTCTGTTGAAATTTTGCAAAATTCTATAAATCTCGAAAACAGTAGTACTAATTTTGATAAAATCTACTAGTATTTAACTAATATTTATTAGATACAAAATATCATATCGCCAAGAAGAATAATAATAAACTCTTCATATATTTCCGCTGAAAACCTATATTAAGGCTGCCAATGATTTTTAATCGAAAATAAAAATACTCAGTATAAAGACGAGCAAGAACAGAAAGCAATGGCAAGATACACAAAAACATGGAGAGTATTATGCGGAAGATATCTGAGTGTAGAACTGAAAATAAGAATGATAAGGTTCTATGTACATTCAATTCTATTTTATATGATAGATCAAGCAGACATAAAAAAAACAGGAAGCTATGGATGTACAGAATAATATTAAAAATAACGTGGGTCAAAAGAGTTACAAATGCAGAAGTAACGAGAAAAATGCAAAAAGAAGAAACCATAACAAGATTTAAGAACCGGATATGGGGAGAGGAAAGTATAATTTGCTGCTAGTAATAATGCAGGGAAAGTTCTAACGAAAAAGAAGAATAGGGAGAAGAAGACACTCTTGGATGAGAAATCTTAGAATATGGTTCAACTGTGCAATGAACCAATTATTCAGAGCCTGTTTCAAGAATTCAAGTAAACGAAACGGGGATGGCGCATAAAGAAGAAGAAGAAGAATGACTAAGTAGAATATAATTTTGGGCAATTTTGTTATTCATTTTATTTCTAATTTGGCTGACCGGTTAGAATGCAAGCGTTGCATGCACGAAGACCTGGGTTCGAGCCCCAATACAGGTAGAACATTTACACTGAGTAACTAGTACCATTCGCCGTTGGGAGCTCATTAACGGCGCTCTAGAGATCGGGGGTGAATTTCTAGAACAAGCCCTAACTCAATACACATATTTACACAAATCACACGGCAGAAGGACTAACGTTGGTCGATAGCCAGTTAGAGATAATATCCCTAACAAATACAGTCACTACTACTAGTAGGAGTGTATATTTTATACCTAATTATTGTTACTACTATTATTACTATTACTCTTATTATTACTATTAGAGGTACTATTTATTGTTACTATTATTATTAATCAGAGGCAGTCTCATCTTAGCAGCTCACTTTGCAAACATTCAAAAGGAAAATGAATATTAAGGTAGCTTTGAAGTTGCCAGTGAAAACGAGGTGGGCATCAGTGGTACGCTGTTTTAACAGTTTAATCAGCAACAGGTATTGTCTGCAAACTTTGGCGGTGAATGAACTAGTTGTCAAGTATCTTCAAAACGATACACCCATCTCATAGAACCTATTGGAAAATGGTTAACCAAAATCGAAGAATACAAGCCAAATGTTTCATTAGTTCCCGAAATGTTTGCAAACATGAAGCCAATTTTGGAGGAAAATATTCCTAAATGCCCTACAAGCAATGCGGAAGAAAACAAAATTATGGATATGCTTTCTGATCGTAAAGACTTCTGTTTACATATATTTTATCTTGCGGCAAACATCCTGGATCCACGTTATCAAGGGCATAGTTTGTCACCTGACGAACATGTTGATGGACTTGAGTTCATCAGTAACATTGCCGAGCACATGAATGATGTGGATGATGGAATGACCGACTTTGCAAAATACAAAGCAAAATATGGACTGTGGGCTAAAGAATTTGTTTGGAAATGTGCTTACAAAGTGGATCCTGTTGTCTGGTGGAATGGCATATGTTCTACATCCAGTCTGTGTACAGTTGCTTCTGCTATCTTGTCAATGGCTACAACATCAGAAACACAGAAACACGTAGAACATTTACACTGAGCAACTAGCACCATTCGCCGTTGGGAGGTCATTAACGGCGCTCTGGAGATCGGGGGCGAATTTCTAGAGTAAGAAGCCCTCTTATCCCTAACAAATACGTTTACTACTACCATTACTATTATTCATTCCTTTAAAAGTAATTGATGGAAATAGAGTCATATGAAATCTGAGTTCTTTGTCGATTTGGTAATTTTCGTTTGCCTCAAAATATAGATTTCTTTGGGATTAATTTCTTGGTACGTGTTTATCTAAATTTTTGTTTTATATCAACAACAGTCTGTTTCAAATACATTAACTTCTTTTGACTGTTAAACAAGCTACTTTTTCATGTAGTATTCTTATATATTGCCCAATTTAACATGAACTTCCATATGAATGTGTATGAAACCATGTGCCGTTATGTTAACTTTTTTTAAAAGCGTGTAGTTTCATATATTTTGATATATTCACGTTCTTACCTCGCTCTTACCATAGAATAGTGAGACCATTAAGTCAGAGATTTCATTTGTTGAGACAAATTTGAGAAATATGCCAGTAAAACAGTCTCGAAGAGAGTTGGAATATTATTTTCCTGCCGGTATGTTTCAAATTTTTGATATGCCCTTTCATAAACATCTTTTGATTTTTGCGGAAGCAACTCTACCGAAACTTGATTTGCGGCATCTCGCACCTCAGAAGGAGTACACATTAACTCATGCACACTCGACATTTTAAAATGATTTTAATTTTTTCGTTGTTGATCGAACGTCACATTGACAACGTATTAAAAATTTCACGGCAATTTGATTAATTCATTTTTTTTTTGTAGTTTGTTAAGTTTTTGCAATCAAATAAAAATTATGTATGATATACGGACGACAAAAATGTTTTGGACTCATTGCTGTTGCTGGACTCGGCGTTGCATCGTCCAGCAATTTCCACCAAATCGTCGGAAATTCTTAGTTTTTCGTCCCTATAACATAACATGCTATTATATTGTTATTGATGTTTGCTCGATATAATATTTTTCAAGTGATAGCCCACAATTTTATTTCTGTTTTTGATAGACCTTCTTACTACTTAATCGGTAATTAACGTTACTAATTATTTCTACGTAACTTGGTGTTACTACTTAATGTTTTCTTATTTTCTCTTTGCGAAATCAAATTGTATATTGGGTGAGTGACGAGGATAAGTAAATATTTTAAGAAGTGGAACTAAGTATTGCCACATATTAAAACAAACAAATCACATGAATATACTTATAATTCTCAATTGTTTCCGAGGTACAGTTGTTTGGAACCGGCAAAGTCTTATTGGGGTGTATAAGGGATTATTATTATTCTTACTATTATTAAGCAAATTCTCAATAATAGAAATTGAAGAATAAAAAAAAAATAGAAACAATAAGTGAAATTGTTTTTTTTTTCATTATGTTCATGACATATTTTTTTAAATGTTGATCCCCGAGTTAAAATACTTACCTGTCCTTATGACTCACTCTATATACATATATATTACTGTTCAAACGAAATTTAAATGAATAAAGATAATTTTATGAATTTTAAAATAAAGGTGAATTTTTTTTTACCATGTTAGTTATATTTATTTCTACTTCGTGATTACATTTAACGCACTAACAGTTAATAGTAACAAAAAGAGAAAATAACCAACTAATTAAAGAACACTCCCACTCCTTGGCCAACTGCTTCTCATAGTCAGCGTACTTGATCTTGTACTCGGCCCATTCTTCCTTGTTCTCGCAAGGCCACCTCCTGACGAGCCTGCCGGCCTCGCTCTTGGAGCACCAGGTGCCTTCATCGTCGACGAGGGTGGTGGTCACCTCGCCGTCCGTGCAGATGCACTCGGGGGGCTCCGGGAGGTTGCAGGGCTTCATTTTGAAGACCCTCTTGTCTTGGCAGCTGACCTTACCGTTAGAGTCCACCTTGGCTTCGTAGTTGTCCCAGCACTTACAGTTCTCCAGGGTGACTGCGGCGTAGGTGGAGAGAGCCATGGAGAGGATGACGGCGAGATGGATTAGTTTTGCCCTGAAAGGTTATAAAATGTGCAACCGACGCATTTACGGTTTGCTGCAGTTACTTACATGTTTAGGCTGTGTTGAGTGTCGAGTAATGAGTGCAAGATAAAATTTTACTCATTCTTTATAAACAGTCGATGTGCTGTTTGTTCCATGAGCGCATCATCGGGAGGGGAGACATGACCAGCCTCATTTGCATGGAAAGGCCGTAAACACTTCATAGAACAAACGATGTATTTAGTGCTTTGTTCAAAATTATGTTACTTCTTTTGCTCGCTTTTATTCTACTTAATGGATGTTCGTGGTAAAATTGCTATTATTTAATACATACAATAAATCGATAATTTTAATACCTAAGTAGCAATGATGATTGTCATTATAATATACTTTACGTAAAATGACATATTAAATGGATTTTTTCTGGAATATACATTTTGTTGTTGTCGGTTTTATAAGCATCGTCGTCTTCAGCATCAACGCTATAAACTTTAATATTTTAAAATGCAAACTTGTTTTTTTTTCAGTAGACTAAAAAGTAGTTAGCAATTTTGAATTAGTTAGATATCTACTTGACTTTTACGATAAATTTTGTGTAGCTGATTTTTAAGCGCCTCAAATTCTCTATCGACACATTGTTGGATGAGAAATGAAGCTGCTGATGAGAAATGGTATCTACTGTGAAATTGTGCCTGAATATTACGGAATAATAATAACATGTATCTTCATTCGGTTATACCACTCCCATGTGCATAAAATGACTGGACATAAACCCAGACACAGTAAAAGGAGATCGCAAAAAAAGGAATTCAATGTGGAAACTAATTTTAAAGAGGCCAACTGTAGTAAATCACTTATTGGCAGTGATAATTAGCTATAACAAAGAACTAGATTGCTATATTAAGAAAAACTAACAAAACAATCAAATTATATTAGAAATTTGACTCAAATTCCACAAATAAGCAGTTATAGTCATCGAAATATGTCGAAATATGCCATCGTCATATTACGATCAAATTTGAAAAAAAAAAGTAGATACATGAAAGCATAATTGAATCATCGAGTTGAAAAAGGGACATTTTCCCAAAATATTGCTTGTATAATTTCATTTAAAAACTGGAGATATTCTCAGTAATGTTTATTTATTTCTACAGGGTGTCGAACGCTAAACCGTTCGTTAAAAGTTTACGGGGTTGCCGTTGTCCTAAAAATTTCAAAAAAATCGTCGTCGCGTGGTTGAATCAGTTATCCTCATGTGAAATATTTTCAAGTTTCTATCACTTCCGGTTCCACCGGAAGTAGCACCAACTTTCTTATTTTAAATGGAACACCCCATATATTATTATATTTTTGAATTCCTCGCTTAAATTGGAACATATTTTGTAAGAACGTATGTACACTTATCTCTTCTAGTTTTCAAGAAAAAAAATGTTTTCTAAAATTTTGACCTCTAAAAGGTAGCCTGAAATCTGTCTATAACTTCTCTTAGGAATAAGATAAAATTATGAATTAAATTTCTAATTATAGATAGAGGATGCCTCTATGAGTGACATAATTGGAAACTGTCAATTTTGATAATAAGTATTCATAAAATGTCAATATCTAAGTGCCCTCTTAAATATCCTGTTATTCATTTTTTTTAAATGGAATGACCCATTTTTTATTGCATAGCACGATAGGGAGAAAAATTTACTACAAAAAAGTATAATACAACCATACTCCTAAAGCAAGTATTTTTTTAAATATTTCGAGGATTACTTTTTCGTCGCATTTCTGCAGGGTATAATTTTGCAAGTCACAAGTGCACTTTAGTAGGCTTGTGATATGTTTTTGTTTTGTCGCCATTGTAATGCAAACTGTCAAATAATAAAAACATTTAGAATAAAGTATTACAGAAATCAAAATGAACAAAATGAATCATTACACAAATCAACAAATTATCAACATGTAGAGTATTCAATAAAACGTATCCACATTTGCCGCCGATGAATAAAACAAGATTTAGAAGATTGGAATCAAATGTTGTTTAATTTGGACAAGTGAATGCAATAAGACATCGACAAAAGCCAGTTATGGAAAATGAGGAAGTGCAAGAAATAGTGTCGGCCGGCCTATTTTCAAGTTAATCCACAAGCATCTATCCGCTGTGCTCAAGAGGATTTAGGCGTTGATAAATCTTCAGTACAGACAATTTTGAAAAAACATGGCATGCACAATTATCACTTATTATCAAAATTGACAGTTTCCAATTATTTTACTCATAGAGGTATCCTCTAGGTACAATTAGAAATATAACTCATAATTTTATCTTATTCCTAAGAGAAGTTGTAGACATATTTCAGGCTACCTTTTAGAGGTCAAACTTTTAGAACAATTTTTTTTTCTTGGTAACCTATGTACACTTAACATACGTTCTTACAAAATATGTTCCAATTTAAGCAGGGAATTGATTTATTCATCGGCGGCAAATGTGGATAAGTTTTATTGAATACTCTACATGTCAGAACAACAATTCTATCACAGTTGCCATGTAAAAATAATAAATTGATAATTTGTTGATTTGTGTAATGATTCATTTTGTTGATTTTGATTTCTGTAATACTTTATTCTAAATAGTTTAATTATTTGACAGTTGCATTACAATGGCGATAAAACAAAAGCATATCACATGCCTACTAAAGTGCACTTGTGACATGCACAATTATACCCTGCAGAAATGCAACGAAAAAGTAATCCTCGAAATATTTCAAAAAATACTTGCTTTAGGAGTATGGTTGTATTATACTTTTTTGTAGTAAATTTTTCTCCCTATCGTGCTATGCAATAAAAAATGGGTTATTCCATTAAAAAAAAATGAATTACAGGATATTTAAGAGGGCACTTAGATATTGACATTTTATGAACACTTATTATCGAAATTGACAGTTTCCAATTATGTCACTCATAGAGGCATCCTCTATCTATAATTAGAAATTTAATTCATAATTTTATCTTATTCCTAAGAGAAGTTATAGACAGATTTCAGGCTACCTTTTACAAGTCAAAATTTTAGAAAACATTTTTTTTTCTAGAAAACTAGAAGAGATAAGTGTACATACGTTCTTACAAAATATGTTCCAATTTAAGCGAGGAATTCAAAAATATAATAATATATGGGGTGTTCCATTTAAAATAAGAAAGTTGGTGCTACTTCCGGTGGAACCGGAAGTGATAGAAACGTAAAAATATTTCACATGAGGACAACTGATTCAACCGTGTAACGAGGATTTTTTTGAAATTTTTAGTACAACGACAACCCCGTAAACTTTTAACGAACGATTTAGCGTAGACACCCTGTATAGATTTCTCAATAGTTATTATGATTTCGAGAGATTGTTCAATAATTTAAAATAAAATAAATGTTTTAAGGTATTATTATTAGGTACAGGTAAAATTATTTTAATTCTATTTTATTATTTATTTATTTTATTTTTCCTGACTTCCTGTTTCGGTTTCTAAAAAACACCATCAGAAGCATGATCAATGCCTCTAATCATATTATCATCCAATCATATTATTTATGTATTTCAATATGTATGTATTCTGATCTAATTTTTATGTAAATCAGGGGTATTTCAATATGTATGTATCCTGATCTTATTTTTATGTAAATCAATGTGTAAGTTAGTGTCTGTTTGAAGATTAAGTTAATTGTTTTTAAAAAATAGATAAAACCTTAAACTAAAAAAAAATTGTTAGTATTTTATCCATTTAACCATATATTTTTCATTAATATTTGATGTTTGTTGAAGTAATCTCTGGTATCTTCTTGTATTTTTTTTTCCTACTAGTTTCGAATTAGTATTCAACCATCATTAGGAGTTTTGTAAATTAAATTATTTTTTCAAGATTATATTTAACTTTTTGTGCCGTACCAGTTTGAAGGGTTTTTTTTTTGTTAAAAAAGGAGATCTAGAATATACCAGTACTTTAACAAATAACAAATAATATTAAAAAAAAAAAAATATTATTCATTACTAAAACTTGTTCGAGATTTCTAAAGATTTCTAAATAATTTTCGAGATTTCCATAGATTTCCCAATAAATATCAATAATTTCTGAGATATTTTAGTAATTCTCATGATATCCCTATATGTTTTGAGGTGTGCACAAATTTACCTATAAATATCAATAATTCCAGAGATTCTTGACTAATTCTCGAGATTTACCAATAAATTCCGATATTTGTTAAAATATCTAAATAATTCTTGAGATTTTAAGAGATTACTCAGTTATTTAGAGATCATAAAAATAATTCAGGAATTAAAGAAATGATTGAAAAATGTTTCGAAATTTGGCAATATTTAGAAATGTCTTGATGTTTCTTAAATAATTGACAAATTTGTCAAATTTCCAAATAATATTCTTGATTCCTAGATATATCTCAACAATTCTCAGTATTTTTATCTATTACTCGGTAATTTTGAGATCATCGGTTGATTCTTTTCTATGATTCTCAAGATTTCTCAATAATTTTCGAAATTTTCACTGATTTCGCTATAAATATCAATAATTCCAGAGATAGTTTAATAATTCTCAAGATATTCCAATAGTTTTTGAGATTTCGACAAATTTACCAATTAATATCAATAACTCCAGTGATTCTTGAACAATTCTCGAGATTTACGAATAAATTTCGAGATTTGTTGAAATATCTAAATAAGTCTTAAAATTTTAAGAGATTGCCTACTCAGTAATTTTAAGATCATAAAAATAATTCATAAATCAGAGAAATGATTGAAACATTTCTCTAAATTTGATAATATTTTGAAGTGTTGGAATTTTTGTGGATCCACATTTTGAAATGTCTTTTGATTGATATTTCAATGCGTGAAATTGATATTTCTTAAATAATTGACAAAGTTCAATCATTCTGATTCTTATGATCTCGACATTAATAATAATATAATAAAAATAATAATATATATTTGGTATCAGCACAAATAATGATTTTACACAAGTCAGGTATGTACATGTAGCGTACGTAGGTATAATATAAATGTATTACTTAGATAGATAGATACTTTATTTCATTTAGGCCACATTACACTAATACTTGCTTGTATAATCATCTGTTGGATATGAGCGTCAATTGGTTACACATACAAAATGTTAAAATATAATAACAACATACAAACATGTTTAAAAAAAAGATATCTAGAATATACCAGAAAGTACAGTAACAAATAAAAAATAATATTAAAAAAAAATAAAAATATTTTTCATTACTAAGATTTCTAGAGATTTATTTCTAAGATTTTTCAATATTGTTCGGGATTTCTAAAGATTTCTAAATAATTTTCGAGATTTCCACAGATTTCCCAATAAATATTAATAATTTCTCAGATATTTTAGTAATTCTCAAGATATCCCAATATTTTTTGAGGTTTGCACAAATTTACCAGTAAATATCAATAATTCCAGAGATTCGTGACTAATTCTCGAGATTTACCAATAAATTTCGATATGTGTTGAAATATCTAAATCATTCTTGAGAGTTTAAGAGATTACTCAGTAATTTTGATATAAATAATCATAAAAATAATTCAGAAATTAGAGAAACGATTGAAAAATGTTTCGAAATTTGACAATATTTAGAAATGTCTTGATGTTTCTTAAATTATTGACAAATTTGTCATAATTCTCAAGATTTCTGAATAATTTTCGCAATTTGTAGATATCTCAATAATTCTCAACATTTTGATCTATTATTCGGTAATGTTGAGATCATCGGCTGATTCTTTTTTATGATTCTTAAGATTTCTCAATAATTTTCGAAATTTACACAGATTTCGCTATAAATATCAATAATTCCAGAGATATTTTAATAATCCTCAAGATATTCCAATAGTTTTTGAGATTTCCACAAATTTACCAATTGATATCAATAACTCCAGTGATTCCCGAACAATTCTCGAGATTTACGAATAAATTTCGAGATTTGTTGAAATAATATAAGATTTTAAAAGATTACCTACTCAGTATTTTTGAGATCATAAAAATAATTCAGAAATCAGAGAAATGATTGAAACATTTCTCGAAATTTGATAATATTTTGAAATGTTGGAATTTTTGTGCTTCCACATATTGAAATGTCTTGTGATTGATATTTCAATGCGTGAAATTGATATTTCTTAAATAATTGACAAAGTTCAATCATTTCTGATTCTTATGATCTCGACATTAATAATAATATAATAATAATAATAATATATATTTGGTATCAGTACAAACAATGATGTTTACAGAAGTCAGGTATGTACATGTAGCGTACGTAGGTATAATATAAATGTATTACTAAGATAGATAGATAGGTAGATACTTTATTTCATTTAGGCCACATTACAATAATACTTGTTTGTATAATCATCTGGTGGATATGAGCGTCAATTGGTTACACATATAAAATGTTAAAATATAATAACAACATACAAACATGTTTTTTTTAAAGAAAGGAGATCTAGAATATACCAGAAAGTACTTTAACTAATAACAAATAATATTAAAAAAAATAAAAATATTTTTCATTACTAAGACTTCTAGAGATTTATCAATCATTTCTAAGATTTTTCAATATTGTTCGAGATTTTTAAAGATTTCTAAATAATTGTCGAGATTTCCACAGATTTCCCAATAAATATCAATAATTTCTAAGATATTTTAGTAATTCTCGAGATATCCCAATATTTTTTGAGGTTTGCATAAATCTACCAATAAATATCAATAATTCCAGAGATTCTTGACTAATTCTCGAGATTTACCAATAAATTTCGATGACTATTGTACTTACTATACAATTACTTCATTATTGACTAATCTCTCAAAATCTTAAGAATTGTTGAGATATCTCCAGAAATCTCGAAAATTATTGGAAAATATTGAAATATACAGGGTGCTAAAAAAAAAAGTAAAATATTTAAGGGGGTAGTATTATGAACCACAACAAGGAAAAAAGTCCTAATAAACATGGGTCCTTAAAGTAACGGTTTCGGAAATATGGAAGATTATTCTTTTTTACCTCCTTATCGGATTTTTCCCTGTTTTGAATGCAATAAGGAAATCAAAAATTGACTATGAAAATTTGGGCAGCGAGTTGGCGCAGGAAATGTTTGGCACTTTCATCAGAAATCTCACGTCGAAAAATGTAACAGCGCCAAGTTTCAGAAAATTTCCTTCAAAAGTAAACAAGTTATAAAAGGAAAAGGAAAGTGCACTTTTCGGGTTTTCCGCGATATTTCAGGAACTATGCAAGATATCCCGAATTTCTTTTCAGAATATTAAAAGGCATGAAAACAAGAAACAAGAAAGACCACCCTGTATATATATACTTATCTATGTATCTCTATTTTTAAGTATCTCTCTGCAACTCCTCTCAATTGAAACTCGAGGGATATTGCTTTGCAGCTAATCATTACATATGGTTCTTAAGAAATTAAAGTTCGAAAAAAGCACATTAATTTATTTAAAAAAAACAACAAATCTAGCTTGAAAACTACTGCTTCTGATATCTTATACCCATTTTTTACTAAAATTCTAAAACTCTCGATTTCGAAAATTTTCATGTACTCGTAGATCAGATCATTTGGATAATCATATCAGATTAGATAATATTTGATCTTTTTTCGTAAATGAAAGTAAAACATACTAATTACTTACCCAGTAACAGCGCAAAAAAATACCAAATTATTAATATTATTTTTAAGATGTTTGGTTTTCCATGGTTTTCATCAGTGGCATTTTCATCGATTGAAACAATGTTGAACTACATTACCAATCAACATTATGTCATACTGTTATTCATTATCACGGTGCAACGAGAACTGTAAGTGGTTAAGTAGCGTTTACTCGAAGTCGTGCATATTTTTTTACATATGCAGCTCAAGTAACTGCTCATTTAAATAGTATATATGTATATTATGAAGCGGAGCATGTAAATTATGTCGAAAACATATCAAACAAGAGTGCATATTTTTCATTTCAACCCAAAAGTCAATATAGACTAAACTATTGGCCCACTATTAATTAAATTAATAATGACGAAACAATATCATAATATACCCTGATTTTTTTAAACTGGCGTTCACGTTATCAAAATAATAATCATAATAATGATGGCACAATTTTACAAGGTTGCCAGCTGTCCTGGGTATTTAAAAATGGCAGCAATCAGCTGTTGCGCCCGTGCAATCTTGTGCGACAGTGCGAGATTCGTCTTAAAATCGACGACTTCTCTGCCGTTTATCGTACAGATATCAATCTTGTAGTTATGGTTTAACATCTACAATGGCAAAATATGCATTGTAATAATCGATCAAATGTAACAAGTTAAACGTCAAAGAAGTTTGGTTATACACACATGTATAAGCATGTGTTAGAGAAAAAGATGTGGCATCGTCGCCGAAAAAATATCACGGCCGCCAACATAACATGATTTATTACATGATTGGCAGGCGAAAATTGTGTCGGCGGTTAATACACCGATTACCTATTTATAACCACCGGTGAAAAGTGTTATGTAACAGATGATCCTCAGATTAATTTCGATTCTTAAACTATTGTTATGCATATTCTCGAAAACAATCACGTAGATACAGAAAAACCTCATCACACAGCTGTTTGATGACGTGATCGCCAGTTTAGAAAAATCTGAGTATATTACGTTCAATTAGAGTAAAACTCTTTCCATGGTTTTCAGTTTCCTGACACTTGTTTAGATTATATGAATTACGTATATGTAAAATGTTGTTATCCTCATTTCCACTTTTACTTTCGTATTTAGAATAATGATTATTATTTCATCTTTATCAATCTTAATTTTACTGCCATTTCAATTTGCAAGCGTTTGCAATTCAAAATATAGCGACAACAAGAAACATGCGTCAATTTTGCATTGAATATTCATTTGTCCAAGGTTATTTTGGTACTGTCACTAACATTAGTGGAAATTCTTATACATTGTTACATAAAGTGTAAATTCCATTACCATATTTTTTATTTAAATTTATATTACGTAATCGTACTTTATTCTCTTTTCTCAGGGTTCTCGGTGGGATCAGGGGTGTGAATTGCGAAATAACTTTGATCCAACGAACAATTTGGTTTTGTAATTCTAATTGAATTCCTCAATAAATAATATAAATCAATCGACAAAATCTAGTAAACTACATAACGTGTCAACAATAATAATTGTCATCTACCAAAATCAATAAACGAAATTTAACAAACTATTTTAACCCTATCTAGCAACACCAAAAAATAATTCTGGCCAATATATTATTACGATCTACCTCAATTCTCTCTTCTGTAGGACGAATCTTTCAGACCCTTCTCTGTCGAACGTTTCCCGCTTCTCGTGCGCACGCGTATCGCCGTCTTGTCGATCTCAATCAGCTCTGCTTCGCTGCTCCAAGTCAGTTTACTTCTTCGTGAATACTGCTTCCACTACCTTTCAAATCCCGTAAATCTTCTTCAATTTCTTCTATGTCGTGGAGTGTCCTCCGTGCTGGTCAACTTCCTCGCTCTGCTATATCGAAGAACACCGATTGTCGCTCGACTCTGCCGCTCTCGGATGATTAATGCATTGAATGCACGCCGTCCCTGACGCGGCTCCTCTTTTTTTTCTTTTCCTTGCCTACTTAGTAACTCCCGGCGATCTTTGATGGTTCGTCGTCGTCACCACTAAGCAACGTTGATCCTGTTTCTCTTACGTAGTCCATGTCACTAGTGTATTTCACGCACTTCACTTTCGACTAGTCTCACTAATTATTAGTTTTAATTGTTTGTGTTCCTCCTGATACATAACTATTGAACTAGCCTAATTAACTTAAATACCCTTATAATTATAATCACTTAAAATATCATCACAATATATAATAAATCAACCATTGACTTTTTTATTTTTACTGCCGAAAAATATTTTTCGACTTAGGACGAAAAAAGACCGTTATCTAGCAACCATGGTCTTCAACAAAATGAAGAGGTTTTTGTCCAGATTTTCAGACCGAAAAATATTATATTATGATGTATTCGAATAACAAAGTTTTTTTTACGTCTGATGAAGATATTTTGAAATGTAAAATAAATTTCTCTGCGATTTGGTAAAAAACAAAATAACGTCTGAATTTTTTTCTAAACTTTTTCAAAAGGTAACTTAATCTGGTATCTAAAATGTATTAAGTGTATATTAGGAAGGCTCCCGTTGATAAATAAATAAAAATTGCGAAGTTTATAAATAGGTAATCGGTGCATTAACCGCGGACACAATTTTCGCCTGCCAATCATGTAATAAATCATGTTATGTTGGCGGCCGTCATATTTTTTCGACGACGATGCCAAATCTGTTTCACTAACACATGCTCATACATGTGTGTATAACCAAACTTCTTTGACGTTTAACTTGTTACATTTTATCGATTATTACAATGCATATTTTGCCATTGTAGATGTTAAACCATAACCACTAGATTCATATATGTACGATAAACGGCAGAGAAGTCGACGGATTTGATACGAACCGCGCACTGTCGCACAAGATTTCACGGGCGCAACAGCTGATTGCAGCTATTTTTAAATACCCAGGACAGCTGGCAACCTTGTAAAATTGTGTCATCATTATTATGATTATTGTTTTGATGACGTGAACGCCAGTTTAGAAAAATCAGAGTATAGCACAGTTGTCGCCTGTATTTTGGCGATAGAAGTATCACGGGATGATTTACAGTGTCTGCATGAGCGCACAATTACGACTGTTCTGCGTTAATTGCGCGTCCGTAAATTACAATTTCACGCGTCTTACGACGTGTTCCGAGGCATTTAATAAGTGGCGATAAATGTGTGTCCGGATATGCAGAGGCACGCGGATTTAAAGGCGCCAGTGGAGTGACTTTGTGTACGGCTCGCACATTTCCACAGACGCCTTTAATTCCAACCCGAGTGACACTGAATATGCACTCGTGTAATGTATCACCTCCACATCGCACTGGGCATACCTCTTCCATGTACAAGTGCCCCCCGCCATAGAAAAATGAATATGCACGCTCACTATATGTATTTATTATTTACGTTCTCTACTTGAGGGCTAAACTCGAATACATCATTGAATTTATGCATTTGCTATTTTTACTTTTAAAACCATGTATACAGAGTGTCCACGTAAAGAGTTTACTAGTCGAGAACATATATACCGCACACAATGAATATACAGTAAGCCAGATTGGTAGTACACTAACAGAAAAACAACACATTAGAAGCATTATTAATTTAAGAAGCTACCGAGCAGCGGATGCTAGCTGGTACATTTACTATCAAGAGCAACAATGAAATAAGAAATAAAAACAATAGAGCCAAATAAAACGAAGAGAAGTACCACATATGCGTAGTACTTCCTTCATGAGGTTGGATCCCTGTAGATCATGGTTCCTAATCGGTGGTCAGCCAAACTACAAAGCTGAAAATGCGCTGGCGTTTTCTCGCTATAGCAGCGGTCACATTAAGCTGCTTTACCAGCTGCTACTCATATATAGCAGATCTTCTCGGAGTACCAAACTCGATCCCTCGAGCCCAGGCGATTTCTTGCGATTTTTATAGCAGATAGCAGCTATATTTCCTATAATATCATCAAAATTTAATCTTTTGGTAAGCTACGATTCGATGGTCAGATGGTCAGAATTTCCACATCCTTTAGGCGTTCTTCGGTCATTGTAAACTAGAGCTTGTATAATCTTTTATTCTCTTCAAAGCGGAAAACGACCTTTCTGCTGACCAGTTGGACGCAGGCAACGTGAAAAAAAAAACCTCAATGCGTTGTCAACATAACGGTAGTTTGTTATCATGTAGTACTTCACAAATATTTAAGTAGGTACCTATTGTTTTTGGACATGTTTTGTTCCATTCCTTTCAAAAATCTAAAAATAAAAAGTACACACTCCAGGGGCGAAACCAGAGCTTGAGTCCCTCCCCGCTCGAGTCTAGTCAGCATATATCCTTACAAGTGTTTTTCTCCCCCGTTTCCTTGGTTTCTTGGCCATCAAACACCTATTGTTACTGACAATTCAACGAGCAAGGAGGTGGTAAATTTTTAATTTTCCTAAACATTTATTATTATTATCCGTATTCAGCAGGATGAATAAGATAAACGAAGCTTCCAAAGTACATAAATGGTTTCGGGACTATTTTAGGCTAGAATACAGCGTACGGCAAAATTCAGCAGTCTGCTTCCTTTAGAGGCTATTTTCAAAAAAATTCTAGAGGACCTATTTTTATCTCATTGGGCTTTAAAAATTGGAAGAAAACTGAGAAAATATCAGGTACATCGAGAATTTGAGTATCATAGAGTTGCTATGCAAAAATGGCCTCTTTTCAATAGCTCTCTGAAACATGATCACTGTAGAAATTGTTTTATTACAAAATAAACACCAAAATTGTTTTGTTTAGAGGCCTTAATGATAAGCCGAAAGTACAAATCGTGGAAACTGTATAAAAGAAGTTTTTGAAGTTTTGAAGAAGAAGAAAAACCATTTTTACAAAGATACCCAAGAATTGTGTTTAGATGAAAAAGTCACGATTAGCGATGGAAGAAACCTTAATTTTCTGGCAATGGGCAAAATTCCCGTAAAAGAGCTAGAACATTGTATTGTCAAATTGGAAGCAATCTATACAGAATGGATCAATCTATACAGAAAAATTACTAGGGCTAGTGATGCAAAGAGGGATTAGGAGAATATTTATATAGAAAAATTAGATGATCTCTTCGACATTGCGCATGCGAATGCCGTCTCGGCAATTAAAATCGCAGAAGACAGAGAGTTTCTATAGCACAAAGACAGAAAGGAAGGCCGGGATATTTAGCTGGGGTAGACAAGAAACAAGAAAACGAGCAAAGGCGACTGGAAAAGCCACAAAAAGAATATGCTAGGCAAGAGAAAGCTAATCAATGCAGTAGCATCGAAACTGAAGCTAAGGACTTTTTATTTTAAGCGGTAAATCACATTTTTACTTCAATCGTTAATTTCAGTAATCTCGATTGACCCGATGTAGACATAGCTAAAGAAGTAATCCCGATTGACCCCTATGTAGACATAGCTTAAGATTATTTAGAAATTTCTGACGTAGGATATGATGAACCCGTTCCTTCAAAAATTAAAAAGCATGCTAGTCGGACTTTTATCACTCCTAGACTTGTAGGTACTTTGGACAGGTGCAAAATAAGCGATAGGGATTCTGTTCATATTTTGGCAGCAGTTGCAGAAGCTCTCGGGCACCGCTTTGATGATTTGGTCATCAACAGATCTTCAATTCATCGCTCTCGAGAGCGCTTACGATTGGAGCGTGCTTCAGAGTTTAAAGGAGAATTGTTGGTCTTACAACAGACCGATGCAATTACAGTCCATTGGGATGAAAAAAATACCTCTTTTTTAGTTAAAGTACTATTAAACTCATGGAAGAGTTTAATAGTACTTTTACTAAAAAAAGAGGACCAAAAACAATTTCTGTTGCAAGTAGTAAAAGACTGCTGCAAGAAGTTCCCAGACAATAGCAAAATATTGATACAGTTATGATGTGATTCTTTTTGTTTAATACCATGTATTCTATTTTTACGATTTATGAATATAATACATAATACATTTGTACGCATTATATAATATATTTCCTGCTTTAGTTGGGAAAGAAAAAGTCGACCGTCTGCCTATTCTTGTGACTTTTAATGGTACAGAATATCTGCTTGGTGTTCCCCAACTTTCATCTGGCAAGGATGATGTCATCGCTTCTGCTGTGCATCGATTACTTAAAGAGTACCAACTGACAGAAATCGTTCAGGCTATTTTCAACTGCCTTAAATACTGGGCGCGTGAATTCTGCTTGCATTCTTCTTGAGCAAAACTTAGAAGACTTATTGTACTTACCATGTCGTCATCATATCTAAGAATTAGTGTTAAAGTGCGCTTATGAAGTTTGCATTGCTCCCTCATCTGGGCCTGATATAGCTTTGTTCAAGCGTTTTCAACAAGCATGGTCTCAACTAGATATACATCATTATGAACCTGGAATCGAGGATGAGTATGTGAGCAGCACGATTGGAGGTGATCGTGATAACATTTTGCAGTTCTGTCTGAATCAGCTACAAGAGCATCATCCCAGAGAGATCTAGAAGGAACTACTTGAACTTGCAGTCATATTTCATTCTATTCAGTTTGGGTGTACCTTTCGAAACAAAAATATAATGGATATAAACATATCCGACATTTTAGAATATTTTAAAGAATATCTGATGCAACAGCAAAACGGCTAGACGCGTTGCTCATTAATATGCACCATTTTGTGTTTATTCTTATATTTGAACAAATTCTTGAAGTCGCTTCAGGAGTTCATCAACTGCTTTAGAGTGAAAAGTTTGATTCATATAAAGCTTCTCTTAGTAATAAAACATTAATTGTAACCTTTGAAACTCTGGGGGAAAATGAACAACACTTTGATACATTATATGAAAATAAATATATTTTCTAGTTTAAGTAATAATTGTACGTCCTTAATCTTATTACTTAAATTATAGAACTAATGAACCTTTATATAAGAAATATCACACAAATTAATTTTAGTTCGAACTGCAGTTAAATGAAAAAGATAAAAGAGCGCCATGAAAGCGAAAACGTCCAAAAACATTACAATTAGTCTTGTAGTATGATGATACTTGTTCAATTGACAAAGCTTATTTTCGAAGTAATATTTACGACTAAATACTAGATAAAATGTTAATAATAAAATTTAAAGTGAAATTTTCTGAAAAAGTAAAATATTCTAAGGGTACCTACTGAAGCTTTGCACACAATGCCAAAGTGCTTCTTGGACGTTGAACTTTTAAAAAATTTTAGTACTCTTGATTGATTCTGAAATTTTCTCTACCAATCAATTCTACACCTCCTGCTCTGGTTTCACCTGACTGGATTTTTCGTTTTTTTTCTGTTCGTTTCATCTTCATATTAAGTTACTTTCGCTTTCATTAGTGCTCAATTTTCATAAATGTTAAATTTTGTTCTTGTACATTGTATACTGATGCGGTTGATAGATCGATCTCAGACTATTGTAGCTTAATACTTTATACGTTTTATTATTGTTAAGTTTTTTATTACCTCCTTTTTTGCACTTTATACACAATAAAATTACTCAGAAGTTATTTTCTTTATAGGAAGAAATGTGAGATTTGATATTCCATGGCTACTTGATTCTTAGAGCAGTCCACAGCAGTTTGATTTTTGCAACAAATTTTTAAATGATCGATTTTTGGTAGTAAATACTCAGATTACCCATGTGCTATACATGGTTGAAATCGGAATTTTTCGCTCTTTTTGAATGCCATTAAAATCCAATATTGTGGCCATTAGAAAATCAAAAGTTGACTATGAAAATTTGGGCATCTAGTTAGCGCAGAAAATGTTTGGCACTGTGATCAGAAAACTGACGTCGAAAAATGTAAGAGTGCCAAGTTTCGTAAAATTTCCCGGATATCAAGATATCCCGGATTTCGTTTCAGTATATTGAAAGGCACACTAATGAGAAACTTTATCCCATTTCCGTTTAATAGATCCTAATGGTGGGCGTCGTAAAAGTGACCACCCTGTATATATATATAAACAATCTTTATTGGGCTATCGACCCCATGGGGTCTTTCCGCCTTGTCTCACATTACATTACATCATACATTGCATTACATATTATATTATATTATATTATATTACATTACATACATGTGAGTTATGAGTGATCGTTTTCATTAGAGAGTGTTATGAAGCATAATATGATTCATGAAGCGTTTTTGTCGGATGTACTTTTGTAGTTCGTTTGTTTTGTCTTTTAATACATAATTCGTCGAGTATTGTCTTATTGTCCCGTTTTTGTTGAAATTTATTTCGTAGTTTGTCCAGTTTTTGTTGGATGGGTATGATTTTGGCGATCTTGTATAAATTTATGTTAGATATGTTACGAAGATGATTGTCCTTGTGCCTTAGTTTGGTAAGCAGTCTTAATGTCTTCCGTTCAGTTACGTTCGTAATTCGTTTGCAGGTGTTTCTTACATTTTTCAGTATGATCTGGCCGTAGTCAATCATAGGCCTGCAGATGGATTTGTAAATTTTTGATGCGGTACTAATGGATATCCCTCTAAAATGTTTTGCTCGTTTGTTTTGTATTTCCGTCTTTGTGTTCTGTAAATGTTCGTCGAATTTGTGCCTATTGTCAATGGTGATTCCTAAGTACCTTATCGTCGTTGTGGGTGTACGTTCGTTCCGTTAACATGTATTGTTGGTATTAATGTTGAAAAGATTGCTGAAGAGGTCCAAGAAGAGCTCCTTGAGTTTCAAAATGATAGAAACTGCAAACACGCATTAGATTATGTTTCCTTTGAGGAGTTTTGGTGTAAACAGGCAATTTCATGTACCTACCAAAACTCGGTGAATGCTTTGCGTTGACTTCTCCACGACTTATTTATATGAACACGGGTTATCTTTTTATCGATTTTGCTTGTAAATAATAACAAGTCCCGTATTCTATTAAATGCAGCTGATGACATGCGTGTAGCTTTGAGCAATAATATTAGCCCAGAATTGCACAGCTTGTAAAGGAGGTGCAACCTCAAAGATCGCATTGATGATTTGACAAATAAAATTTTCCACTGCAACTGTTTTTTTTTTTTATAATAGTACTCTTAGTGCCTATCTGCAGTGTAAACTTTATATTCCCACTTTGATTAAAGTTTATTTTGAGATTTACATACTTTTATTTATTGTTTAGTCCTTTAGTCACTGCAAAAAAAACATAGTGGTTCCTGGTGGAAAAATGGTTGGGAACCATTGCTCTAGATAGACGATAAATAAAGACAATACGAATAAAAAGTGCAAAAGAAATTGCACAATACAGAAAAAAAGCAACAATATAGATGAAGATTGGAAGAAAATTAAAGTGCCAATGACGGAAGGCAGCACAGACCAAAATTAGCGGGAGAAACAAAAATAAAACAAAATCATGTTATGATGATTATACAGTCTGTTTTGATTTATTGTGACACAACAAATATTTCTGTTATTGGTACAGATAGAAAAACAAGTTGAAGAAAAAAGTTTCAGTACTTTTTGTCGTCTATTTAGTCCTAACTTCAGAGGAACAATTTAAAATCAAATAAAGACGTGAATGCTATAAGCATAATTTTCTTTATTGGAACACCCTGTATATTTTGGTTATTTCTAATAGGCAATAACATTGGCTTTATAATGATACCGCAGTACCCCTCTATTATACAAATAACGCGAATTGCCAATAAATGAAATTTAACAGTTGCCATGAATTACAATTGCATGCTGACGTAAAAACAATTTGCTATCACTTTAATATCAAGTAACTTCCCGTCCTGCGTATTGTTGATTCACATCTTTAGAGATGGGGTAACTATTATACTAGCGATGAAAAAATTGATATGCTGAAGGTCTTCGTTAGATGCAACGATAATTCTAGAGGAGCTAGTATCACTTATGGAAACATGTATCCAGAAAGAAGACAACCTCATTATTGCACTTTTGCAAGACTTGAAAAAAATTTACTGAGAAATGGCTGTTTTAATAATAAATTGCAAATGGCAAGAAATGAACGTGAAGGAAATGATGAATTTTTGATATTGGCCTATTTTAGAGCACATCCACGAAATTCAATACGTGAAGCAGTGGCTGCCTTAGGAATAAGTCTGTATAAAATATTTTCTATTCTTAACAAACATAAAATGAGACCGTATAAAATTAAATTAGTACAAGCTTTAAGAGATGGTGATCCTGACAGGAGGATAATATTTTGTAATTGGCTTTACAATAATCAACATTTATTAAATTTAATTCTTTGGAGCGATGAATCTAACTTCAACAACAACGGAATATCCAACCGAAAAAACGACCATTACTGGGATACTGAGAATTCACGTGGAATTCGGGAATGCAGATTCCAACACAAATTTGCAGTTAATGTGTGGCTTGGTGAGTTAAGTGATACTATAATAGGGCATTTTTTATTAAGGAACATTGAATGCGGAGCGATATGCCAACTTTCTTTTGACAATATTCGAAGATTATTTGGATGATATCCCCCTAGAAATACATCGTGATGTGAGCTTCCTGCAAGATGGAGCTCCTCCCCATAACGTAAGAATGGGTTTGGAAAAAATGAAAACATATATTAAAAAAATACAATTAACTATTGAACTTCATTGGTTTAAACCCAATGGTCGTTATTTCATTTAAATTGGGTAAGAATTTATGGAGTTATAAGGGTTTGAAATAAGACTTTGGCGCCTCCATCCGCGCTAGTCAGTCTAGTAGGATTGGGCCTTTGATGACGTCAACGTTGCCCGTTGCACGCGGATCTTGCGTCCCTTGCGATCGCTCAATGCTTATTCAAATTTGATCGCCCGAGTTAGTGCGTTACAGTCAATTGTTTTGTCTGTAATATGGCTAAGGGATTTGTTCGCGGTCAATCAGATAACTTGCCTAAGATTGACGCAGTTACATTTGCTATTTTTTTTGCTACGAATAGTAATTTCATCAGCTCTGAGATTCGCGGATCGAAAGCATCTAGGTAAGCAATAATGTATTAGTTACGCCTAAAACAATGTTTTATTGTAAAATTGTATAATGAATTTTATTGTTATAAACAAACAACTGTAAGATGTTTCATACTATACTCTACGACCATTCATACTATTATTGAACCGATGTTTTATATCCTCCTTATAACTCAATTAACAGTGTTTATTGATTCAGTTATAAAGGAGAAATTAATGATTTATGCATATTTGTGCGAGTGTAAACTGACACACGTATTGTTTAAAGTAAAGGCCCATTCCGAGTCACATAATATAACATAAGAAGCCATTGAGCGCATTTCTTATATGGAGCTGGAAAACGTCAAATGCGCGTGCACAACGTCTCCTTATGTTATATGACTCTGAATAGGCCTTAAAAACAAAAGAATAAAAATAAAACACTCAGAAGTATAAATTGTTACAATAAATGTTCAAAATTATTGTATAAGTCAATACAAAGCTAACTTTGATAGAATAGAAATAAAATGAAAAATTGCATTGTTAAAAAACATTAAAAGAACATTAAAAGAAAAAACAAATTAAAGAACAAATTCTTATTTTTTATAAACAATACAATTTTATTAGAAAAATATATAATTATTTGAAAAAACAAATTTGGCATTCAAATGACCTTGAAAAAAATAAAATAAAATATATTGTAGGTAGGTACTTTATTTACTCCTTCGAAATAAAAAAAAACTTTTATTTTAAACATTTTCGCCTTAAATAATAACTTCTTGAATTATTAACGATTTTCTAGTTAAATTCCGCACCATGAATCGTATAGTAGACTCGAAACTACGGCAAATTTAAAACTTACTTTCATGCACCTATAAAGTGGACACGATTTAGTGGACTTACCTATTTTAAATTATTATTTGTTATTTTAACTACTTTCTGGTATCTATCTTCTGGTAATTATTTATTTATGCTTCGGTTTAACATTCAGCCATCATCAGGGGTTTTTGTAACTTAAATTATATATTTGAAGACTATATTTGACTATTTGTGTCGTATCAGTTTAAAAACCCCTTGATGTTGAATTTTAAACAGAAACTAGTAGGAAAATAAATAAATAAATACTAGAAGATACCAGAAAGTACTTAAAATAACAAATAATAAATAATAATCACAAATATCTGGTAACATAGATAAAATACTAACAAAAATATTTTAAAATACGTTCGTTTCTCAGCAGTAGCTATTCGTTTCTCGCCTCTCGCCCGACTTGACTTGGCAAACTCGAATAATCATTCGTTTTCATTTTTTTAGGGTCGCGTTTCATAGACATTTACGAATATTTTGTTTGGGGTAGAAATAGTAGTATTTGTACATCTAGGTATAATTCAATATTTATAACGCGTTTTCTCTTTAGACATGATAAATACAGACCTGCGAACTTTTTCAACGTAGGCTCCAGTATACTGCTGGGCGTCTGAGCAACCGTGACGTCACACACGCGGCGCGTCCTGAAAGGAAAAATTCACGCGTGGTCAATTTTACCCGACTTCAATAATTAATTGTGAAGCCGTTTGAAGTGCTAGATCAAAAATTTCAGCGACATTATTTAAGTTTGACGGTGTATATTCAAATGCAAAATAAAAAAAATGCGTTTCTAGACCCATTGTCAAAGATATTTTGGAAAGAAAGTTTGGTGTGAAATTGATTACAAATGGTAGCCCCAGAAACTGGCCAGCAAGATCGTCAGATTAGACTATTTTAGATTTTTTTTATTTGGGGAGTTTTAAAGCAAAAAGTTTATGTTACTCGTCCAGAAAATCTAGACGATCTGAAAAATCGTATTCGTAGGGCATATGGCTAAATAACACCTCGCATGTTGCAAAACGCACGACGAAATTTAATAAAGAGATCTGAAGAATGTATTGCAAGCAACGGAGGTCACTTTAAACAGACACTTTAAATTGTAATTCATAGCAACTGATAAACTTAATTTATTGGCAATTGTCGCGTTATTTGTATAATAAAGGAGTACTTATGTGGTATCATTAAAAAGCTAATGTTATTGCCTATCAGAAATAACCACAATATGCAGGGTGTTGGATTAAAGAAAATGAAGCTTATAGCTTTCACATCTTTATTTGATTTTCAATTGTTTTTCTGAAATTAGGATTAAATAGACGACAAAAAGTACTAAAACTTGTTTCTTCAATTATTTTCTCTATTTGTACTAATAACAGAAATGTTAGCTGTATCACAATAAATCAAACAGACTGTATATTGCATCAGACAGGTAGAAGAAAATGAACTAGAGAGGAAGTTATAAAGGTATATACTGAAGAGAACAGAAAGACATAAAAGAAACATAAAAAGGCTTATACTAAAAACACAAAATCATTGCCATTGATGAAAAATTCAGGGATAACGAACAAAATTGTTTTTATTAACAACAAGAAGATAAACAGTAATGGGAAACTTATGCAGGCATGAAAAAAATATGTACTTAGCGAGGCAGCGCAATCGATTGAGACCTAGAAATGCATAATACTTTGAGATATTTTTCTTTATCTTTCTTTTTATCGTAAGTGCCTATTTAAAAAAAGGTTTCTGTGGCTTAGTGATTTCAACTACCAACGGAATGAAATCCGAAATCCTGTTTTTGATTTTGTGGGGTCCGCTGGACATGCGACAAGATCGCGATCAAAATGTGTTATATCACGCCGCCTTCACTTAAACATGTCATAATTATGGTAAAACGCACTTCCTAATATAGCTTTCCTGTATCACCATAACAGGCATAATGGACTAGAAAATTTGCAAAGCGTTTCACCGTAGTTAGGGATTCATTGTCGCCAATATAAGATTTTGCACTTTCAGATTTGCAAGCTGGTAGTAAACATAAGTTATATGGTTACAAAATGTATTTATTATGCTTACATAATCATTACAAAATATAAGTTTCAGAAAAATAAACATTCAGACTGATTTAATCTCTCGAAAATTTTGCATTGCTTTGTTACCCACTAGATACATCACATATGTTATTATAAAATATATATGAATTCCACAGTTCATTAAAAATAACTATTCTTTCCTCTTTCGACTTGAATTTTTTTTACTATTTGAAAAACGTATATCCGTTAATACGGTCTTTTAAACTATTTCCTTCATGAGATATTGGATTAGGTAAATGTTTATTTTTATGTAACAACCTGAATCGGAATTACTTTTATTACACCAGTAATTCCATCAATATTTCCTGCAATATAAGCTGACCTCGGTTCAGCAGACATTGCGAGGTAGTAACGATTTTCTTGTGACATACTAGTATTGACTGTGCAAATAGGCTGCCGTTACGACATTTTCCATTAGCTATCTAAACAAATTGCAATAAATTAGTGGTGAAAAATCGGGGTAAGTGTATTATTTTTTAAAGCTCGTCGCATTTGTCCCGCTGACATTTTCGAGGAATTGCGCAAGCTCGGCCACGTCGTGAATCACCACTTAGTGAATCGAATATGAAAGTGTTTGCCGATGAGTTACTGTCCCTATTTATTTGCATGGCGTGCGGTGATGGCACAGATTGTAATTGGTATTAATGACGTTTGCTGTGGTATTAATAAAATGACGAACGCAGACTGCGACGAGGCACTTACTCGGGGATTTCAGAAAAGTGCGAGAGCTTATCTTCCCGTCGAAATGTACCCAGGATTTATAATCTGCTCGCATACAATGTTGCAGATATGTAAATGCATAAAAGCACATCACGTGTAAAGTTAATTAAAATCACAGAAAATCTCACATGCTTGGTACACTTGCAGTAGATCTTTCGTCGTGTTGATGTATTTAATTACAACTCCTCACCAGTTGTAACGCACCAGCGCCTGAGACTCTACAGGGGTCGCCTGTAATTATAGCTTAACAAGAGATCTCGAAGCCATGTTACACTCTCGCCGTGGCCCTTGTATCCACCTCATGCTTTGACACCTTTACACCCCCTATAATCATCACGTTTCAAGTGGCACCAGCTCCGGATTCAGATCTTTTTGTTGATATAACTCCAATAACCGTGAATTAGTCATGCTTATGAAAATGAAGTAAGCGTTAACATGCATTCGAGAAATAGAAATATTAATTCGTAAAAACTTTCGTGAAAAATTGGCACACAATTGGATAAGAATTCTAAGTCTAGCAGAAAAAATAAATCAAGAGGAAAAGGATATAAACCGAACAGAAAAATGACTCACAAAAACACTAGTTACCATAGCAAAAGAAGTAGCAAAAACCGAGGGCAAAAAAGATAATTACATTAACGAACCAACAAGAAAACGACTCGATCATAGAAGAATACTGAATGAACAGGGGATGAGACAATCAATAGAATACACAGAGCTGAATAGAACCATTAAGAAAATGATAAAAGAAGAAAGAATGCGAATACAAGAAGACAGAGTACAATCCATCATCGAAAATAACAAAAACATGAAATGTCTAAGACCCAGACTGGGCAAATCAGAAATAAATGAACTCAAAGACGAAAAGGGCAATGAAGCAAATACTAAAACAGAAATTATTAGAATAATTGAAAATTACTACTCGCACTTGTACCAATCAAAGATAGACCCACAAGAAGGCGTAAAAAATCGACTTACATCAAAGATAGTGAGCATAAATTCGGAACTTCAACCCGAAATATCCAAATCAGAAATAAGAGCGTCACTGAAACAATTAAAGAACAATAAGGCAGATGGCAAGGACAGAGTAACTGCCGAAATGGTATAAATTGGAGGAAAACCTGTTATTGATTGTCTGCACTTTCTCCTAAATCAAATTTTAACAGAAAAGGAAATTCCAGATAATTGGAACGAAGCTATTACATTACTTCTATTCAGAAAAGGAGACAAGAGAGAATTACAAAACTATCGTCCCATAACCCTCCTAAGTATCATGTATAAGCTCCTAACCAAAATACTAACAAACCGACTTACCAGAAAATTCGATGATTACCAACCCAGAGAACAAGCAGGCTTCAGGAAGGGATTCAGCACACAAGACCATCTGCTGACAATGAAGATCTTAATAGAGAGAGTAAACGAATACTAAATACCATTATTCGTAGCATATGTAGATTTCGAAAAAGCTTTCGATTGCGTAGAACATTGGGCAATAAAGAACTCCCTAATAAACAGCCGGATCGATTATAGATACACTAGCCCACTGTCAAACATCTATCAAAATGGTACAACATCAGTACACATATATGAAGGAACTAAACCAATAACGATTGCAAGAGGCGTAAGACAAGGAGACACTATATCACTAAAATTATTTAGCCAAGCATTGGAGGATGTTTTTAAAAATCTGGAATGGGATGAATGTGGCATCAAAATATGTGGACAACGACTAAATCACTTAAGGTACGCGGACGACATAGCATTATTTGCAAACAATAAAGCAAAGCTAGAGAAGATGTTAAGAGAGCTAGACCATCAAGCCTCAAAGATTGGTCTTAAAATGAATTATTCGAAAACAAAGATACTAACTAATACAGAGGAAGATGCTACAGTACAAATAGGAAACAAATCAATCGAACAAGTTACCGAATATATATATATATATATATATATATACCTGGCACAACTCATAAAACTCAACAAAGATAATCATGGGTAGCTTTCGGAAAGCAGAGTTTTATCCTGAAAAACAAGAAGTACCCACAGTACCTAAAAACAAGAATTTTTAATCAGTGCATACTTCCTGCCTTTACATACGGGGCACAAGTATGGACATTCACAAATGCAAATATGGAGAAAACTGCTGCAGCTCAGAGAGCTGTCGCGTTAATAATAAGAACGACATATATATTGTATATTAAAAGTATTTGTTACATTTGTGTAATATAATAACAGTTGTAAAAACTAAATGTTTGTTGATCAAAATCCATATTCTTTCACTATGGCAACTGCCCAACGCATGCTGCCATAATATAATATGGTGTGCACCACCACACTACCCTCCCCCAGAAAAAGCACAAGTATAAAACTGGTAAGTGTGCCTCAAATGACAAAATAGTTGCCTCGAGTGGCATGATTACTGCCTCGAGTGGCATGATAATTGCCTCGAATGGCAAAGTATTTGTCTCGAGTAGCAAAAGTAGTTGCCTCGAGTGGCAAAAGTAGTTGCCTCGAGTGGCAAAAGTAGTTGCCTCGAGTGGCAAAAGTAGTTGCCTCGAGTGGCAAAAGTAGTTGCCTTGAGCGGCATGATAATTGCCTCGAGTGGTATGATAATGGCCTCGAATGGCTCGAGTGGCAAAAGAAAGGGGCAAGTTTAATTTAAAAAAATTAGGGAAATAAATTTTGCTCGGATAGCATGTGCGTATCCGTCAAAATAGCGTCATCCTTGCGTTGATAATGACATTATAATATGGGAAATGTCAAGTGTTGAATGAAATTGAAGTGAATAATTAATGAAACAAAAAGAAAAAGATCCAAATTGGATATGTGCTTTTAACTGAAAGGTGGTAGGGCAGTGCTGTGGTCATAAAGTTACAAAATTTTGAATACGGTCGAAATAGAAGGAAATAATATCAGCTCCTGTTCTTCGTAACGTTCGATCTGGCCCCAGACCGTGACTGCTGCCTGGGCTGCTGAGGCTGCTGCTGGGACATTACGTGAGTCTACTGCTGCAATTGCCGGTTCTCCGTTGCTGTTGCTGCATAATTTGCGGATGCTGTTCCTGTGATCCTGTGGCCCTATGGCTTAACTGGAGGTGATAGTGCATCGCGTGGACGAACAGCCAAAGCAAGGCGTCCCAGGGCGATGGAAGTCCAAAATAGGGAGTCCCATGGAGACGACACGCGTTCAAAGAAACGTAGCACCGAAGGAAACAAAGGGGCACAAGTAAAGGACGTCGCGTGTCCGAAGAATGTCGAGGATCACCAATTATGGACTGGTCAAGGAAATGGGCCAAATCCAGCTAGATGCAGTCTTGGTCCTGGCTTAGCGTTCGACCAGGTCGAGGGAAGGTCAGCTTCTCGGGGCGTTGTCCGCAAGGGCGAACTCGCGGCATATCCGCGTTTCAAGAGCTTGTCACCAAAGGAATAGGATTGCATGCGAACTTGTCCGGTTGAAGCTACCTCGAGATTCTGGGAGATCTTCATTTTAGGGGTCACCACTTGTCGCGTTAATAATAAGAACGACATATATATTGTATATTAAAAGTATTTGTTACATTTGTGTAATATAATAACAGTTGTAAAAACTAAATGTTTGTTGATCAAAATCCATATTCTTTCACTATGGCAACTGCCCAACGCATGCTGCCATAATATAATATGGTGTGCACCACCACAGAGCTATGGAAAGACAGATGTTCCACATACGACTATCAGATAGGAAAAGAAACGTATGGATCCGAGAAAAAACTAAAGTTAAAGATGTAAGAGAGGAAGCTGCAAAGCTTAAATAGAAATTTGCTGGTCACAACATCAGACAAATCGATGAAAGATGGAACAAACTTATTGTACACTGGAGACCATGGGAAAATACGAGAGGACGAAGAAGGCCACAAATGCGTTGCGAAAAGCACATCAAGAAACATGCAGGAAAGAAATGGACTCAAATAGCAAGTAGTAGAGAGGAATGGAAGCAACTTGGGGAGGCCTATGTCCAAGGATGGGCGACAGAAGGCTAAAGAGAAAGATTTATGATTTTTTTTAATTGAAATCAACGGGGCATGTGTAATAGTACATATATAAAATAAATACTTACGATTACACTAAACAAAACACTGTGCTATCTGCTAAAAACATGCATGACATTGTTAATTAATACCGGATATCATTACTTTGACATAAAGTTTATATAAATGCTCAATTAAGATTTTACAAAAATTATACATATGACAAAAAAAAAACCGTGTTTAAAAATTGAGAAATTTATTTCTAACTATCGAGATTTTGGTCAGACTACCTTACATTTATGCATTTATGGCTCAGATCAGAACTCATGATAGATTCCAAGAAATAATATAAAAGCTTCAAGAAAAATTATCAAAACTTGGAAATTTTCAGTTTTCGTAAATATTCTGAAAAAAATGCACTATTTCTTAGTCTATTCTATATTATAGTTATGAAGAAGGCAAATATGCTAACTAAAATCTTCAAGGATTTCAATTCCTTGATGACTTAATTGATAAAGTTTTATCCAGATTTCTCCAATTTGTATTTCCTTAAATATTATTGAAGTTTCCGTACAAGCTTAAAAATTATGAAAAATATTTCAAAAATGTCATATCTATTTATAAAATATTAAAACAAAATCAGTTTTTGAGAAGAGTAAGGGGAGTTAAAAAGATGGACAAGATAAGAAATACTGACATCAGGGAAGAACTACAAACAGAATCTTTGGAAACTTTCATTGAGAGAAGACAAATGAGCTGGTGGGGTCATCTACCAAGGTTAGGAAAATAAAGATTAGTCAAGAAAGTATGGGAAGCAAAAGGCGGAAGACAAAAAGGGAGAAGGAGAGCGAGGAAAATATGGGCCCAAAACATGATCGAGATACTAAAGAAAAGAGCAAAAACCTGGACTGAAACAAGAGTACTATCAAGAAACAAGAAATAATTGACTAAATTTGTATATGAGATAGTTTAAACTAAACAAAAATGTAACAACATGAAAAAGTTTTACACCATACTGTGGTAAAAGGGTGTATGATTATATATATATATATATATATATATATATATATATATATATATATATATCGCAATATAAATCATTTTTTATTGCTTCGAAATCATATATTCATCTATTATGTATAGAGAAATTATGTACACTCAATTACATAATTGAGGGGTCTAGAGTAAAAGGGTTTAAGTGCATTTTTGGTAGTTCTGAGATAAATGGCTTTAAGTTAACTTGAATTTCGACATTCCAGGAATAAGTTTAGAAAACTGTGTTAATATTTTAGACTTAGGTGTAGACTAAAATATTAACACAGTTACCTAAAATTCTTCGTGGAATTTTGAAATTCAAGATAACTTTGAAGCTATTTGTCTCAGAACTACCAAAAATGCACTTAAACCCTTTTACTTCTAGACCCCTCAATTATGAATTGTAATTATGATTTGTTGATATTCGCATATTAAAATAATTTAGAGACGATGCCTGTTAAAATTTGGTGAATGATTTTATTTTATTTTCATATAGATTACACGAAATTATTATTTCATTCTAATTAGGTAATAAATATCAATGATGTCGAGTTCAATTAGATTTTTGTTGTAGTGTACGTTTTAAATTACAAAAAAAAAAATCTTTTTAGTTACTTGACATCTTTCCATTTTACAGGTCCACCATTTATTTGATGGTGGATAATTATTATTATTAGTATTATAATTATATATAGTATTATTTTATTATGAAATTTTGTAGAGATTTTCTATTATTTAATGGTTACTATTAAAATTACATTTAAATTTAGCAAAATTTTTATTAATATGATAATAGCTTTAGTTATTTTGTCAAGGTGTGAATTATTTCTGCAAATTTTCAATAACTATGCCAACATTTTAATTCTTTCCATTAAAATAATAATAACTTCGTCATATTTTGAATGATTACTCTCAACAAATTTTGCAATCTTAAATTACGCTCATCGTAGTGTACACATAGATTTTTTCTGTCAAACATTTACTTGTGTCAAAGTTATGTTCAAGTACTGACAGAATACTGACAAATGTTAATGATTACTATTGAAATTACATTAAGTATTAGCAAAATTTTTATTATTAGGTCATAATTTTATTTATTTTGTTAAGTTGCGCATTATTTCTGCAAACATTTCAATGAATGTGCCAAAAGTTTTTATCAAAATCATAAATACTCCGTCATATTTATATTGATTATGGTCAAAAATTAGGTTTTTTAATCTTATATTACGTATGCAATGTGTACACATTGATAATTTGTGTTCAATATTAAATTGCGTCAAAGTTATCATCAAGTTTAGACATAATACTAGCAAATTTTAATGGTTAATATTAAAATGACCTTTAGTTTTAGCAAAATTTTGATTAATATGGTCATTGTTTTAGTTATGTTGGCAGGGTGTGCATTATTTCTGCAAATTTTCAATGATTATGCCAACATTTTAATTGTTTCCGTTAAAATAATAATAACTTTGTCACATTTTTAATGATTAATGTCAAAAATTAGGTATGGCAATCTTAAATTACGCTCATCAAAGTGTACACATAGATTTTTTGATAGTATCGACAGAATAATGACAAATTTTAATGATTACTATTGAAATGATATATAGTTTTAGCAAATTTTTTATTATTAGGTCATAATTTTATTTATTTTGTTAAGTTGCGCATTATTTCTGTAAACATTTCAATGAATGTGCCAAAAGTTTTTATCAAAATCATAATTACTCCGTCATATTTATAATGATTATGGTCAAAAATTAGGTTTTTTAATCTTAAATTACGTATTCAATGTGTACACATAGATCATTTGTGTTAAAAATTAAATTGCGTCAAAGTTATATCATCAAGTGTAGACATAATACTAGCTAGTTTTAATGGTTAATATTAAAATGACACTTAGTTTTAGCAAAATTTTGATTATAATGGTCATTGTTTTAGTTATTTTGTTAAGGTGTGCATTATTTCTGCAAATTTTCAACGACTATGCAAACATTTTAATTGTTTCCATTAAAATAATAATGATTCGTCACATTTTTAATGATTACTGTCAAAAATTAGGTTTTGCAATTTTAAATTACGCTCATCAAAGTGTACACATAGATGTTTTTTCTGTCAAACATTTACTTGTGTCAAAGTTATGTTCAAGTACTAATAGAATACTGACAAATTTTAATGATTACCATTGAAATGACATTTAGTTTTAGCAAAATTTTGATTATTAGGTCATAATGTTATTTATTTTGTTAAGTTGCGCATTATTTCTGCAAACATTTCAATGAATGTGTGCCAAAGTTTTTATCAAAATCATAATTACTCCGTCATATTTATAATGATTATGGTCAAAAATTAGGTTTTTTAATCTTATATTACGTATGCAATGTGTACACATTGATAATTTGTGTTCAAAATTAAATTGCGTCAAAGTTATCATCAAGTTTAGACATAATACTAGCAAATTTTAATGGTTAATATTAAAATGACATTTAGTTTTAGCAAAATTTTTATTTTGTCAAGGTGTGCATTATTTCTGCAAACTTCTCAATGAATGTGCCAATGTTTCTATTGTTTCTATGAAAACAATAATAACTTTGTCAAATTTGAAATGATTACTGTTAGTAATTAGTAATGACATTTCAATTTTAAGTCTGTATTCAATGGGTACTTAATAGATCAATATTTATTATCAGAAATCCAATTATGTCTATCAAAATTAGCGCTATATACTATATATGCTATATACTCTATACTTGTAGTATATAGTAGTATATAATAGAATAGTATATTTGTAGTATGGTCCCTGTTTGGGATATTACATAGTCTTACATGAAGTAGTTCGCTCACTACATAGTACATACTCAACATACAAAAGCATACAAAATATATGGACGTAATTAGTAATGACTTTTCAATATTAAGTCTGTATTCAATGGGTACTTAATAAATCAATAGTTATTATCAAAAATCCAATTATTTCTATCAAAATTAGCGCTATATACTTGTGGAGTAGTATAGAATAGAATAGTATATTTGTTGTATGGTCCTGTTTGGGATATTACATAGTCTTACATGTAGTAGTTCGCTCACTACATAGTACATACTCAACATACAACAGAATACAAAATATATGGACGATAGTGATTATGTTTTTTTTGAATCGGTTGATACTCAATGAAATTTTTTTTCTGTCGTTTTAGTTACTTGAAAGTTTTCCATTTTACAGGTCCACGATTTATTTGATGGTAAATAATAATAATTATTAATATTATAATTATTATTAGTATTATTTCAAATAACTTAGGTCACTAATGTACTAACAGACTGGTGAAATAATCTTAAAATTTCAGAAAATCAGCTTCAAAAGGTATAATAGAATAGAATAGAATATAATAGAATTAAACAGAAGAGAATATACAATAGAATATATTTATATGTGCCTGTGGTCACTCGACTTACACATGTCATATAATTAATAAATTAATTAATCTTACAGTATTAACTATTAGACTCTTCAAGGCTGATTTTTGGATATTTGAAGCTTTTTTTTTTCACCAGTCTATTGATAATTTTTTTTGTGCAGCATCAACTATTGCGTTGTATTTTATTTTAATTGTTTTGATTATATATGAATTTAAATATAGTAACTATTGCGTTGTATTTTATTTTAATTCATTTGATAAAAAATGAATTTAAATTTAATAAATAAATAATGCAACTTTTACTAAATAGGTAAATAAAAATATACCGAACAGTCGGTATAATTACACCATTATATGTTTGAAAATGACCGACTGTTCGGTCGAAACTATAGTCACTGCATTAAAATAAACTGTGATACCTACAAACTCAAAATTGCATTATTTATTTATACATAATGTATCACGAAGTAAAAGTCTCCAGTGTAAATAAAATATAATACCTACTATGCAATAGTTAATGCTGCACAAACAAATGTATCGACAGACTGATGAAAAAATCAGCTTAATAAATCCGAAAACCAGCCTTAATGAGTCTAATGGTTAATGCTGCACGATTAATTCCATTATAAAATATCACATAACACGGGTGCATACGCACTAATATAATAATGCATTTTTTGCTCTTACAACTCTTCGGAACAATGCCACCGCATAAATTAATTCTATTGTTAGAGCTCCCCTCACTGTCATCAATGTCTTGCAAGTGCGCACCTCCGACTCGCGTTTCCTTCTTCGTCGGCCGCACGCAGCATTCCCGTGACGTCGCTCTTAATCATTTCCTGGCCCGAAGTCTTTTCCGAAAATTGGCGAATTTCCTGAAGCAAAGATTGCGCCTTAATCCAAATTGGGGTCTGCGCCGCTTCCATTCCACGATTACAAGAGCACCACCGTAGACCGGCTCCTCTCAATCAGCCCCTTAGGGCGATAGTTTAAGAGTTAGGGCTCTGATTGTACGACGTACGCGGGGGCGTGGGTGCAAGTGAGGTGTGGTGCCAATCTGGTGGTGATGGTGCAACGCGCTGCGTGCTGATGGGCAAGGATTCAAAAACCCATGGGAAAACCAGACAAGTTCAGATCTGTCGCTAAGTGAATCGGTGCTCCTATAGACTCTGGGCATCACATACAAGGTTAGTGCAATTGAATGTATTTTGTCTGATTGCTGTTCCTTCTGACGAAGGCTGAAATCATCACCGTTGCGTATTGCAACGTGATGATGTGCAATGATGTACAAATTTAATATATAACATAGCTGTGCAGCACCTAAATACGAATTAGCCGCAACAGTGCAAATACAAAAACGTACAAATCTCGCCGATGAAGAAGTATTCTGCGCCGTATAATTATAACCAATTTTCTAATACTGGGGCAATGTTATATGTAGGGGTGTATGTCTTTCCCAATAACCGCACTAATCTGAAATAATGTACGCATAAATATCGAACTATAATCTATTAATTTTGAGATTAAAATGTGTGGCAATTTCCCGCTGCAGTCAGCATATAGTTCAACATGTATGTTTTACATAATTAACTTGACATTAAACCCAATATAAGCTCACCAAATCAATGGACAAAAGTGACTATCATTTTTTTTAATCATTAGCCACTCAATAAAACTTATGTTGTCATTTGTCACAAATTCGAATTCACTCAGAAAAAAATAATTTCATTGAGTATCAACCGATTCAAAAAAACGATAATCACCACCGTCCATATATTTTGTATGCTTTTGTATGTGAAGTATGTACTATGTATTTACTATGTAGTGAGCGAACTACTACATGTAAGACTATGTAATATCTCAAACAGGGACCAAACCACAAATATACTTTTCTATTCAATACTACTTAACAAGTATATTACACTAATTTTGATAGAAATAATTGGATTGCTGATAATAAATATTGATTTATTAAGTACCCATTGAATACAGACTTAAAATTGAAAAGTCATAACTAATTACTAACAGTAATCATTTCAAATTTGACAAAGTTATTATTGTTTTCATAGAAACAATTGAAACTTTGGCACATTCATTGAGAAGTTTGCAGAAATAATGCGCAACTTAACTAAATGTCATTTTAATATTAACCACTAAAATTTGCTAGTATTATGTCTAAACTTGATGATAACTTTGACGCAATTTAATTTTTAACACAAATCTATGTGTACACATTGAATACGTAATTTAAGATTAAAAAAAACTAATTTTTGACCATAATCATTATAAATATGACGGAGTAATTATGATTTTGATAAAAACTTTTGGCACATGCATTGAAATGTTTGCAGAAATAATGCGCAACTTAACAAAATAAATAAAATTATCACCTAATAATAAAAATTTGGCTAAAACTAAATGTAATTTCAATAGTAATCATTAAAATTTGTCAGTATTCTGTCGGTATTTGAACATAACTTTGACAAAAGTAAATGTTTGACAGAAAAAATCTATGTGTACACTTTGATGAGCGACATTTAAGATTGCAAAACCTAAGTTTTGACAGTGATCATTAAAAATATGACGAAGTTATTATTATTTTAATGGAAACAATAAAAATGTTGGCATAGTAACTGAAAATTTGCAGAAATAATGCACACCTTGGCAAAATAACTAGAACAATGACCATAATAATCAAAATTTTACTAAAACTAAATGTCATATTAATATTAACCATTAAAATTTGCTGGTATTATGTATAAACTTCATGATAATTTGACGCAATTTATTTTTAACACAAATAATCTACGTGTACACATTGAATACTTAATTTAAGATTAAAAAGCCTAACTTTTGCCCATAATCATTATAAATATGACGGAGTAATTATGATTATGATAAAAACTTTTGACATACATTCATTGAAATGTTTGCAGAAATAATGCGCAACTTAACAAAATAAATAAAATTATTAACTAATAATCAAAATTTTGCTAAAACTAAATGTCATTTCAATAGTAATCATTAAAATTTGTCAGTATTTTATCAGTACTTGAACATAACTTTGACACAAGTAAATGTTTGACAGAAAAAACCTATGTGTACACTTTGACGAGCGTAATTTAAGATTGCAAAACCTAATTTTTGACAGTAATCATTAAAAATATGACGAAGTTATTATTTTAAAGGAAACAATTAAAATGTTGGCATAGTCACTGAAAATTTGCAGAAATAATGCACACCTTGACAAAATAACTAAAACAATGACCATAATAATCAAAATTTTGCTAAAACTAAATGTCATTTTAATATTAACCATTCAAATTAGCTAGTATTGTATCTAAACTTGATGATAACTTTGACGCAATTTAATTTTTAACACAAATAATCTATGTGTACACATTGAATACGTAATTTAGGATTAAAAAACCTATTTTTTTACCATAATCATTATAAATATGACGGAGTAATTATGATTTTAATATTTACGTAATTTCTCACTTAGATTTGCAGAAATTATGAATCTATGGATGGCTACAATTGATTTTTATTAGTTTTAAAGAAAAGCTTGATGAATTTTAAATGTTGTTAAAAATTTATAGAATTTCCAATTTGTCTATAAAACTTTATAATCTCTCACAGATTTTAGAAAAATATCGTCATATTTTGTAAAATATCACATAAATTGAATGACCTTTTTTTGTTTTATTACGGTAATTTTAGAAAATTATCTTGAGATTTTGTATACAATATCATATAAAATGAATGACCAAAAGTTTTGATTTGTTCGATGACTATAATTTTGATTCACTTTTTTAATAATGTTAACTGAAAGTTAGTACAATTTCACATTTCAGGTACTACAATAGGTATAAAGTTGTTGGAGGAAGCTGTTACTATGTGATAATTAATCTTGATGATACAAAAATTAAACACGTTACTAAACGTAGTAACGTATTTAATTTGTGTATCGGTATAATAGGTATATATGATAGGTGTTCGTAAAGTTGTTTTGTTTTTTTTGTATGAGCGTAAATTTGGAAATTTGTTGAACGAGGCATAGCCGAGTTCAACAAAAAAAGGCGAAATAACAATTGTCGTAAAAAACAAGTTTAGATTTACCTTTCTTACTACTTTTTATCAAAAATTAGTAAAGTACCACATAAGTACATAAGTACTAAACTAAGTACTAAGTACTAAAACGACATAAGTAGAATGTAAGATTTTTTACTCATTTTTAGTAAACATCACCAAAACCATAGTGCGAAATAAAAAAATAATTTATATCCTATGTTATTTCTACTATCGTTTTTCCACTGACGCAACGTTTTCTAGATTTCAAAAGTATTCGACAAAACTTTTAGAGACATGAATTTGTCATAATATTCTATAGAAATGTGTTTGTGTGTTAAATTACATTTGTCGTACATGAGTCAGCGATAGAAAACTATAAATATAAGAGATTTCTACTGCAGAATGCAGAATGCAGAAATCAGTTTTTAGTATCAGAGTCAGTATTCTACAGTAGAAATCTCTTATTTTTACAGTTTTTTTATTGCTGACTTGATTTCTATTGTAGTCGACAGTAAAAATCTCCCATTTCTACAGTGATTTTTTTATTGCAGACTTGATTTCTACTGTCAAATACATTAGAAATTATCTCTTATTTCTATAGTTTTTTTAATTGCAGACTTGATTTCTACTGCCGAATACAGTAGAAATTTTCTGATATTTCCAATGGTTTTTTTATCGCAGACTTAATTTCAACTGTATTTGACAGTAGAAATCTCCTATTTGTATATATTTTTTATCGCTGCCTTGATGTATTCGATTGTACTGATGTACTGTATTCGACAATTGAAATCTAATATTTCTACAGTCTCTAATGCAAGATCTACCTGGCTATCATTTGTCGCTGATTACTTGGAAACTTTTACAGTCATGTAGGATATTTACAGCCAAGTAGTAGTAAGTAGTAGTTGCCAAGTTTTTATGGATAACTATAATCTATTTCTTATAACTTTTTTAACTTTATCTTTACTGTAATTTGTGAGACTAAAATGTACTAGTTAAAAAATATCCAAGCACCAAGTGCTGACTGGGTCTCTTATTTCTACAGTTTTTTTATCGCTTACTTGATTTCTACTATATTCGACAGTAGAAATCTTCTATTTCTTCTGTCAAGTCTACTGAAGTCCAGTTTTTTTTAAATTGAGAGAAGTTCCGAAATATGCAAGGGACAATATTCCTTGTGTATTTCTGGACTTATCTGAATTATAAAAAAAATTGACTTCAGCACCTTCAAAATCAACGTTGTTTCTTTTGACTCAAAATTGTCTAAGAAAGCATTCTACTGAATTGTTTCAGTAATTTTATCAACTTGCCCTCAAAAAACAGTGTTAACTTTATTTAAACTGAAATCGGTATTCTTAACTTAAGTATAATATTATTATAATTAATATTAGTTAAGTATTAACTTTTCACAGTCGGAAAGTGGAAAACTATTTTTTCCAGTTTCGACTTTTGAAATTTTACACGATCCAGAGAAATTGTTTCAATCGCAAATTGTTGATAATCTTTAGACAATCGTTTAAATTTTTTTGACAAACATTCCTTGTGTATTTCTGGACTTATCCGAATTTGAAAAAAAAGAACTTTAAGCACTTTCAAAATCAACGGCTCTATTGTTTCTTTTGACTCAAAATTTTCTAAGGGAGAATTCGACTGAATTGTTTCACTAATTTGACACAAAAAACAGTCTTGACGTTATCTAAACTGAAATCGGTATTCTTAAGTTAAGTATAATATTATTATAATTACTCTAAGTATTAACTTTTCATTGTCGGAAAGTGGGAAACTGTTTTTCCAGTTTAGACTTTTGAAGTTTTACATTATCCAGAGAAATTGTTTCATTCGCATTTTTTTTACTCCTTAGACAATCGTTTAAATATTTTTGACTTATAATTGTTTTTTTTTTATAAACGGCGCTTCCTGCTTTTGTTTCAGACCTTTGCTGTCTCGAATCTAAGAAGATCACCCACATTACCTTCAAGCTACTAATGCATCCATTATCAGAAGCGAAATACATGTTAGTATTCATCAGGAACTTCGTAACCTGATGTCCGGATTGAGTTCTTGTGAAGCAAGTTGAGCCAAATTGATACTTCTCTGTAACACTGCAATGACCCATTGACTTCTGGTGCAGCATTGTAGCTCGTGATTGAGGGTTCCTTGTTCAGAGTTCTTCTTGAGCCCAATTCATAGTTATCTGTTGCAACTAGGGTCATTTAGAACTGATATTGCAATGTAAATCACAATCTGGAGTTCCTTGTTACACTATTGACCTCAATGAAGTGGTCTAAATCCGCTGAGAAGACATCATGGGCTGGATTGCAGAGAAAAGTAAGGTAAGTTTCATTTCATTAATACTATTTTGAATAAATGGCCACCAATTTTGATATCCCGCAAATTCGCGTTCACTCGTCGCGATTCTATTTAATTCTGTTTATTCTTTTTTTTCGAATTTCTATTCGCGTCTTTGTTGAAATATTGCTGCATTTAGTAATATGGAGTAATATTGGTTAATATTGGTGCATTTAGTGCGACCAAATATAGAAGTTGCATAATAAATGGGAATAATTTTTCAAAATAAATCAAACATTGCTCAAATTACAAATTACAAATGACCTCATTATTTAACCGTATCCTGCAATAAAATTAATCAAATGGGTATCCATTTACGCAATGATTATGCAAGTATTGGTTTTATTTTTTAAACCAATTCACCAGAAATCAACGTTATTATTTTACGTGCAACGTAATTAAATTTTCTCTTCGGTGTTTCAGGGCTCCTAGAACTCCCCAAAGTAAATCATGTGAGATGATCTTGTATTTGTGTTTCGACCACCACTGGGCCAACCTGGGTTTGGTTGAAGTGTGGTGTATATGAATGGTGTGCGTGAATAAACCATTGGCTTTTGGTGCAGCATTGCACATCGTGATTGAGAGTTCCTTGTTGAGCCTAATTAGGAGTTCCTTGTTGCGCTCAATTCACAGTTATCTGTTGCATCTAAGGTTATTGGATGTATATGTGCGTGTGCGAATGGTATTTACTAATTTGTAATTATTTTCCTGAAAGTTTAAAATTCGCGATTATACTTTGGGATGACCTTCCCGAGTCAAACGTAAACTTTTTAACAGTGCTTTTGTGGACAATCTGTGCGCGATACACGAATTGCCGTGTCCTTACTTTCAATAAATACATAGTGCAAGTATATTTAGTATCGTTCAGATTACCTTCTGACGTTAAACTTTTGCTCTTTCAAATCTGACGAAAAGTGCGTAGTTGTGTCGAAAGTTCGCGTTATGGTTGATTTGGATGAGTTCTCCTTATCCACGCCCAGGCTGCTCCGAAGAGGTACGTCAGATTTCTGGATCTTCGCCAATGCAGCTTTAAAAGTATATTTTAAGGTAGGTCCTTTTTTTTGAGATGAGCTCCATGATGTATCAAAGTGAGTACCATTTTTCTGCACTCCCTCGATGTTAGGGTTGCACCCACAGTATACAAGTATGCAGTACTTGCTTGTTGCAAGTACTATTACTTTGTATACAGTACTTGTTTGTTGCAAGTACACACTATCAGTATGTATACGGTACTGGCTTGTTGCAAGTATATTACGAAGTATACAGTACTTATACCACGATCTATCTTCTTTTGCATGCTGCACGTTTGCTTTAAAGCACGTTTCATAAAGTAAAGTCTCGATTCAGGTTTTTGTTCACAGATGCGCCTCTGCTTTATCTTGCTTTGCTACCGAAAATGCATGTTAGTATTAAGCAGCTAGTTCTTAACCTGGTGTCCGGATTGAGCTCTCGTGAAGCAAGTTGAGCCAAATTGGGATTTCTCTGTAACACTGCCATTGGCTTCTGGTGCAGCATTGTAAGTCGTGATTGAGGGTTCCTTGTTCAGAGTTCTTGTTGAGCCCAATTCATAGTTCTATGTTGCACCTAAAGTACTTGAGGACTGGTGTTGCCCTGTATATTGCAATCGAGACTTTCTTGTTACACTGTTGACCTCAATCAAGTTGCCGTCTTTAGGTTCCATAGGTTCAAAAAGGTTAAGAATAACTGTATTGTAGCGTCACACAGTACGCCGTCTGAGTGAGCAGGGTTTTTCTTACAGTTACGCCATTTATATTTGTGTACTGTCGGCGCATATTCTCGCTCTAGGCGACGTACTTATGTATCTTGCGCTGCGTATATGTTCGATTAGGGGTTTTTCCACAGGTACGCACACATCGTTGCGCTAGTACGTCGAAACAGTAACGAGCAGGTCTCTCTAATCTGCTACAGAATATGCAGTAATACATACTGTATTACTATGTGCACAGTACTTGTTTGTTGCAAGTACTATCGCTATGTGCACAGTACTTGTTTGTTGCAAGTACAATTAATATGTATACAGTACTTATTAGTTGTAGGTACTATTACCATGCATACAGTACTTGTTTGTTGCAAGTACTATTAGTACATACACAGTACTTGTTTGTTACAAGTACTATTATTTTGTGCACAGTACTCGTTTGTTGCAAGTACTCTTAATGTGCACACAGTACTTGTTTGTTTGCAAGTACTATTAATATGCATACAGTACTTGTTTGTTGCAAGTACTATTAATGTGCATACAGTACTTGTTTCTTGCAAGTACCATTAATACACATACAGTACTTGTTTGTTGCAAGTACTATTATTAAGTGTACAGTACTTATTTGTTGCAAGTACTATTAATATGCGTACACTACTTGTTTATTGCAAGTACTATTAATATGCATACAGTACTTGTTTGTTGCAAGTACTATTAATATACATACAGTACTTGTTTGTTTCAAGTACCATGACTATGTATACGCGCCACACATGTTTTCATGTTGTCGACGCATATTCTCGTTCTGTAAGACGTACTTATTCGATGTGCATATAATTAGAACCGCGTTGTTGCGCCCTTGCATCGAAAAGGGTGTTCCTTTTCAAGTACAATCTTTTAGCTACATTTAAAGTAGATGCATGTAAAGCTGCGCTTTGTTTGGGTTCCTCTAAGCAGGTTCTCTGAATTACTATGTATACAGTACTTGTTTGTTGCAGGTACGAACTATAGCATTTTTTTTCAGGTACTATATAAACTGCGCCTATATTTGGTTCCTCTAAACAGGTTCTCTTAAATTATAATTTACAGTACTTGTTATTGCATGTACGAACAATAGAATTTTCTTAGTACTTGAGTTTTGCAAGTACGAACTATAGCATTTTCTCAGTACTTCTTTTATGCAAGTATGAACAATCGAATTTTCTCAGTACTTGTTTTTACAGGTATGAACAATAGAATTTTCTCTGTACTTGTTTTTTGCATGTACGAACAATAGAATTTTCTCAGTACTTGTTTTTTGCAAGTACGAAGAAACAATTTTCTCAGTACTTGTTTTTTGCATGTACGAACAATAGAATTTTCTTAGTACTTGTTTTTTGCAAGTACGAACAATAGAATTTTTTAAAGTACTTATTTGTACTTCGGAGGATGAATACCCTAAATACTCTTCACTGCAAAAAACCGAAACCTAGAATATCCAGACCACATCTCTATAAACTAAAAATGTGGATTACCTACTCCAACTAATAATCCAAGAAAAACTTGTTGAAATACGGTGAATATCGCTAATATCCTAATGGAATGGTTCGGATATCATGATCGTCAACCTCCGACGGAGAAGCTAAACCAAGAAAAACATTGGTTCTAGAGGAAAGTAGAAATAGAAAATAGAATAGAAGAAATTCCATTCTAACAATAGAATTTTCTCTTTCAGGTTACATGAGTAAAATAGGGCTCCAGGCGAGATCTCTCATGTATAAAACAAAAAGATAACGGCATCAGTGAATTGGGCAGCTTCATTTACACCAACAGTTCAACATTAGAGAAATCATTATAAACCAAGAGATATTTTAATGTTAAACAATTTAGAATTGTAAATCAAGCTCACGATTCACAGACAGTACCTAAAACGTGCAGCACGTTTGTGAATATTCCAGAATATTCTGAATATTCTACAGTACTGCAATTTGAGGTGATGCTGGAAAATCTGTCAAATGCATATTTTAGAGAGAATTAAGATTACACATTAAGATTTAATGTGTACTTCATTAGTTTGATGCCAATGCTAATTAGTTACCACTTACTCTTTAAAATATGTATCAAAATATATTAATTTTATGGCACAAAGATCTAAACCAGACAACGGACATCCAAGGCTGAAAGGCTACGGCTTATGGACAATTGAAGTAAGGAGCAGTATCACTCACAATCTATTGATTGCAATATTATAAATGCTATTCTTTACTTATGTATCCTTACTTGAATAAATATGTTGGATATATGTTTTTATTTTAAATAAAAATTTACAAGTCACTCCACAAATGCGGAAAGTTTTCTGGTAAATTTACACCAATTTTTAAGGTATCTAAGTCAGTTTACACTAACTTGGAAAGTTACCATATGCTTTAACACAAATTTACAGATTGCAAGTTATTTTATACAAATTTGAAACTTACCCAAGCTTTAACCAAATTACGAAGGCACCCAAGTAATTTTCACAGATTTTGAAATTTTTTAGTCGATACAAAAAATCAATAACAATAAAAAACAAGAAAATTAATTCAGACTAGATAGTACTATATAAATCTTGCCACAAATAATTGAAAGATTACGAAAAATTATTGAAATTTTGACAGAAATTCTTGAAAATTTGATAGTCATGAAATATTTTGAAACTATTTTGATAGTGATTTTGTACATTTTGAAACATTTAAAGAAAATGTATTATCGTTATTTTAGAAACTTTAATTTCAATTGATACATCTTAATAAAATAGATTAAAATTTTAGTTCAATTAATGGAGATTTTAGTTAATTTAGTTTAGCAAGTTATTTTATACAAATTTTGAAACTTACCCCAAACTTTACCCAAATTATTACCAATGCACCCAAGTAATATTCACAGATTTCGAAATTGTTTAGTCCATACAAAAAAGCAGTAACAATAAAAAACAAGAAAATTTAATCAGATTAGATTGTAATAAATAAATCTGGATACAAATAATTGAAAGATTAGGAATAATAATTGAAATGTTGACAAATTCTTGAAAATTTGATATTAATCATGAAATATTCTGAAACAATTTGGATAGAGATTTTGTACATTTTGAAACATCAAAAAAATACATTTTCGTCATTTTAGAAACTCCAATTTCAATTAATGTGACATCTTATTGAAAATAATTAAAATTTTAGTGCAATTATTAGAAATTTTGACGGACATAATTAAATACATTATATTTATATTATATTTAAGGGAAGTTGAAAATATGAATATATTATCAAATCTTGATAAATATAATTGAAATATTGACAGTAATCATTGAGGTAACACAGAATAGCTAATCAAATTATGTAATAGTTCAAATTTTGACAGTAATAATTAAAAATTTGTTAATTTTTTTTTTATTTAAGAAACATTATTGAAATTTATACAGAAATCCTTAAAAATTTAACACTAATCATGAAATATTCTGAAACTATTTTTATAGAGATTATGTACTTCTTAAAGGTTCCTTAATGATTTGAGTGAAAAGGTTCTAACAAAAATATACTGATACTGATGTGATACTGACCTGATACTGATTTGATACTAGTAAATCTGATAGTGATCTAATACTAACTTGATACTCTAATACTGACCTGATGCACTAATATTGATGTGATACTGATACACTGATATACTAGTCATCTTAAGACCCTCACATACGTTTACATTTTTATACTGATGAGATTAAGACTCATGCTTACCGATACATTTTTATACTGATGATATTAAGCCTCATACATACTTATACATTTTTATACTGATGAGATTAAAACTCAAGCATACCGATACATTTTTGTACTGATGAGATAAAAACTCTTACATTTTTATACTGATGACATTTTGACTCGTGCATACCGATACATTTTTGTACTGATGGGCTTAAAACTATACATTTACTGACGACATACCTACAAATTTTTATACTGATGATATTAAGGCGCATGCATTCCTATATAATATTATATCGATGAGATTAACACTCACACATATCTATACATTTTTGTACTGATGAGGTTAAGACTCACGCATACCGATACATTTTTATACTGATGAGATTAAGACTCATATATACCCATACATTTTATACTGATGAGATTAAGACTAAAGCATACCGATACATTTTTGTATTGATGATATTAAAAGTCATACATATCTATACATTTTTTAACTGACGAGATACCTATTCATTTTTATGCTGATGATATAAGACTCATGCGTACCAAATCATTTTGATAGTGATGATATTTGATATTATTCAATAATTAAAGTAATAAACGAAAACTAAATAATAGTATAAGCAAACCCTCCTCTTCTATACTCTACATTAAATCCAGAAACTAATTCAGATTCCCCTTCAGCAAAATCAGAAGGAGTACGATTAGTTTAAGACTCATACATACCTATACATTTTTATTCTGATGAGATACTTATATATTTTTGTACTGATGAGATGCACATACATTTTTATACTGATGAGATTAAGACCCATACATACCTATACATTTCTATACTGAAAGATTAAGATTCATTCATACCTATTCATTTTTATACTTATAAGATTAAGACTCATGCATACCGATACGTTTTATAGTGATGAGATTAAAACTCATACATACACACCTATACATTTTTGTGCTGATTAGATACCTATACATGTTTATATTGATGACATTAAGACTCATACATACCTATAGATCTTTGTACTGACGAGATACATATACATTTTTATAGTGATGAGATTAAGACCCATGAATACCTATACATTTCTATACTGATTGGATTAAGACTCATACATACCCATACATTTCTATACTGATAAATTAAGACTCATACGCACCCATACAATTTTATGGTTCTAAGATTAAGACTCATGCATACCGATACGTTTTATAGTAATGAGATTAAAACTCATACATACACACCTATACATTTTTGTACTGATGAGATACCTATACATTTTTATACTGATAAGATTAAGACTCGTACATACCTATACATTTTTGTACTGACCAGATATACGTACATTTTTATACTGATGAGATTAAGACCCATGCATACCTATACATTTCTATACTGATGATTCTACACTGATACTATGAGTATGTCTATACTGATACTCATACGTACCCATACATTTTTGAACCTATAAAATTCAGACTCATGCCTACCGATGCTTTTATAGTGATAAGATTAAAACTCATACATACACACCTATACATTTTTATACTGATGAGATTAAGACTCATGCACACCTGTACATTTTTATATCGATGAGATGAAGACTCATACATACCTATACATTTTCGTAGTGACGAGATACCTACACATTTTTATACTAATGAGATTAAGACTCACGCATACCGATATATTTTTATACTGATGAGATTAAGACTCACGCATACCGATACATTTTTATACTGATGAGATTAAGACTCATACACACCTATACATATTTGTACCGATGAGGTTAACACCCATACATACGTATACATTTTTATACTGATTTTATTGAGATAATTAAAAAATCTCAACTCGGCACATTCCAAATCGTATTTACCGAAACAGTAACGTTTAGTTTCCTATACACAGTTTCCTATACATATTTGTACCGATGAGGTTAACACCCATACATACGTGTACATTTTTATACTGATTTTATTAAGATAATTAAAAAAATCTCAACTCGGCACATTCCAAATCGTATTTTGTCGAAACAGTAACAACGTTTAGTACTTCATCATAAATAATAACTCAATCATTATAAAGTTGATGGAGGAAGCCGTTACTATGTGATAATTAATCATGATGATACAGAAATTAAACACGTTACTAATAATAATAATAATAATAATAAGTTTGTTCATGCTAATTCCAAGGCTTACACAGGTCAATAGGGTTAAAAATTATGGTTTACAAAATATAAAATATAATCATAATATATAACATGCAAATACAAATACAGATACTAATTACAATTAAATCTCAATGTTACGATGTTAATATTTATTTAAATATTTATTAACAATGTTAATCATTCGTTATTATACAATCGATGTACACGATTACTACGTTTTTTTATATCTTTCTTTTTCGTTAAACACGACTTTCTTGGTTGAAACTGCAGTCGTCTTGAATGAAAAATAAAGTGATAAAAAATTGAGATTTGTTTTATAATTTGATATTATTTGTAATTGTTTTGTATTATTTGTGATTTATTTTGTATTTTGTATTATTTGTGGTTTATTTTGTATTTTGTATTATTATAAAATAAACATATATTCTCACGACATTTTTTTTTATAATTTGAAATTATTTCTAATTGTTTTGTATTATTTGTGATTCATTTTGTATTATTTGTAATTTATTTTGTATTTTGTATTATTTGGAAAATACACTAATTATTTTAAAATAAACATATATATTCTCACAAGATTATTTTTATAATTTGATATTATTTGTAATTGTTTTGTTTTATGTGTGATTTATTTTGGATTTTGGATTTTAATGAGGTAATCTTTCCGGTTTCATATACGCAAGTATTCGAAAGCTTTATACATTTCTGGCATACGCTTTGAGCGGTGTCTTGGATTTTAATGAGGTAATTTTTCCGGTTTCATATACGTGGGTGTATGTCCATGTTTCTTATTAATATTCTAGAAAGTTCTACAAACATTCCAGAAAGTTTCTAGAAATCCTGAATCTGAAGAAAATATGGCAAAAAGTCTAGAAAGTTTCTAGAAAATATTTAAAATCCTAGTCAGTTTTTAATTTCCATTAGGTTTACCAAAGTTTCCTTTGTAATTATTCAGAAAACCCTGATTATTCCGTAAAATAATATAAATATGCCCAGATATTATGTAAATATTTTGGAAGTTTTCGAAAAGTTCTAGAAATAAGAAAAAACTCTCATTGTTGGTACTATCTAGATTTCATGTTTTATCCCGATTTTTATAGTTTTTGCGATATGTTTTTTTTTAAATATTTCTTACTTATCACCGAATATTGTGAAAATAGTGCTTAATTCCTTTACATTTTACAGAAAATTAATAAAACAAATAATTGAAATGTGCAAAGTAAACAAACAATCGGAAAGAAACGTCCAGATCAACAAAAATATTCCTTCAAGTGATCTAGTTTACTCGCCAAATAGACGAAATAACACAAACGTTATTGAGGCCTCAGTAAAAATGGATAATAGGATAATGGATCATCGAATGAGTGATTGCATAATTATTGTATTAATGTATTATTTATATTCTGTGTTTCAATATTATGGCCTGAGTGAGCAATTGTATCAACACCAATAAACTATTATTACTATTACTAGAAACTTTCACAAAAAAAATTATAAAAAAATTGATAATATACAAAAACCTGTTTATTATCACGCAAAATTTACAGGCCTCTGTGCATTATTAAAATTACTTAATATTTATAATTTTAAAAAAGTTTTAATTGTATGTTTCCTATGTATACAATCAATTCACCTCTTCAATTCGTGGAGAGGTGACACCAAATACACAAATATTTGAGATTTACTCCTCCGTACAGACTTCTATTTCTTAATGCAGGCGGAGTAAATATTTGGGTACATGTTAAATAAGAAGCTTTGACAAGGCCTCTATATATAGGCAGGTTATATACGTGGTTATTTGTCGAAGGAATACATAACGGTACCATAAAATATAAAGTTCCTGATTAGAAAATATCTTGGTTATAAGTTATAAATAGTTATATAAGTTCAAAATAAGTTCGATGGTCTTTCTTGATTTTATTATGACTGAGTACAGGCGAGGCAGTATATCAAACTATAAATAGATGGGCTCGATTCAAAATCAAGCACGAAATCCGTCTACGAGATTAATTGCGAACTCGTCCGATTGCGAAATTGCTCATTACTGAGTCCGAAACGGGTTTGCGCTCTCCTGCTTATCGGAAAAAAATCGTTTAAAAGGAAGAGCTTATTCGACTGTGGCTTGTACCCTGTTCTGCATTTTTAATATAAAAGTGTTAACATTCGCAGCTGCAGCGGACATCGACGGTAGGCTGAGACGATTAAATGCGAAGTTTAGCTGGCGCTTTTCGCCTTGTCCGCCAAAACAACCAAAACGCTCTTGGCAGTTTCAAATTTCTCCTGCATTACGTGCATATTCTAAATCTCTGCACGTAGAATCCGAGAGGACGACTTCGCGTGTTTAATTCGATTCACCTGACGACGGGATACCCGAAGGAGATACCACTGGTGTGCAGAAGTTATATCTGGGTTTTGGTTATAAAGTTATTACATTCTTACAATCAGATCAAAATCAAAAGTAACACAACATTAATGCACTCCTTAATACATGTTGTTCATAATATGTACTTCATCTATAATATAAATCAAAGGTCTTTCAACTGCAATATGCAGTTAGTAGCGGTGGGTTAGTAGCAGGTATGTTTATTTACACTCACAATAATAATATTCACTCAAATATTACTAGCAAAATAAATCATTCATCAGAAAATAATTATTATTATAAAAATAATAAGTGTATTGACATAATATGTAGATATTATCAGATGTTATGTGGTAGTACAAAATATTCCCTCAAATATTTTTAATTACTTAATTAATTACTTACCATTACTTACTACTGCAACTACTATACTACTAAACTACTATACTATACTACTATACTCTACTACTACTATTACTTAATTTCTTAATTTATAATTGCTTTACTAATAGTCTGGTTTCATTTATTTATATTTCATGTTACACTATGAGTTCTTAATAAATATAAGTATATTTCTATACATTTCTTCCTTTTTTAAATTTATGTAGATAACTTTTGCTATCTCCTCCAGTTACTCTATTTCATTAATTACATTAGTTTAGCACATATTAATGGTAATTAAATTTTCGTGGTTTGGTCAACTATTTGGGTTAATATCGATGTAATGATTGTGGATGGCGAAAATTCCGTGAGGGAAACGCGCCAAGCACTCAGCCACAGGTGAAACTTATTAATACGTCTGTGGCTCCATAAAATATTTTATCGACATACTCGTATGAATTATAGGGCCAGTCTCAAAAATAACCGGAAGCTAATGTAATTAGCATAATCTAATGTAGTAATATGTAAATACTAATTATGGATACATTTCTATTGATATAGGCTACCGATTAATAACCTTTCATATTTCTGCTTTGCCATTAATCATTGTTTGTATTAATATGAACACGATTCCACTTAATTTGGAATGTGAGAAGGTCTGCCCGTTCTTATTATGAATAATTTCTATGCAACTTAGACAAATAACGCCAATTTCATTATATTTTTAACCTTTAGCTTATAAATAGCCTTATTTTCACATTCTCAAATATAAGTTCCCCTCGTTTCATATCCCATAGCACGTGGTGGACTTCTAGACCTAATCCAGATAAATCATGATAGATGTATGTCTTCTAGACCTCCCAATTTAAACATTCTTTGCAAATATTTTTTAAAAAGTCAGCTGTATACAGAACCAGTTCATAATTTAGAACAATTCTATTCTTGAAGAAGGCTGCCAGCTCAGCTGGAACTTTTGACTTTCGAAAGAACCTGAAATTCCCTCAACTTCATCTTCTACAACAAAATAAAGCACAATTTGATGTTCTTTATTCTCCTCAAATAAAAACATACGAGGAGCAAAGTAATGTGCAACAAAATTAAAATCAAAATCATAACTCATGTGAGACAAATTTGTCTAGATGCTTAACGAACTTTTCAATTTCTATTAATATTTGAAGGTCTGTGGTAAACGATTGCAAAAACTATGTCCCATAGTGGCTGTGGGCAGGTATCTTCGGTTTACAAATTTTTAATCATATTGTCTGCCTAAAGATAGTTTTTTTTTATATATAAAAATGTAGTATTTTTACTGTTATACAAATCCTAACGTATCATAATTTTTTTTTAAGATTGATTTGTTTTATTGTAAGGTTAATTTTATACAAATGCCAACAAATCATGCACTGTTTTGAAGATAGATTTTTTAAGAAAACCTAGTGAGATTCTCTAAATTTTTTTTTTTTCTACAATAGTGCGTAAACCAAGTTTTTGCGCACTGCTAACAGTGCCTAAAATTATACTTTTTAGCACAAGTGCATAAATACATCAACTATTTGTAATATAAGTTTTACACACAACATTCACTCACCAATTAAAAACTTATAGTATTTTGCATCAAATTGTAGCTGTTTTCATAATAGCTGTCGTAGAAAAAACTTCAACTGTTATATTTTCGTAAAGCAGTGCTTCTTGGCACTCGCCATTTTTTATGAACGAGATACAGCCGAGTTCTACAAAATTCACGCTCATTCAAAAAAGCACTACATTACATATTGTATCATAACTAACTATTATTTTTCTTTGAAAACTAAATAAAATCAGTAGTAGAATCCAAAGATTTGCTATTTTTACAATTTTTTATGAAAATCTCATAAATATTTCTGAATATTCCATAAATGTATCCACATATGAAAAATACTCTAGAAATTTAATAATTGTATTAGAAAACTTTAAAATATCAAATGAAGTGTACATATTTTCATGTTTTTTCAATATTCTGAAAAGTGTCAACAATATTCTAGAAAATTCGTTAAGCATTTCAAATAATTACGAAAATACATTTTATAAATTATCTGGAAAACTAAAGAAAATCAATTGAAAACCAAATAAAATCAGCTGTAGCATCCAGAGATTTACAATTTTTACAAATTTTGGTGAAAATCTCATTAATATTTCTGGAAATTTAATAATTGTATTAGAAAACTTAAAAATATTAAATGAAGTGTATATATTTCCATATTTTTTTAAATATTCTGAAAAGTTTCACCAATATTCTAAAAGATTCGCTAAGCATTCCAAATCATTACTAAAATAAAATTTCTGGAAAACTAAATAAAATCAATTGTAGCTTTCAGAGATTTAAAATTTTTACAAATCAATTAGTTTTTCTTGAAAACTGAACAATATCAGTTGTAGCAACGGTCTATAATTTGTATAAAATGTTTAAAACATTACGATAATCCAATAAATTTTCTTTGAAAACTCAATTAAATCAATTGTAGCATCCAATGGATTATAATTTCTATAAAATGTGGAAACCATTACGAAAATTCGGCAAATTTTCTTAAAAATGAAATGAAACCAATTGTGGCATCTAGGGACTTTAGTGATTATCTCATAAATATTGCTATAACTTCCGTAAATGTTGCCAAATTAGGAAAATATTTCAGACATTTTGTAAATGTATTAGAAAACTTTAATATATGAAATAAAGTGCACATATTTCCTTGTTTTTTAAATAAATCAGTTGTAGCATCTAAAGATTTACAATTTTTACAATTTTTTGTGAAAATCTCATAAATATTTCTGAATATTCCATATATGTGGCCAAATATGAAAAATACTCCCGAAATTTAATAATTGTATTAGAAAACTTAAAAATATCAAATGAAGTGTATATATTTCCATGTTTTTTTAATATTCTGAAAAGTTTCACTAGTATTCTAGAATTCGATAAGCATTCCAAATAATTACGAAAATAAATTTTATAAATTTTCTGGAAAACTAAATAAAATCAATTGTAGCATTCAGAGATTTAAAATTTCTACAGATGAATTATTTTTTCTTGAAAACTAAATAATAATATGTGTGATCTACACACATTCCAATAAATAATATCAGTTGTAGCATCCAATAGTTTATAATTTCTATTAAATTTGGAAAACATTACGAAAATTTAATTAAAAGCAAAATTAAATCAATTCTAGCATCCAACGGATTATAATTTCTATAAAATTTGGAATACATTACGACAAATTTTCTTAAAAACTAAATGAAACAAATTATGACATCTAGAGATTTTAGTGAAAATCTCGTAAATATTGCTTAAAATTCCGTAAATGTTGCCAAATTTGGAAAATATTCCAGAAATTTTATGAATGTATTAGAAAACTTTAATATATCAAATGAAGTGCACATATTTCCTTGTTTTTTTTATAATATTGTGATAATTGCCACAAATATTATAAAAGATTCGCTAAGGATTCCAAGTCATTACGAAAATAAATTTAATAAATTTTCTGGAAAACTAAGTAAAACCAATTGTAGCATCCTGAGATTTTATTTGTTTTTAATTATTTGTTGTGTCAGAATGCTAATACATTTTACACATGTCAAGTAATTATAAAAATAAATACATAGATATATAACAATACAATATAGCCCAAGTCAAACACTTTTTTAAGTGTTAAAGAAGTCATTGTGTGGTGAAACAAACGTTGTAATAACTCAATACATTTATTTGGTAGTTCATAACACGGTTTAATTCATTGTGAAGTTATTTAAGTAAAAATGAATATAATCTTTCAAAATATATCAGGAGCATCTAATAAATAATTAAAAAAATAATTAATTGTATTAGAACTGTAATATATTAAATGAAGTGCACATATTTCCTTTTTTTTAATAATATTCTGAATAAAGCCACAAATTGTATAGAAAATTCGCTAAGCATTCCAAATCATTACGAAAATAAATTTAATAAATGTTCTGGAAAACTAAGTACAATAAATTGTAGTATCCTGAGATTTTTTTAAGTTAGTTATTGTGTTAGAATGCTAATACATTTTTTACATGTCAAATAATTCCAAAAAAAAAAAACATAAATATATAACAATACAATATGACCAAGTCAAACACTTTGAAGTGTTAAAGAAGTCAATGTGTGGTGAAACAATTGTTGCAATAACTCACATCACTCATACAATTATTTGGAAGTTCTTACCACAGTTTAAGTCTTTGTGACTTAGTGAAAGTAAGTGAAAATAAATATAGTCTTTCAAAATATATCAGCATAAAAAAAAACATGCCTGAGATTATTTACTTGTTTTCTGTAATAATTATTGATATAATTATATAGCAACAGATGAAAATATAAACAATAAATTAATCAGAATATGCAGGCCAAATTTCACCAGTACATACCACATGAGCAGACGACAGCATAATCGAGTTTTTTCTACGACAGTGCGTAAACTAAGTACTTAACGCACTGCCGTAAAGTGATACTTTACTCAATACATTTATTCGGAAGTTCTTAATACATTTTAAGTATTTTTGAAATTATTTAAAAGTAAAAATGAATATAATCTTTTAAAACATATCAGCAGCATCAATTAAATAACAAACAAAAAATATCTGAGATTATTCACTTGTTTTCTGTAATAACTTATTTATATAATTATATATTAACGGAGTTTTTCTACGGCAGTGCGTAAACTAAGTACTTTACTCACTGCCGTAAAGTGATACTTGACTCAATACACTTATTTGGAAGTTCTGAACACAGTTTAAGTATTTTTGAAGTTATTTAATAGTGAAAATGAATATAATCTTTCAAAATATATCAGCAGCATCTATTAAATAACCCAAAAAAAACGTGTCTGAGATTATTTACTTGTTTCTGTAATAACTTATTTATCTAAATATATAAAAGAAAGTGGTGTTAGTTAGACTATTTATAACTCAAGAACGGATGAACCGATTTGGCTGAAAATTAGTGGAGAGGTAGCTTATAATCAGGAGATGGACATAGGATACTTTTTATCCCGTTCGACCGCGTTTCCGTCAAGTCACTATAAATCGTGGTATAACATAAACGCATCTCACATGAAATAACAAAACGCTAACGACAGTGGAATATCTCTCTCTCTCTCACGTTTCTTTTCGGTGCATGATGCCTGATCGACTTTTGTTTATTAGGTCTGTTCGTGTTAAGGAAAATGTTACACATTTCTTACACTTTTTAAAAAACTCGAATTCTGATTGGTTGAAAATTCCAATTCAACCAATCAGAATTCGTGTTTTAAAATTTTCGTACACAAACCTAATTTTCAAACAAACATTTACACGCCACCACGCAAATATTATCGAGCAAATCATGCTTGCTATGGAAATCTGTATCCGCGCGTTACATTGCCCGGACTCTAATCGTAAACAATGCCGCGACCAAGACGATCAAATCTTTCCCGACAAAGCCGTAATGCAAGAAGGATACGAAACATTGCAAATGAAATGACTGAAGAAGCACAAGGAATTGCCCGTGAAGAGCTCCGCGTTAGTATGGCTCGACTTCGTGCTTCTCAATCACAAGATCAAAGAGAGGCAGCACGTGAAACGGCTCGGTTGGCAATGCGAAATCGTCGAGCGAATAACAGAAATGAAGAAGTAAATAATTTTCGACGCAAAAGAAGAAATGTATCAAGTGCTGATTTGAATCGAGCAGCGTTTCGATATGATTGCAGCACTGATTACTGCTTGCATCCTAGCGTTTGCATTGGGTCAATGGACGTTGTTTGCGAGTATTGTGACGCGTTTGGTACGCGTACGCGTTTGGTAGTAAGTAAATTGCTAAACAATGTGATTTACGCGACGATACTCAAAGGAAAATTCGAAGGTGAGGAAGTACTCATTCCGAGGATACCGATGATCCCAAACGATATGCCGTTTGAGTTTAAAAGACTTCAATTTCCGATCCGTCTTGCATTCGCCATGACCATTAACAAATCACAAGGACAATCCTTGAAAGTTTGTGGTCTGAATCTGGAAAATCAATGTTTTTCACATGGTCAATTATATGTGGCATGTTCACGGGTCGGAAGACCATCTGCGTTGTTTGTACTTGCACCTGATAATAAGACAAAAAATGTCGTGTATCACAAGGTGCTTAACTGAAAAGTGCAACCTATGCACCAAAATACATGAACAATAAAGAATCATTAAAATACTTGATTTTTTTATATATTTATATATATCTTTCCAAATAAAAAATAGAATTAAATAAAATCTAAAGTTTGTTTATTTACTGCCTCTAAGGCGGAACAGAGTTCGCCGGGTCCGCTAGTATAATTATATATTAAACAAATGAAAATATAAACAATAAATTAAACAGAACTTGCAGGCCAAATTTAACCAGTATATAATTAGAAAGATGATATAAATTACCAAAAAGTATTATAGAATTTTCAGAATATTTTCTAGTGTACTTTGTCTTGAGCAGACAAAGTATAAAAGTGGTTTCCTACGCCAGTGCGCAAACTAAGTACTTTACACATTGCACACAGTGCGTAAAGTGATACTTTTGCGCACAAGTGCGTAAAAAATAACCTGTGCGTAAACCATCAACTGTGCGTAAAATATGTTTGACACACAATTCGTCCACTCAACAATTAAAAACAAAACCGATAGTATTGTGCATGAAATTTTACCTGTATTTCATGTTAGCTGTTGTAGAAAAACTTTGTATGATACACTTTCATAAAGTAGTGCTTTACGCACTGTTCAACTATGAATAATACTAGCCAATCACATAATTAGAGATTCAGGTACACTTTTTTTAAATATTTTTTGTTTCCAAGCAATTACATTCGAGGAACAGTAGTATCATATGCTCGGAAAGCAAAATATTCACAAAACTGCATACCAGTTGGTAAAAACCAAATATGTTATTAAATATTTTAAGGAAATATTTTGAAACATTTATGCTCTCGGTAACTTAAGATGTTAGATATTAATTTTTGCCCACGAGTTCTGGGACACCCTGTATATAATCGCCATTGTTGCTGTACAAGTAACGTGTAGGACAGTAGTCGTTAGGCGTTTTGTTTTAATGTGCACTTAATTTTAAAATATGCAAATTTAAGCAAATTTGAAGACGCGTTGTCCTCCCGGACGCATTTAAGACCACAATTTGCGATGATTTTCTCAATGTGCACCTGGGGGAGAATGGAAACAGGCACGCATATATATCAGTACTGCTTTATTTCTCCGTTACTACTGTAATTACTTCCTGCGAATAATGTTTATGATGTATTCCTAGTAAATATTATGTTACTCTATCACTCGATAAGATAACGCATCAAAGTGTCAATGACTTGCTTTGATAATACCAATGCATTTATTCGTCTGAAAAATTCGATGAGGTGGTCGCATATTCATATATATTCGGATGGGTACATATTATTCACTTATGGCAGTTGTCACGATGCACCTATGCAATAAATTGTTGCCTGCGTTCGTACGACTTTACGTGCGAATCTATCCTCAGCAAAGTTTACTGCAAAGCGTTTTCACTGCCATGCTAAGGGCATTGGACATCGTGTTTCCAAGATCAATTTACTAGGTTTTCAATATCGCGTATATATTTTTAAGTTCACAGTCGACAGTTTCTGCACGTCTACAGAACACAAGAAATATATCGCGTATTCTAGTTCTTCCAAAAATAAAATACTTACATACAGGCCCTGTCTTGTTCTAATCATCTGTTCAAAGTTTAGGGGTTCAAGAAGCATTTCAAGAAGTAGATCAAAAATATGCACCTGTTTTCTGAATCAATGTGATTTTGCTGAATCAATTCACCAAATACAAAAAATGTCACCGAAGTCAGTTGTTTAATGGTATTTAATGACACTGATTCTTTCGTAACATTTCTAATATTAAATTTCTTGTCTGCTGTTCAACTTAGCTTAACTGGTGGTAAACATAAGTTAGGCTTTAAACTATAATGTTTCAATGCTGTTTCACTTACTCTTTTCTAATGGCAGTAGTTTATAATCTATTTAGTTTAAATCCTTATAATTATACAGTTAGTATTATTGGAGGTGATAATTTATTAATAAATTGCTTGATATAATTGAATCAAATTAATTACTCCTGTATAATTATATACCGGGATTATAGTGATATCAGGCGTTAATGCGATGGAACCGAGCGAAATAATTTATTAGTTAAACTTTCATCGCTGCATTTCCACCAGACAAATAGAGAAATGTATGACTTTTAACGTGCGCATAAATAACGAACAAAGAACATGGATTTTATCTTGGAGAAAATTGTTCGACACGATAATTAAGGAGTGTGCTGATTAAATATGTCATTAATTAATATCGTAAACTATTTGGACTAGTTTTGACATGGCCAAACCTTTTGATATATTGGACGTAACACACAACATGAAAAATTAATGAAGCGGCTCATTTTTTTATCAGGCGATTAGCCGCGTTTTAAAATGTTTCCATAATTATAACGAGATATCATTCCTTATTGCTGCATTTTGCCGTTTTGTTTATATTATTAAAGATTTACTAATAGTAATGTTTTAACTACTTTTTAAATAATGATTCATCAAGATTCTGCTACATTGTGTATAGTACTTGCTAGCGTGATATATCAATATCGTGCGTTAGGTATTTGCAATTTGTCATGAAATTTCGCAAAGTAATGACGAATAGTATTATCTTTTCATCGATGCAAACAAGAATAATTGACGTCGATTTATAATTGTGCTTAATAGATAATGTCACTCGTCCATTCACATAACACGAGTACTGCGATTACGTTTACTGAGCAGAATTATCATGTATTCAAATGAAATGCTGCAATGTATAGTTAAATCTATTTCCATCTGTCCTAACGTCAGGAATTATGTGAATATCAAGATCTATTATTGCTACGCTGTACAGACAAAATGCTTTTAATAATATATTTAATAAAAACAACTAAACATAATTTTAAATATTTTCATATAAGCACATAAAATATCATGTGTACATTATACAGCATACAAACCAATCTCAAGATTAATTCACACAATTTTATGTTAACTAGGAAATTTAATTCAACAAACAATCAGTTAATTTGTTATATTTAGCACCAATTATTGCAAAAATGTATAAAAATTACAGGAATAAACATAAACTTCCCGAGGCAAGTATAAACTTATTGTACACCCAAAAGGGTAGAAGAATTATTACTATAATAATACATTTAAATTAACTTAATTTAATTTAATTAACTTCCCGTTAATAAACTTTAACAATGTGTTATACATACAGGGTGTTTCTAAATTGGACAAAAAACTACACGTAGCATTGTTGGTCATAAAATTGTGAGTCGAAAATTTTAATACCAAACTTGTCAAGATTCGAAAAATTATTCAAAATTGGGCAACAGAAATACATCTTCTGTCTCTCATAAATCATAAATCTCATAAATAAAATATTTTTTTTTAGAAATGACTAAGCTAATGATTTCTAAAATTAAAATTCATACTTTTTATTAAGTTTCAATAAATTAACAGATTAAATATAGTCAATGCTTAAATGACCCATAATTTAAAACAAAACTGATATTTAAAAATGCCTATTTATAGTATTTTACATTATACGCCGGGTTATTACTGGCGATACAAGGGAATGACTGACGAGCCGCAGGAGAGAGCCAGTAAAAACCATTACCCGACTATTACCCAATACGAGTAAATAGTTAAATTTAGATAATAATATGACAGTATAAAATATATCATCTGTCAGTGTCGTTTCGTTTCGTTTCGAAGAAACCATTATCAACTTTATACTTTTATATGGCCAGTAAACTAAGTACACCCTGTATTAAATAGCATTTCCTATTACGAATTCAACGATTTATATCACAGTATGGTTTCTCATGTTATTATTCAGAAAAAAAGGCTTGTAAATGCATTTTGATCATTTTGGTGTAGTGGGCGTTGAAATTAATGCCTACTTTAGGAATATTATAAATTAACGATAATTAAATTAGTAGAACAATTCTCATAATACAACTGTAAAAATTTAATAAGTGTGGTTCTCTATAACTATAATGTTTCAATACTTGCTAAATTGATTTTCGTTACTATTTTGGTACCTATTCTGGGTTAAAATTAAATAAAATTGGTGTAGTAGGCGTTGAAATTAACGCCTACTTTACGAATATTAAAAATTAACGATAATAAAATTAATAGAACATTTCTCATAATACCACAGTAAAAAAATAATAAGTGTTGTTCTCAATAACTATAATGTTTCAATGTTTAACAACTATTCTTGCTAAATGGTTTTTCGTAACTATTTTGGTAAATATTCTGGGTTAAAATTCGGTAATAATTGTTATCTTTGTCGTCATTAAATGAACATAACAATTCTCATATCAGAGTAAAAAAATAATAAGTGTGGTTCTAAATAGCTATAATGTAATACATACACACATTGAACATAATTTAACAATTTTATTTATACAGGGTGTCCTTTTAATGCCTTAAAAGCTCCGGGTAGCAGTCTTCTTTAAATTTATCATGTGTGTTTTAATCAAATTAGGCTTTAAAGGCATTAAAGGGTCACCCTATATAAAGGCAAATCAGTTTTAAACAAACAGATTGTTAAAGAAACGATAAGTTTTTAATTAATGGAAGTCGGATGATAGTATCGCTATCAGTACTTGAAGTATATTCTTCATCAGTTGAACTATGTTCTTCGTTTTCTTCTGCTAAAGTTGGTTTGCGTAAAGTTCGTTTAGCAGGACCATGAGATCTTGTGAACAGTTTCAATGTTTAAAAACTATTCTCCCTAAATAATTTTTAGTTACTATTTTGGTGCCTATTCTGAGTTAAAATTAGATAATAATTTTTTTCTTCGTCGTCATAATTTCAACGCCTACTACAAGAAAATGTTTTGCCATGCCATTTTCTGGATACAAATATAAGAAACCATACTGTAATATAAATAGTTGAATTTATAATAGAAAAAGCTGTCTAATACAGGGTGTACATTTTTTACGGGCCATATAAAAAAATTAAGTTGATGATGGTTTCTTCGAAACGAAACGTTGTACTGAAAAGTTGTAATCACTGTCTCGTAGAGCTAAACAAGTAGCAACGAGAAAGTGTCCTTGGTTTCCTTATACCTCTTCAAATAACTTCAGACAAAAATAAAAACGAAATCGCAAGATTTTTTATTCAGAAAAAAGGCTTGTAAATACATTTCGATCATTATGGCGTAGTAGGCGTTCAAATTAACGCCTACTTTACGAATATTATAAATTAACCATAATTAAATTAATAGAACAATTCTCATAATACCACAGTAAAAAAATAATAAGTGTCGTTCTCTATAACTATAATGTTTTAATGTTTAACAACTATTCTTGCTAAATTGTTTTTAGTTACTATTTTGGTTCCTATTCTGGGTTAAAATTAGGTAATAATTGTTGTCTTCGTCGTCATTAAATGAACAGAACAATTCTCATATCAGAGTAAAAATATAATAAGTTTGGTTCTAAATAGCTATAATGTTTCAATGTTTAATAACTATTCTCGCTAAATTAATTTTAGTTACTATTTTGGTACCTATTCTGAGTTAAAATTAGATAATAATTTTTTTCTTCGTCGTCATAATTTCAACGCCTACTACAAGAAAATGTTTTAACATGCCATTTTCTGGATACAAACATAAGAAACCATACTGTAATGTAAATAGTTGAATTTATAACAGAAAATGCTATGTAATACAGGGTGTATATTTTTTACGGGCCATATAAAATAATTAAGTTGATGATGGTTTCATCGAAACGAAACGTTGTACTGACAAGTTGTAATCGCTGTCTAGTAGAGCTAAAAAAGTAGCAACGAGAAAGAGTCCTTGGTTTTCTTATACCTTTTCAAATAACTTCAGAAACAAATAAAAACGAAATAGCAAGATTTCGGACTTAGTCGAATATCTCCAGAAGTAAGCGGAAATTTCTAGTTTTCTCAACAGAATATTACTGACCACTAAATTGCGCATTGTGTTTTGTAATTTAACCGCCACTTTAACTTTTGCGGTTTCCAAGATCCCCATGCTGTTCATCCTTATCTTGGACACCCTGTATATATAATATGATCGACGGCAAAGTTGAAACAAGCATTACCATATAATAATAGTTTAATATTAAATGAGTTAAAATAATATAAACATCACACGAGGGAGTATAAATTTCACACGGGACAAGTAAAATTTTTACACTGGCTCGTGTCAACCATTACATGCACGGTGCATGTAATGGTTACCTTACCAGGAAACGTACAGGCTGGTTAGAGTGACATTTAGGCGTGTGAAACAAATAAAATACTTTACCTCAATTTCGTATTGAGGAACATTTTTATGAATTGATTGGGCCTAGTTTGAGAATAAGAAAACACTGTTCATATGAATATACTAACTAATCACGTGGTTAATTGATCAAATAAAGTTTTTTTCGATGCAGAATATAAAATTAATTGATTATGTTGCGCTCTACAAAATCAAATTTTGTGTAACGTTTTTTATAAGGCCGTGTAGTACTAATAATCAATTAATTATCTGCACATTAATATTTCTAAACGGTAAAAAATTTCTGAAACTTTTACAGCATTTTTATAATCAAATCGACATGATTTTTTCCATACCATTAAAGTGGATATTTATGGGCAGGCTTAGCGCTAATTAACTAAATCGCTCCCGAAAAAGTGCGACGGCAAAAAAACTAAACAAATATTGTACAATAATTAATTCGCGGAATTAAACGTAAACATTGTCACGTCAAGAGTGGTTTCTATTTTAATTAAAATGCAAATTTATTTTGCCATAGAGGAGCCCCAATCTGGGACAGAATTTGCCATGTTACACTTTCACGGTGTCTTTTTTTTACGATGGCTCGGCCAATTTTTAAATTACAGTATATTTTTCGGTTTATCTCTTGTAATTTCTTGCGCCTGCAGCAGGATTTTAAAAGTCCTAATACGCTAATATTATAATTTGTGTTTTCGTTTGCATAATTACTGTGTTTCGATTTAATTAATTAATAAGCACTTGCGCCTCTGGAGTCAAACGTTCATTTAGTGTACATGTAATATTAAACACTAAAATTGACTAATAGAGGACTTGATGTGTTCGATTTATGAAAAATATGCGATTTCAAAATGCAATACTCTACACGCATTCTAACCACGACGTGTACGTAATAAATGAATCCTAATTTAAAAGGTAACAAAACGCATTTTTCATCACAGTTATTTCACTTTCACTGACTATGTAGGAGACTTATTCCGAGAGCGATTTAGCGATCGGAGGAGCGTAATTAAGGACCTATCAATTAAGCAATGTTGTAATTTGTGAGCGCGATTTACAATGATGGTATAAATAATATGCCGAGAAAAATGGTACGGGCTAGTTTGCTCGCCACGAAATTAATTAGTGCCTCGCGTGCATCCTCATTAGATTTCTAATGGGCGCCAGGATTAGCCGATGCATCTATCAATTTTCGTATGTCACGGTCACTATCAATCACCGCGCCATATGCAATCTGATCCTGCATATTCACATGCGTGCAAACGTTTGATGTGAGGTCAGAGGTCGGGTTATTAACCCGCCGCAGTGCAATCCTGGCCCTTGCATCAGGACCACGGGATGACACAGACATTATTGTGATAAAACTGAAACGAATGGAAATCCGCGGCGCTTCAAAGTTTTTCACAATCTTTCAATTATCCACGTCAAATCGAATTAGTTATGTCGTTTTTCTCACTATGTGTGTGATTAATGAGCTGCGTTATTACAGACTTTGACTTACGAAAATAATAATGGTAAGGTAACACAGAAAAAAAATATCTGCTGCAATTATAAGGTTGTGACTAAATCCTCACAAATTGTATAGACTACTATGAGTTAAAAAGTTTAGCACTGGAAGTGCAAAAATAAGTTTAGATATAATAAAATATGACCACATATGAAATTTTCTGTTCTCTTAACAAAATAAGTTCTCGAGAAATTTATAATTAAATAAAGAAGTTTGTTAGCAAGTTTCTAATAAACCAAGAACTTGAAATCCAGAATGAAAATTTCAGCTCAGTTTTAAAATCTCGTAAGACCAGCATTATGCTCAGATTTATTCCTCAAATTTCAAAATGTTTTAAATATTACTTTCAATATTCGATGTTAACTATTAAAATATAATGAAAATGTCTTAGTATGTATTGAAAAATTACAGCAATTACTGCAAAAACGTAATAATTGGCACAATATTGCAATGTTTGCTGTCAAAATTTTACATGTGGTTCTGAAAATTTCATTTGTATTCTGAAACTTGAAATTTTTAAGGTAATTAAAATAATTTCAAATGATTGCTACCAAAATTTTATATTTCCTCTCCATATTTCTGTGGGCAATGAACAATTTTAATCGAAAAAATATTCAAATTCAACATAATGATGATATTTCGACAATAATCATTGAAATATTCGCTGAATATAGACAGAATACAGAATAGTCAAATATTTCAAATATTTTAATGATTTCTGTAAACTTTCAATGATTACTGTTACAGTTTCGATGAATTCTGTCAAAATATTGTCAGAATTTCATAGTATTGTTAAACTCCCAGTAAATACCGTTAAAATTTTAATTAATCACTCCTAATTCTAATGATAGCTGTCGAATTTTGAAGTGCTGTTAGAAAATTTCATTTTTATTCTGAAACTTGAAATTTTTACTCCGAATAAAATAATTTTCAATTATTACTCCAAAAATTTTATGTTTCCTCTCAATATAACTGAACAATTTCAATCAAAAAGATATTAAATTTCAACAGAATTATGATATTTTGAAAATAGTCATTGAAATGTTCACTGAATATTGACAGACAACTATAATAGTCAAATAGTTTAAAGATTTTAATGATTTCTGCCAAACTTTTAATAATTTCTGAACCAATTTCAATGAATTCTGTCAAGATATTATCAGAATTTTATAGTATTGTTAAACTTACAGTAATTACTGCCAACATTTTATTTACTTGCTCAATATTGAAATCACTTTTGCTATTCTAAAATTGATATTTTTATTTGATTTTTGAAAATAATCATTGAAATGTTCACTGAATATTGACATAATATAATAGTCAAATATTTCAAAGATTTTAATGACTTCTGATAAACTTTCAATGATTACTGTTACAGTTTCGATGAATTCTGTCAAAATATTGTCAGAATTTCATAGTATTGTTAAACTCCCAGTAATTACCATCATAAGTTTAATTATTCACTCGAAATTGTAATGATAGCTGTCGAATTTTTAAGTGCAGTTAGAAAATTTGCTTTTAAAATAATTTTCAATTATCCCAAAATGTTTTGTTTCCTCTTAATATGACTTAACAATTTCAATCAAAATGATATTCAATTTCAACAGAATTATCATATTTTGAAAATAATCATTGAAATATTCACTGAATATTGACAGGCAACTATAATAGTCAAATAGTGTAAAGATTTTAATAAGAATTAGAATAAAAATAAGAATAATTTATTTACGTGCTATTACATAAAGTTTACACATGTTATACAAATTAGAACACACAAAATGTGGACACAATTAACATAAAGTCACAATACATCAATAAAGGTTTGATACTAACATAGAGAGAAAAATACAATACAATTGCTATACAATTTGAAAACAGGTAATAATTTCTGCCAAACTTGTAATGATTTCTGAACCAATTTCATTGAATTTTGTCAAGATATTATCAGAATTTTATAGTATTGTTAAACTTACAGTTATTAGTGCCAACATTTTAATTACTTGCTCAATATTGAAATCATTTTTGCTATTCTAAAATTGATATTTTTACTGCCAAGTTTTCATTATCTCTAAATAGTTTAATGATTACTATTTAAATTTTAAGAGAATATTTACAATTTGAGAATAACAAGTAGAATTTTGAACACATAGAATTTTGACAGAATAGCATAATAATAAATGTGTGGTTAATAATTAATACGGTCGGCATTTTATATGTCCTGTCAATTATTCAAATTGCTGCCAAATTATATATTTCCTCTCGATATTTCAATGATTATTTTGAAAATAATTATTGAAATTTTAAAAGAATTTAAAGAAAATTTAACAGAATAATTAAATTATGGTTAACATATAAAATAGCACTGTAAAAATTTCAATTATTAGTGTCACATTTTACCACAATTTTGGCAAAATTTACTTTCTTATAAAATATGCTATCATTCATATCAACATTTTAATTATACGGTCGATATTGCAATGATTACCTACTATGACAATTTGAATGTATAATTTCGTTAATATTTCTTTGACTTGGCAAAATTAATTATTCTGACGAACTTTTAAATGCAATCGTTAAAATGTTCCCAGTAACGAATGAAATTTTAATAGTAGTTATTGACATATTAACAAAACTTATTTAAAAATATATGGTTATACTGTAAAAATAATATGTTTCCAAATTGTCCGAAACGATCCCTGAAATTTTCACAGAATATGTCGAAATTTTTACACAATACAATATTTATAAAATTATTGTTCATATATATATAATCGATCTTTATAGGGCTATCGACCCCATATGGGGTCTTTCCGCCTAGCATTTTAATTCATTTCATTCTTATAAAATAATATATAATATGATATGATATGTGTGTGTATGATATGCTGATGAATGATGGGTTGATTGGTGAAGAGTGTTATGGGGCGTAGTATGATTCATGGAGCGTTTTTGTCGGGTTCTTTTTTGTAGTTCGTTTGTCTAGTCTTTTAATGCATAATTCGTCCAGTATTGTCCTGTTGTCCTGTCTTTGTTGGAATTTATTTCGTAATTTGTCAAGTCTCTGATGAATGGGTGTGATGTTGGTACTATTGTATAAATTTATATTTGATATGTTATGAAGGTGACTGTCCCTGTGTTTCAGTTTAGTGATTTTCTCTAGTAATTTTCTCAGTAATGAATAGTATTCATTACTATCATCATCCGATATCATATTGATATGATATCATATGATTGATATCGTTGATATCATATGATCATATTGATAAAAATTTGATTACAAATATGATTATACTGTCAACATAATATTCTACCAAATTGCCGCAAATGATCAGTGACATTTTCACAGATACTGCAGTAATAAAATGATTGTCAACATTTAAATAATACTGTAAAAATTTCAATGATTACTGCCAAATTTTGCCAAAGAGTCCCAATTTATGACATCTCAGGACGAATTTCAAAATATTCATGTGAGTCTTAATTGGGTCATACTAAATTTGTTCTAATTCATAATCTGCTAGAGGCAAAAACCTATATAACAAGTAAGTAAAACATGAATACATCGATTTCTTGGAGAATTCATGCCTAACCCATAATTGTTACCGCATGCATATTATTAATGTTCATTATATATCAACGACATATTATAAGGCAAATATGCGCTTCTTAAGCAAATGCTTGCAGAGAAATTAAATTCTACACCGACAGCTGCAATCTATTCTTCCATAATACGTAAATGTGCAGTTAGTATTTCCGTGTTTTTCTTCATAGTTAGCTCATAATCACGCCAACTTAGACATACTAGATTTTTACTGATGCACATCAAGTTATAGAGCCAACATGAACAAAGAAATCAGGACAACTCCTAAGCTATTAGATTTATAACTCGCTGTGACAATAATACTGTACAAACTGGCGTAAATAAGAAAATGTGTTCAGAATTTCCAACGATATAATTCACTTAATTGTATTTTTATAATTCGCTGGTTGTTTAGCCATGCGTTTTAGTACTATAATATTGGCGGAACGCACGCGAAATTTTGATTTTCAAAGTTGGTACACACTAAAGAACTCGCGTCATATGTCAATATTATTTTGTTATAATGCTGTTTAATTTTATACTTGTATCATAATATTTGTAAGTTGGGAAGTTCCACTGCAAAATACTCTTATTAGCTAATTGAACAATACATTTTAAGAAATTCTACACTTGAAGTGCTGTGAAGAATTAGTAATTATATGGTCAGTTTAGTCATTAAGTAACATTTTTATATTTCTGAGGTAAGATAACTTAGTATGTATCACAAATTATAAAACAACTAAAATAAATGGAACAAATTAGTATTTTCGAAAAAAAGAATGGTATAAAAATAAATTAAACTACTGTTACAGATGATTGAATTGGATGAATTGGATTCAGATGGAGAATTGTTATTATTGGTGTTCTTATTATTGCCTTGACTATAAATTTAAAATGCAATTTTAATTTTCATTAAACTTGTCTTACATAATGTTAATACATACTGTATCTATACAAAGATTATATATACTTGATTTCATTAACGTAACGTGATGGCTAGAAATCTAAAGTGCGTATATGTGGGCGACTCGTTCTCCAATTGATTATCAATTGACGTTGCATACGTACAACTTCCATTACTTATTGCAACGCGCCTGCATTTAAATCGCGCTTGTTGTGTAAATTAACATCGATACTTAGCGACGTAATAAGTGCGATTGCCATATATGCACACCTCCTTAAGTGTTCAATTAGAAATGGAACTTCTTTATCGTAAACACCTCTGCAGAAAGACGGGTTTGGACAGGGTAAGAATCTCGAGTGATTTGAATGATTTTCAATTTGTGTTCCCAATTTGCTTCTTGTGGGCATTTCGTTAACTCGCTGACACTCGCACGCACGCGCATGTGTACGACACAGAATCAGCACCAAATCATTCCATTATTGTACAATTTTGAGAAAATTGGGATGCACACTCTCTAAAATATTGAAAATTTCTCGAAAATTTAATTGAAGTGTACAATTAAAATGTTCAATTTTGTGCAAATTGGGATGCACACTCCAGAAAATGTTGAAAATTTCTCGAAAATTTAATTGAACAGTACATGGTCTATGGTTTTTACAATTTCATAAATATTCTGGAGAGTACCGTAAATTTGCTAAGAAATCTAAAAATTAAAGAGAAATGTAAACATGATGTACAAATATCATTAGAATGTACTCGTAATCTTTAATATATTTTAAATTGGCATAACACTCCTTTTTCCCTACATGTATTATTATCAAAAATGTTTATTATCAAAAATTTTCTTGTTTGAGAATATTTAAGGGAATATTTCCAGTATTTTTAGAGAATATTTTTCATAATTTTAGAGCATAACTATCTTTGCCCTAGTCATAATATTCAAAACTCAAGCTACGTATTTAAAAAAGTCAAGAACACAATGATTGTTATTGACTGAATGCATATGTATAAACTCATCATTTCAGTTGAGTGTAACCGAATTTGTAACTTAGAAATAAGTTTGGCAATATATCAGCAGTTTGGGCACTAGCACCTAATTTGTGTGGTAATGTTTGTTTCCTGTTTCCCAGGAATTCCCCCATTTTAGCTTTGGTTTCCATTCTTTAGTTTAATGTGAACAACTGACTAATAGTATAAATAAGAGACCCTATTTTATCATACTAAAAGTACAGTTTAAGGTTTAAGGTATTCATTACCAATCTACGGTTGCAGTCTTCACTTAGATCAGTGTAAATCACTTAGATTTGTTATTGCTGTAATTATCCCTTTCCCCTTTTAATATATATATATATATTTATATACAGGGTGTATCCGGTTCGAAGGACCAAGTAACACGCACACGCATTTTGCCAACTACGTGAATAGATGAGTTCACATACATATACTAACGATTCATTCGTTTATACTCTAGAGAATGGCTGAGAGGCCGAAACAATTGTAGAGTTCTTTCTATATATATATACTGTGAAACGTCAACCAAGAGTTTTATTATTCCTATATACTAAAGTCTTATCGCGAGCATATATGTTTGTTCATTTGCTGGAAATACCTGAATATTGCATATCAGCGGTATCCATGATTCGGTTCGAAGGACCAGTTTGAAGTATGCAGGCTTGTAACTTTAGAAATAAGTATACTTGGCAATATATCAGCAGTTTGGGCACTAATTTGTGTGACAATGTTTGTTTCCTGTTTCCCAGGAATTCCCTCATTTCAGCTTCGGTTTCCATTTTTTTTTTTGTTAGGGTGAACAATTGTCTAATAGTATAAATAGAAGAAACTAGTATAGATAGCAGAAACCCAATTTTATTATACTAAAAGTACACTTTAAGGTTTAAGGTATACTGTATCAATCTGCGGTTGGAGTCTTCACTTAGATCAATGTAATTCACTTAGATTTGTTAATGCTGTAATAATCCCTTTTAATGGGCGGTTAGTTTCCATAGACATCATTGTGCCAATAATTTCTCAAATATTACAAATATTCTCAAAAAAGTGATAAATTTAATTGAAAATGATAATAATTTTTTATACCTGTACATAATTGTAACGCATTTAAAATAATAGAAAATACAGCCAACGATATCAGAATAATAAATAACACCTAAGTTAAACAATATCAATATCAACCTAGCCTAGCAATTGTCAATAACTGCTCAATCAATATCAACCTAACCTAGCAATATCATTCGATTGATACTTGTTGTTGTAAATGAACACCATCGAGGGTCATAGATTTGGTTTTTTTCTGATATTCTGAATTTGATTGGAATTATATACTATGGCACCAAAGCTAAACAATATCAATATCAACCTAATCTAGTAATATCATTTGATTGATTCTTGTTGAAAATGAACACCATCGAAAGATCATAGATTTTGTTTTATACCGATATTCTGAATTTGATTGGAATTATATACTATGGCACCAAAGTTAAACAATATCAATATCAACCTAATCTAGTAATATCATTTGATTGATTCTTGTTGAAAATGAACACCATCGAAAGATCATAGATTTTGTTTTATACCGATATTCTGAATTTGATTGGAATTATATACTATGGCACCAAAGTTAAACAATATCAATATCAACCTAACCTGGCAATATCATTCGATTGATACTTGTTGTTGTAAATGAACACCATCGAGGGTCATAGATTTTGTTTTTTTCTGATATTCTGAATTTGATTGGAATTATATACTATGACACCTAAGTTAAACAATATCAATATCAACCTAACCTAGCAATATAATTTGATTGATATTTGTTGAAAATGAACACCATCGAGAGTTTTAGATTTTGTTTTTTTTCTGATATTCTGAATTTGATTCGAATTATATACTATGACACCTATGTTAAACAATATTAATATCAACCTAACTTAGCAATATCATTTGATTGATACTTATTGAAAATGAACACTGTTGAGGGTCATAGATTTTGTTTTTTTCTGATATTTTGAATTTGATTGGAATTATATACTATGACTCTTGTTGGACTACAATTACGACAATTGAAATATGGCGGAAAAATTGGTACCACCCTGTTTTAACTAACCACAAATGTCAAGTCCAGCGGGACTCATAGAACCATAAAAAAATTCTATGACCTTTGTTGGACTTTATTATCTTCAACAATATCCCTGACGTGACTGTGACGTGGCAGATATGACCCTTGTTGGAGTCCAATTACGACAATTGAAATATGGCGACGGTCATAGAATCAGAAAACAATCACCCTTCTTGGACTTGCAGCAATTGAAGTCCAACGGGACTCATACAATCAGAATCATATTCTACGAGCCTTGTTGGACTTTACTATCTTCAGCAATATCCCTGACGTTACTGTGACGTGATGTGACGTGACAGATGTGACCCTTGTTGGACTCCAATTACGACAATTGAAATATGGCGAAGGTCATAGAATCAGAAAAAAATTGTATCACCCTTTTTGGATTTGCAACAATTGAAGTCCAGCGGGACTCCTAGAATCAGAAAAATATTCTATGACCTTCTTTGAACTTTATTATCTTCAACAATATTCCTGACGTGACTGTGACGTGACGTGACAGATATGTCCCTTGTTGGACTCCAATTACGACAATTGAAATATTCAAACCCAAGCCACGTATTTTAAAAACTCCGAACGCACTCATTGTTATTGACCGAATGCATATGTATAAACTCATCATTTCAGTTGAGTGTAACAGAATTTTTTTAATTTTTGGCCAGTTTGCAATTTTGCTCGTTTGGGTTTCACCGCGTTTGCAATTTCCTGTGTTGAGGAACGATAGAAGTAGATTAAAAGTATTTCAGTATTAATGTAATATCAACATCTTAAAGATAGTATGAGAGCACTTAATTAGTAGTAGTGATTGCAGCAATGTAATAAAAGTAAACAATTCTATTGAACACTCATAGGCATTAGCACTATCATACTTATTTTACTTGTTTAATTTATTATCAAGCTATCTCGAGTTTTAGTAATAATTTGTAACTCCTGGAAAAAAAAGTATGCTTTGAGTACCTATTAACAAATTTATATCCTACATCTAGTATACTGATAATCAGGTGTATAGCGTATCAAAAAACGTTGGCAGTAATGTTCATGTTACTTGACAGCATCACATTCGAATGTCAGATGCATTTATGACATAAAAACATCTGACATTCGAATGTGATGAAGTCAAGTAACATGAACATTACTGCTAAGTTTTTTTTGATACGCAACACACCTGATTATCGGGTGTCTGAGAAAGACCATACGCCAATTATGTTGGTATCTTGGATTTTATTTTTCTTCAGTTGGTACTGTTCAGTGGCGTGCAGGATAATTTTAACGGGGTCGAAAAACATAACCAACAAATATAGGGAATCGACTAAGGACAGGATTGTAGAGAATATCTCCATGATCTGTTTGGGTTTTGGGTTGCACTCCTAAAATGGGCCATTAGGATGTACGCATCTTGTTCTGGTGCAAACATTTTGGGATAGTCTAGAAGAGGGTTTTAACAAATGCTATCTGCACGCCGCTGCAAGCTGTCACATAGACAGGTAAACTGCCAAAATGTCAGTATTGACAACTGTAATTGGAAATTTTGGAGTGCTACCAACATAATTTACGTACAGGTTTTTCCAGACACCCGGTATATACTTTATACACAAACCAATGAAATACGTGAATTAATAACCACGTCTGTCAACAATGTCAGCTTATACTAGTACAGGTGTAAAAGTATACTACTGCACTTGTACAAGTATACAAGTGTAGTAGTGAACAACACAATTTTACTTATGAGGTTTTTTATCAGTTTGACGTTAAAATATATCACGCTGTGGAACTGAAAGCAGGTGAAATTGAAATAACCTTACCTTATGTTCAATGATATATCAGGTTTTTTTTCCAAAAATGCCATCAAATATATTGCTTTGGTAAGTGCCACACCTTCGAGTAGTAGAAAAACATTGCATATAAAACTATTTCGCATGGTAATTCATATGTCACAAAACGTCCTGCATTAAGTGTCAAAAATGATTTAAAGCATTCAATTATTTCAATTAAGTGCAGGAATGATTTAATTAAAAATATTTGAAATTAATGTGTGTAACATGCCTATAAACATAGAAGAAAGTAACTTTAAAGAGCATGTTATTCAGTGACTTGAATTGAAGTGACCACACCTAATACCCCACGGCTTCTACTGTTCCTCTCCCTTAAACGAATTGTATATAAAAAAATCGCACTCATGAGCTGTATGTAACATTCTCGCCTTATTCGTTCGATTCCACTGCAGATTATAAAAATAACTATAATGCGCAAGTTGTCAAAAAGCACTTTCCATGTCTTATATAATCCAGTTCAGATCTATAGTTTCTAATCTTCATAAATTTATATTAATTAATTATCCAGTGATATAGATTAATTTTAACTAATTTACGAGTTTAATACTATAACTTTGATTACCTTTTTCATGTCGGGTTGGTGGAAATTAATTCAAAATTTCTATTCAAATTTTCGTCACAATAAAATTCGATCAAGCGATAAAAATGCTAGTGTGAGTTTATGGTTTATTGCGCTGTAAATATGATAATATCAGTTTTACACGAGACATAAATCTAGTGACATCTGTATTTTTATTTATTGGACAATAAAGTGGTCCATCTAAATGGGCATCCCGTCAATTTGAAAGTACCGACGGTGACGTGACTATTGCACCATGGATACACATATTGCCTGTTTACAAAGCGCATCATTTTTAACAGAGAAAATTACGTCCTCTAGAAATACATCTTCCATCACCTCAAAGTTCATCCGAAGCCCAGGCCACTTAATATGACAGCACTGGCTTGTCTTCACAATATCTATTATGCGCGTACGTCCATCACGTTTGTGCACCAACAATTGGAAAATATGCGATGTAATTTGTGCCAGATCAGATACCGTAAATGCCAAGCATCTGTAGAATCACACAATCACGTTCAATTAGAGCTTAACGCTTCTTTTCCAAGAGTAATACCGTGATCTTCATACCTCTAGTAGTATAACGAATCGCGTTCATATGCATGACTGGTGTATGATATGTTATGTAGAAATTTATATATCCATGAATATATATGGCTACTTACAACTGTTCAGAATTTGGACAACCATCAGTATCATCAACACTTTTGTAAAGAAACATTAAGGCTGATCACGTGTTATGTATATCTAACATGTTTTTACTATAAGGCGAAAATTAACACAAATTAAATGTAGTTTGAAAACTTTAAAAATTTGTTTGAAACTTTAAATATCTTGTCTCTTAAAGTATTTCCTTTTGGAATTTGATTTTATTTTGCATATTTGTGTATCGTTTCTGTATTTAATGACATATAATTGACATGAAACACCAAGGGTGGGACAAACTACCAGGGAATTTTCAAATAAATCAAAAATTCAAAACAATGCAAGAAAAAAAAACTCTTATTATAACTTACGAATTTACATGTAAGATTCTAGAAAAATGTCGATGAAATTTCGGAAATTTGCATTCTATATAGATTACGTCTCACTAAAGTTGTGGATAAATTTGCCATTGAATTGATGTGTTATAATTTATTTGGTCTTGTTGTAGTAAAAATGCTGTTTTAAATGATTTGTATTGAAAATTTGCTACAATATTTTTCCAAGATTTTGTAAAGTTTCATTTTTATTTTCGTTTTATTTACAAAATCCAGCTTAGTTGCTGATATGTTATATTGCAACCTGATTTGATATTTTCGGTTGCAAAATTATAATAATAACTTGAAAAATACAAAATTTGTTGCACATATAAGACAATTTTTGAAACTACCTATTAAACCTCGACCGTATATATTTGGTTTTTATAACTTTGAGTCATTACATTTTTAAGAAATTGTTGATGATGAAACGATTTATATTAAAAATTCCACATTTGCTACAACAGTTTTCAAAAAATTGTCGAGTTTCGTAAATTTTATCATAGTTTTTACTATGACCAACGTTACTGCGGTTCTCCACGTTTATATGAAGATACTTGACAGAATTTTCTCCAGGGTATGTTTACATAGAATATTTCCAATTTTCATAAAAAGTTTCAGGAAATTTCATGCTAGTTATAAATTTCTCTTAGATTTGTTCCTACTATCACTACTGGTTGACACTTTTCATAATAAGCTTTATATTATTTAAGTAATTCTTAGTAGAGTAGTAGAGTAGTAGAGTATTTTTTAAATTTCAGCAATTTAATGAATTTATCAAAAATGTTGTGATATATTGGAATTATGTCAATTTTATTCGAGGGTGAGATTTTCCATAAGTTTAAGCATTGGGATCTCGGAAACAATAAAACGTAGAGATTCGGTTAAATGGGGGAAAAATCATTTTAAAAGCTCATACAAGATATGCTTTTGTTTTTTGAAACAAAACCATAGTTTTTTAGTTATAATAAAAACTTCATATTTTTAAATGGCAGTCATTGTTGGCTTTCACATATTTTAAGAGGACAATCTTTATAGCGATACAAGGTTTGCTATGCTTACTTTGATAAATCTTCAAAAATTAACTTTATGAAAATTAGTACTTACTTTGACAAATAAACACGATGCAGGACTATATATTATTGAAAGTAATAAAAACAGAGTTTGCGAACAGAATTTTTTTTTTCCTATTAATTTTTCTATTCTAATTATACTAAATTCTAAAAAAACTCACCCTGTATATATATATATATATATATATATATATATATATATAATGATGATAAATTTAAAAATACATACCGTGTGTCTCAGTGACTACCAGATATAGCAAAATTAACATTGGTGAATTATGTAACGAAGTTAAATTACCTAACTATTGCTGTGTCTGTATATAAAAATGTGATAGTCACAAATGAAACAGCAGGTAATAGAATTGATTAAATTTATATTACATACTGCTGTTAATATTTCAGGAATTAATAATTAATATGAGTTTATAATTTGTGTATATTTCCGTTTGTTTTAAATATTTTATTTATGCCACTCAGAAAGTATATATATAGCTCATGGCAATAGTTGATCATTATATAATTTCCCAATGTTAATTTTTATATTTCTTAGTCACTAACACACACTGACATACATTTGATGAAAATTTCCCGCTTATAAGTTCGGATATTAATATTTTTTACAGAATATATTGATTTTTCGGGAAGTTTCGTGCATATTCTAGTCAATATATTTCAAATTTTTGCGTCTAGTCACCACACAGAACTATAAATTATTTTAGGACCTTTGAGGATTATCAATTTCTGCAATTTTATACAATGTATCTATATTTCTATGAAACTATGGAATTATGATAAATTTTCCAGATTTTTTTGATAAAATTCTCCCTTATTTATAAAATATATTAAAAAAGTACAATTTTACAAACTTTTTCCAAGTTTCATAAAATTTTACGGAACGTATAATTTACGTTGCCTGTACAACGTATACATTAGTCTATGTTCTATAAGACTTTGGAATTATAATAAAATTTTCAGAAATTTTCTATGAAATTCTCCCTCATTTATAAAATACATATATTGAAAAAGTACAATTTGTTATAGACTTTTTCCAAGTGTCATTAAGTTTTACGCAATTGCCTCCTAATTTCGGCAATTCTTCAAATATGCAAAATGAACATTTAGAATTTTGTTGGATTTTAATCGAGGTTTTAGTCAAATTTTCCCCTTATGTAAGTTAGCATTGAATATTTCCAATTTGTACAGAACTTTTAGAAAATTCTGTAAATTCAATGCAACTTCTGGTTGTAACAGTACTTGATAACGAGTTTTACTTTATTTTAGAAAGTTTGAGAAATTCGAAAATTTCGGCAATTTAAAAATTATTCTTGTCCAGGTTGCTATATATTTTTTAATTATGGTACATTTTTCAGATTTTTTTAATGAAATTTTCCCCATTCGCGGACATGCTGTATTTATTTAGTACATATAACAGAACAACATAATTATAACGTACACATAAGAATAATTTACTCATCAGCACAAATGAAAGTAGGGTCTTCCACCTACCAACCCTAAAATAATTAACGTAAGATTATACAATTGTTGCAAATTTACATCTCTAGCTTATAATAATCCTCATTACCATAACAGAGCGTTTACACGACTGTGACAAATTGCATCTGTATGCTTCACAAAGCGCATTAATTAATTCTAAAATACATAAATGTTCCCGCCCAGTAAAACATAAAAATAAATTTATAACTTAGATAACATATGTGGTGAAATCGCTATCAAGGCATGAAAAATTAAACACGTTATTGAAATGGTCTGTTATAAACGTGTTCTTTTATGAGAAGCGGCGAGAAAAATTTAGTGTTTTATTTATCTGTATTATAATAAATCACCACTCGCTACAACAAAACTATCATGCAATTTATAGTAACATTAATTGTTAATAAGTAGTAGTGACAGTTGTTCAGTTTTTATTATTACTTTATTTTACATTTTTTACTACTGAAGATAACGCTCAAAATCTATATTTAGTTATATACAATAAACTGTGAAAAAAAGCAAAAGTAAGTTAATTAATTAAACTACATAATTTTCACAAAGCTCCAAGAATAATATAATTTTCAGTAAAATTTCAGGACACAATTTTACAAGTTTCTGTTGTATTTCTCCGCAAGTTTCCATGTAAATGAAAATCCCTTTCAATGAGATTTCCCAGAACAGTTTTCAACGAGATTTCTGGGCAATATTATGTTGCACTTCTCGCCACTTTTGCGGAAGACTTCTTGACTATTTTCAATGAAGTCACTCGGCACAGTTTTCCATGAGATTTTTCAATGAGTCTAATAACAACATTTTCGGTCACATTTCTGCATAATTTTCCGTTGAGTTTGCCAGAAAGTTTCCAGGAGGCTTTTCTTTTTTAATCAGATTGCGGGTACAATTTTCATCGAGATTTCTGGACAATTGTATGTTGTATTTCTCGCCTATTTTCGAGAAGACTTTCTGACAATTTGTAGTGAAATTACCTGGCACAATTTTTAATGCGATTTATGAAGACCATTTTCAGTCAAATTTCTAGATAATTTTCTGTTGAGTTTGTCGGAAAGTTTCCAGGAGGTTTTTCTTTTTCAGTCATATTTCCCGGTACAATTTTCAACGAGATTTCTGAACCATTTGATGTTGTATTTCTCGGCAATTTTGGAGAAGAAGTTCCATGGCCAAATTTTTCATGTGATTTCTCAATAAGTTTCTGCGATTTACTTACAATTTTCTAGGAAATTGCTTGTCATTTTTTCATGACAAGTTTCAATGACATAATCAGGATTTTTTCCAAAAGAACCGCAAGATTTTCGTCATTCCCAAGTATGGAGTGAAGAATGGAGTATATATACGTATAATCTGAAAATGGCTAAGCATGTATCCTTAAATTGATTTTTAAATCCTTAAATTTTTCTTGTGAAAAGACACTAGCCCCCACTTCTCATCACATATTTTTCATTTCGTTTCTTCGTCCTTGAGCTCGTTTTTCATCCATAAAAATGTTCTAGAGAACATTTTTTTCATTTAGTGTATGTCTAGAATATTGGTTAATTATTGGCACTTAAAAAAATATACCGGGCTTTTTTTCCTTATTACACATATGATGGACAATGTATAACTGGTTGCCTGCATCTACCCGCAAGGAATTTCCTGTGTAATTTAAAAAAAAACAACTCATTAAGGGCGTCGGTGCAAGCAACCTATCAATTTTGGCATATGTTACACATAGAGGTTATGTTTTTATTCAAGGCAATACTCGATAGGGTTTTTGAAGACAAGCAGAGTATTCGTAATGTATTGTGGATTTATGCCATTACATGCAGTACGTATACGGCCTTTCAATTCATCTACGTTATGTATTTGTACGTCAATAAAAATGTTACTTTTCAGGTAACCCCAAAGAAAATATCATTTGTTGACATATCAGCTGATCTTGATACATTACGAATACTCTCGTGTATTGTCTTGAATAAAAAATAACCTCTCTGTGTAACATATGCCAAAATTGACAGGTTGCTTGCACCGACCGCTAATGAGTTGATTATTTTTTTTTAGAATTACACATAGGAAATTCCTTGCGGGTAGATGCAGGCAACCAGTTATACATTATCAATCATATGTGTAAAAACGAAAAAAAAGCCCGGTATATTATTAAATGAAACAACCCAAATTCCGTAAAATTTCTTGTTTTTATAAAATTTTCTTGAAATTTTAGTGACATTTTCGGATTATTTAAGAATAACTGTAAAATTCATTAATTCCCTCAGCATTATGGAAATACAACTTTTTCAGTTACTTTGGAAAATATCTGAAATTTGAGAAAATTTTCTTGACTGATATTTCCGTAATATATTTGGATAACACAATAAACTCCAATAAACTTTTCCGCGGGCTTTGTAGATATTGCAAATTTTTCAGTTACTTTATAACATTGTTGAAACTCTTTTGAATTTGATCAAATTCTTTTGATATTTGATTGATATTCCCGTTATCGTTTTGGATACACCAGGTATTATAAAAAATTGCAACTTTTATAGTTACTTTCTATAATTTCTAAAATTGTATAAAATTCTCTTAAATTTTAAATTAAATTATCTTAAAATTTTAGGAAACGAATAAATTCCACTGCATTTTCCTTGAGGCATTATACATGTTGCAAGTTTTCAGTTACTTATAGTTATAAAATTGTTGAAATTTAGATTAAATATTTTCAAATTTTAATGATATTTCCTTGATCCTCCATAAACTCGGTTGAATTTTCCCTCAAGCATTATTGAAATTGAACCATTTCCAATTATCCAATTGAAATTGCAATGATATTAATATTTTATATACACCATAAATTCTACAGTATTTTCACTCAAATTATTATACATATTACAACTATTTTTTAGTAATTTTCTAAAAGTTAAAGTCGTTTTTATATTTCATTGGCACATATTTTAATTTTTCATTGAATTTTCTGTCGGAAATTATAGAAATTTCAACTTTTTTACTTATTTTATAAAATTTCTGAAATTTTATAAAATAGATTGTTTAATCTTAATGATATTGTCTTAGTGATATTATGATATTTATCCCCCAGAAGTTAAAAATTGCAACTTTTTCAGTTACGGTCGCGGCCAATAAAAAATGGGACAAGTCTTATAGTGAATATGTCTAAAATTGAGCTGTGTAATCAAGCCATTCGTCTCTGCAAAGAAAAGTCAAGTAACATGTCTTTGGTATTGTGTCATCAATACCTACATGTTGTTATATGAATAATAGTGAAATTGAAAATGAATGGTCTATCAGTTAAGTTGCACAATTTTGGGACATCTTCACCAAATTCACACTAGGCAAGAAACCTGTCCCACTTTTTTCATGGCCGCGACAGAACATTATAAAATAGCCGAAATTTGATGAAATTCTCTTGTAATTTGAATAATATTTCCGTAATAGTTTTAAATACAATATAAACATCATTAAAATTTTCCTTCAGGCATAATAAAAATTGCAACTTTTTCAGTTCCTATATAAAATTGCTGAAATTTGACGAAACTGAAATTTAAATGATAGTTCTGCAATATTTTTGGATATACCATAAACTCCGTTATCGTTAACTCCTCAGGCATAATATAAATTGCAACTTTTTCAGTTACTTTGTAAAATGTCTGAAATTTCATATAAATTTCAAATTTTCAGACTATATTAAAGTTTTTTTAATTGCAAATTTTCACTGTATATTTGGCTTTTTTTTTTAAATTTGCAATGGTTTCATTAAATTTACAAAACATTGCAATTTAAACAATGTTTACTGGAAATTACAAAATCTTAACTAAAGGTCCTATATATTTTATGTAAACATTAAAATATAGAGGATACTGTAAAATATTTATTTTATATTAAACCAAATATGGAAAGTATGATTTTTTTGTAGTAACGTAACAATAACAATAACAATATTATGGTTATAAACTACAAAGTTTGAGTATCTCTGAAAATTACAAAATTGTCACTAACAAATATAAAAATTCTATTCATACCATAAATTTCAATGGATAATACGATATGTATTATAAATTTAAGAAGTCATTGGAAACTAAGAAATTTTATAAAATGTTCGCTACAAATCACATAAAATATGCATTAAAAATAATCGAATAATATAATCAATTCCGTGCATATTGCAAAGTTTTGATGAAAAATTACAACAGTTCATTATAATTTCACAATTCTTTCTAAATGTTAGAACTAAAAGTTGAAAACTTCCTATGAACTGTTGAAAATTCCTATTAAAATTATAAAATATTTATAGGAATTTTTTCGAAGCAAAATAGGGAAATTAAAATAACGACATTTTGATTGTAATTTAATATGACCTTTGAATAGTATTTCCTTATATTTTTTGATACCCCTTATTTTCCATTCAAAATTTTTCATCGGGAATTATAGACATTGCAACTTTTTCAGTTACTTTGTGAAAATTCTAAAATGTAATAAAATTCTCTGGAAATTTGAATGATCTTTCCGTAATATTTTTGGATAACCCATGAATGCCATTGAATGCCCCATGAATGCCACACCCCATTAAATCCAGAGATTTTTTTTTATTGTGCCATATAGGATTAATCATTTTTATACTGATACTTATACGCTTATGTCACAATGACAGCAGTATCAAAGCGTCTTTTTTAAAATGCAACATACAAGTAAAATTAATAGTTTCAATTATTACTCTCAATTATAAAAATTCGATTCATACAATAAATTTCAATGGATAATACGACATGTATTATACATATAAGAAGTCATTGGAAAGTTCCTATTAAAATTATAAAATTAGGAAATTTTTTGAAGGAAAATAGGGAAATAAAAATAATAACATTGTAACTTACAGTAACTTTTTACTTTAAACTTTAAACTTATTGTGTAAAGTGCAAAATTTTATAAATCAATTTGTTTTTGCATGAATTTTAATTGTCGCGTTAAATTGAGTATTTGCATTATAAAACTAAAAAAGAAATGATAATAAATTGATTGAAATTGTCGCAGTGATATTTATACTATAATAGACTCAAATGTTTAATTTCACAGTTCATTATATTCATTCCATCATAAAATCCATTATATCTTCTCGCTAAATATAACTCGTATCGATTAATAATCGATAATCATACTGCTTGTTAACTTGTTATATTTTGGGTGAATATAGAATTGTATATTTCAAATAAATTTAATGTTTCAATACACAGTGTGTATCTTTGACTACGATACATAGCAACATTAACATTGGGACATTTTATAAGGATCAACTATTGCCATGAACTATATATTCTTTCTAATTGGGCAAAATAAAATATTTAATATTTAAAACAAACAGAAATTTACTTCTGTCAAATAATTTTCATATAACATAATTATTTAATGGGATATTGATAATTAAATGGTGATATTGAGTTGTATTGAGTCAAAATAACAGCAATCTGACAGTAATGTAAATTTTATTAATTCAACTACCTGCTGTTTCATATGTTACAAACATATATTTAGACACAGCAATTGTCGATCCTTACATAATTTGCCAATGTTAATTTTGCTTTGTCTGGTAGTCACACATACACACTGTATGTAATACCAAACCAAGCGTCAATGAAATATTCTGCATTCATTTATATTCATATTTAATATCAAAATATAAATGAAACCTGCACATATAAAATTATAGACGGTGTATACCTATAATATGATAGAACTTCACCGTGTAAATCATCGATTGATGGCTACTATAATCATTATACTCGCGAAGCATTAATTATAAACCAATTTCACTTCATGAATAGATTAATAATTAGCGAGGTGGTATCAATTTTATTAAAGATAATCGTGTGGAATTTTGCTTGCAAGAGCATTTGTTTTCACTTTAATGTATTTGAGACACATAAACCATCAATATGTAGGATTCCGAAGTTTTATTGTGATTAGTATTAATTATTATCCGGGCAGAGTGGAATTGTCTAATTGGAATACGTGATTTCTCCTCGAATTGCTTTCTAAATAAAATCATAAATGCGGATATTTTGCCGGTGTGATAAGAATTATTCGCGAATAATTAAGGTCATCGGTTTCACGAAAATGATTAATCTTTAAATTTTTACAACATAAGTACATCCTTATCGACAATAAATCGGGCTTAATGGAACCTTAATTAAACGAGATAAAAATTGAATGTAGGAACTAATTTATTTCCAATTAAGTATTTTAAACGGGATTAAAACGAGTTTCTTTTATTATTATCAATTAAACGTGTAGATTGTCTGTGTCAATCCATAAATCAAACAGTGCTGGCCCGACGAGGTGTACATACACGCACTCACGGGGCAACTTTTTATCTATTTTTTGTTCGTCTCAGCAGAGCACGGGCATGTGACAAGGGACCAAGGTGAGAGAATAAAAATATGAGATAAGTTGATAATAAATGAAGTATCAATGAGATGGTTGATGATAAGAGACAGGCGTGGTGGTAAGGTGAGAAGAAATTAACAGTTGGGGCTCCTGTCATACGATACTCAAGAATGTATAAGTTACAGACTTGTCCACGGGCTATCATCAATAATGCAGTCAAGAGGAATGTTTCAGGAAGCCAATTTTACCATTTTATCCTGCCCGACGCTAATTCCACGGAATAATCCGCGCCAACGTGTAAAATATTACATAGAAAATATGCATTGGACGTTCTTTAAATATAAATATGCACTGATTAATTGGATCTGGAATGCTACTCACTTACATTTAAGAGTTAAAGAGACTTATAATAGTTATTCCCTGTTAAAATTGAGACATAAGTGTACGAAATGAGTACAATTTATTGCTGTATGATTGTAATGAAATTAGTTGCAATAAATTTCTGAAATAATCAATATTATAATCAAAGTTCCATATAACTTAAAATGTGACTAGCTTTGATAAGCATTTTATCTCCGAGGACTTATTGTGTACAAATGTTCACATTCAACTCAGATAGATACTGAACAGCCAGCAGTGCCAAGATTGTTCAGATACAATTAAGTATATTAAAATCTCGTTCCTATTGATGCACCAACTAAACTGATTCGTCAGGTTTTATGTGCATGTGTGTGATACGGTTAATAATTGTAAACGCTGAAGGCTAGATTTTGACCCTTACCACTATCCCACAATTATGTTGTGAAATTTGCCATACGAGAAAACATCGGCTCATTGGAAGAGAAGTGAAATTCGTTCTGGGAGAAAAGTTTCAAGAAAAGCCATTCCTAGAATTCTTTGCAGTTATAAACAAAATGTGCAAGCGCTTGGTGAGCAATTTAAATACTTTACAATGTTGTGCATCTATTATTATTTCAATAAATTGCGAATCATTGTATAAATATTATCGTATGTTAGAGGATGTTTCAGTTGCTCAGGTGCATCCTATCACAGGTGATATCTATTTTTTAATTCCTCGTTGTTAAGAAGTTATAGTTATACGCAATGCAAGTAAAAAAAAACAACAGAAAAACTACCAAAATAGTTTTAATGAAAAAGTTAGAAATTGCTTATTATTTGCTAGACACATAATAATGCAGGCCATTTACAATAAAATTTCCCTAATTAGACTAACACCGTTTTAATTCAACGAACTGTAGGCAATGAAAACTATTTTTTATGAAAAGAAATAACATTTTTAATGGTATTCATTATTACCTTAATATCATCATAATTGTCATATCGTCGGCGTCATATGAAAATTGCCTAAGTCCAAAAAAGTAAATTTGACAGATGACGAAAAAACGTTTCAAACGAAAAATTTTAGAAATTAAGTTTGTTTAGATTTAGACTTTAAATGAAGCAGTAATAAAAAATATTTTTATTTAACTTAAGGAAAATAGATGGACTTACTCAAAAATCACATTTAAAATCGTCATTATTTTTGGACTTTTGCGACTTACAATAATAAGTTGACATGGTTTTTTCAAAGTGAAAAAATGTATGTCAAAAACAAATATCAAGAAATGTCAAATTTAATTAATTTAATATCAACTACATACACGTACTGTGATAAAAAACAATTTGCTCGATGGATTGTCAAGCCGAATTCAACTCGTGGTCTAATTTTTTCGACAAAATTTTGGAAAATCATCGAATAATTAATAATTTTCGTAGCCAAAGCTACTCATATCTGAAATGACAAATTTTGCAGGAAAAGATTAGACCACGAGTTGAATATGGCTTGATAATCCATCGAGCAAATTGATATTTATCACAGTACGTGTATGTAGTTGATATTAGATTAATTAAATTTGACATTTCTTGACATTTCAATTCGACACACATTTTTTCACTTCCAAAAAACCACTAGTGGGTTTTTCAGTACAAACTAATTTCATTGGTCCAAATTTGAAAAATTCTGTGATTTTATTGGTTAAAATTTTTCGAGTTGGATTGTCACTTCAATATTTCCAAAGAAGACAACCAGAAATTAATTACATTTGTTTTATATTTATTTACAAGAAATTTAATATTTCTTGACATTTCATTTTGACATTACTAATTTCTAACTAATTTCATTGGTGCAAATTTGAAAAATTCTATATTGATTGGTTAAAATTTTTCGAGTTGGATTATCACTTCAATATTTCCAAAGACAAGCATGAATTAATTACAATTTTTTTAATATTTATTTACAAGAAATTTAATATTTCTTGACATTTCATTTTGACATTACTAATTTCTAACTAATTTCATTGGTGCAAATTTGAAAAATTCTATATTGATTGGTTAAAATTTTTCGAGTTGGATTGTCACTTCAATATTTCCAAAGACAAGCATGAATTAATTACAATTTTTTTAATATTTATTTACAAGAAAATTAACATTTCTTGACATTTCATTTTGACATAAATTTGTTCACTTGGAAGAAACCACTAGTGGTTTTTCCAGTGCAAACTAATTTCATTGATCCAAATTTGAAAAATTCTGTAATTTGATTGGTTAAAATGTTTCGAGTTGGATTGTCACTTCAATATTTCCAACAAAAGACAACCATAAATTAATTACAGTTTTTTTAAAATTTACTTACAAATAAAACATAAAAACCGGGCACAGAAATATTATATACAGGGTGTATCAGCCAAATGGAATAAATTCAATAATAAATAAATGGGGACGTGTTCGAAAAAACGCTCGGACACGTCGATTGTTATTTTTAGTTGCGCATTTTTTTCAACAAAAACTTTTTATACAGGGTGTGTCATGTGACCGTGGCCATTACCAACTTTCTTATTTTAAATGCAACACCTGGTATATTATTCAATTTTTGGATTCTTCAGAAAATTCTAGACATATTTCATGTACAATGTCCTATACCTATCTTCAACTGTTTCGGAAATATTAAGTGTTTTCAGATTTATTGCAAAAATTAACATTAAAAAAGAAAATTATTTGATTACAGAAATTGCCGGCACGTTTATTACTCTTCCTGAATTTTTTCTTTCGATGGTTGAATGCATTGAATCGGACATCATTTGCGTATGCCCTTTTTTCAAATATTTCTGTACAATGCCAATATTATTTTCAATTGGAAAAGTCCAAAGGGCATTTGACAAAGTAGAGTTGCGATTCTGTGCAAGGCAACCATCACTATAATAAATAATATTGGGTTCATTTTCAAAATCAAGAGTAGGTAAAACTATAGTGGTCAAAAAATTACATATAATGGAAGCAAAGCAGTTGGATTTTAGTTCTCCTTCCCCCTCGTGCCACAGAAAACAGTACTCGTCTTTTAAAAGAAGGTCGAAAATTATAAAATTATGGAGGATCAATTTCGTCTTATAATATAACCCAGATACATTAGATTGGGGATTGGGGGATAAAAAAACTGATTGCAAATCTATTGTAAAAACTTTGTTTGGTGACTCTTTGTTTTTATCACGAGCTTCATTTTTTTATGATGTGCATCTTATAAATTTCCTCCGAAATATTGTTTGTTTGATACCCCATGCAAATGTCGCATTCGTTCTTTTTACGGGTAAAAATGGACAAATTAATTTTGTCAAAAATATACTTAAACATTGTCAAACTGATGGCTGTAATTTCCTATTCTTTACACCACGAATCTTTGTAAAGTATAAAGAGTTCAGTTTTGCTTTTCCTACGTGCTTCCAAATAGAGTTTAGAAGATGATTTTCGACAATCACTCTACCTTGGGCTAGCTATTAGGAAATTCTGTAATGTTGATTTTCTTTCAATATTCCTTAACGTCCTTTCGTTTGCATTTTGCCTATTAGTTTCTACATTTGCAGCAGAGGCCTTCTTAGTTTCTGGCGAATTTAAACCTTGGTGAAGCGAATCTGTAACTGTCCTCATGGATACACCCAAGGTATTGCAAAACATAGTTTTTCACAACCTGATTCTTTCATTTTTCTTATCCATGAAGAATGTATGAGATACTGACCTTCGGCTTTTACCCTCAAATTTTCTGTTTCTCGCCCTTATAATATCTGATGCTGCTGTTCTTCCCATAACATAAACCTTTTTTTCCTCCAAAGAGAATTTCCAGAATTTTTGAAAACTTTCTGTCTTTCTACCTCATTTATTTTATAGAATTCAATAAACGTATTCGTTTTTGATTTTCTTTGTGCACATGAACATCAAAACTTCATGGATTTTTTCTTCCTTGGGACAGTAAACTTTATATTTTCTTCCCATGTACGACCCACCTTGTTCCCGTTCCTTTTTGTTAATAATATAGTCCCAAACTCCACTGTCACTTAATCTGTTTTTCGTTCGCTTGCGTTTTTTATTTCCTGGTTCAAACATGTCTCTTCCATGGTGGTTTCTATCTCATTGGGCGTTTTGTTCTTGTTTTTTGGAGCTACATCCTCTTCTTCCTCTGCGCTGCATTCATTTGCAAGCCAATCTTTATCTAAAACATTTTGGATTTCCTCTTCCGGGCTGTTTTGATTATCAACCCAATCTTCATGTTTTCATTTTGGTTTTCTTTATCAAAGACGGCACTTAAGTTTGCGCTAGAATAATCATTGACTCTACAATCATTTCCTAAAGTAACATCTTCCCTGACAATATCTTGGTAATTGGTTTCTTGATCTTCAATAATAGTTACGTTATTTAGGCAATCTACATGTAATACAGTCTCTAATTCTTTGGTGTTGTTAAGTTCTATCATTTGTGTCGCAAAATCTTCATTGCATATTAAGTTGGGATCAAGATTTTCTTTAAGTACTTCATGAACCCTAAGACACTTCTGCTATAAATTTTCTATTGCAATGCAGAGCTCGGTTTTTTTGAACTGTTTGCTTACATCAACTTTTGGATAATTTTGGGGCTGTACTTGCGCGATAGAATCATTGTCTTCATTTCTTATTCTTACTCTACGTAATATTTTAAAACCTCTTACATTCTGCTCCATTCTAAAAATAAAACTAGGGTTAACGGTATTAAGAAAAAGATTAAATCAAAATTCAAAATGCTGTTGGTTATTTTGAAACGAAATGCGCGAAATGCGCGTCATATTTTCTAATATGAAAAATGCCTAAATCCTGCTAAATTTTACGAGACTTTTAATACTAACCATAAATAATAACTAAATCTTATTTAAACATTATTTGCACTTTATCTACTGACCGGAGGTATTTGGCAACACGGTTTTAAAGATTATTTTACTTAAAAACCACTTTACAAAAGATTAAACCAAGAATAATTGTAGAACCACGTTAAAGATTCAATGAGGGATGGACGTAGATTTCAGAATGGTCTTGACAACTCGGACTTGTGCACTTTTCACTTTATGATTTTGTGGCGTCATGTTACAATTTATCGTCATACTGTCACCGTCGGATTATAGAAGTTGCAATGCTTAACAAGATGGCGCTAAAAACCTAATTTCGGAAAAAGGGGACTTATGCAATTTTCATATGACGCCGACGATATATAATTTCTTTAAGATATTAAAATCTTGTAACTCTTCAACAGAAATTATATCGATTTTTTTTTACTTTAAAACCTTTAATTTTTTTGTTGTTACTAAACTAATTAAACACCATGTATATGGTGTTTAATGAAATAATAAAGTTGCACTCTGTGTTCCAGAAAGAAGTTGAAACTCAATTTCAGAAGAGAACCGAGCTAATGTTTAAATGAATTGTGATGGAAGTAAATCAAATCCAAATAAATACGAAATGGATATATAATTTCTTTAAGATATTAAAATCTTGTTACTCTTCAACAGAAATTAAATCGATTTTTTTAACTTTCAGAACATTTCATCTTTTGTTGTAACTAAACTAATTAGACACCATGTATATGTAATTAATTAATAAAGTTGCACTTTGTGTTCCAGAAAGACGTTGAAACTCTATTTCAGAAGATACCCGAGCCAATGTTTAAACAAATTATGATGGAATTGAATTAAATCCAAATAAATACGAAATGGCTATTAGACGATCAGATGACTATTTGTTATAACTAAAGAAGGCTGTAAGGCTATACATAAGGATGCCTGAACAATAAAGTGAATTAGTTCCCATTACCTATAAATATCTAAGCGCTGTTGAACTACAAATTATTTCCCAATATTCTTTACATGGAGGTAGTAAAAAAAGTCGATAATTTTCGATGTTATCAATTATTTTGATAACACATTTCGTTGTAATTTCATTCAAATATACAACTAGTACTTATAGATTAGATGCAATTAATCGACAAATCAAACTAATATACTCCCATTTCGTTGCTGTTTATTCAAATGAAATATTTTTAGTGAATTGAAACACTTCCTGTTTATTTGAAATACTTGATAAATTATGCTACCATAAATGTTTCGCCAGTGCACGACGATATATAATTTCTTTAAGATATTAGATTCTTGTAGCACTTCAACAGAAATTAAATCGATTTTTTTTTAACTTAAAAACCATTCATCTATGATGTAACTAAACTAATAATCACCATGTATATGGAATTAATTAATAAAGCTAGATTCTGTGTTCTAGAAAGAAGTTGAAACTCTATTTCTGAAGAGAACCGAGCCAATGTTTAAATGAATTGTGATGGAATTAAATTAAATCCAAATAAATACGAAATGGCCATTAGAGGATTGGATGACTATTTGTTCCAACTAAATAAGGCTGTAATGCTATACATAGGGATGCCTGAAATATAATGTGAATTAGTTCCCTTTACCTCTAGATATCTAAGCGCTGTTGAACTACAAATTATTTCCCAATATTCTTTACGTGATGGTAGTCAACAAAGTCGATAATTTTCGATGTTATTAATTATTTTGATAACACATTTCATTGTAATTTCATTCAAATATACAACTAGTACTTATAGATTAGATACAATTAATGGACAAATCAAACTAATATACTCCCATTTCGTTGCTGTTTATTGAAATGAAATATTTTTAGTGAATTGAAACACTTCCTGTTTATTTGTAATACTTGATAAATTATGTTGTGCCATAAACGTTTCGCCGGTGCACAAGAACGATAAATTTCGAGATTAGTGTAACAATGAAAATGTTTGAATAACATGCTACATTAGTGGAAGCTGGAAATATAGCCCAACAACCTGCAATGGGTGAATGGGAAGCGTACTGAATTCTCCTTTTCGAGGAAGATCGATGGCACATTTGCAGCCCTGCACCGGATTTAGAAAGGCGCACTTGAACAAACATCGCAACGAATGTTAACAATTTACGATTCCGTTTTACAACGGCTCCATCATAAAACACATTCATTTCTACTCCCACATTTGGAGGTCGGGCCAGGACGCCTAGAATGCCTTAAATTTTAGTGTCAACCGCATATTTCACGTCCAGGAAGAGGAATAAAACGTGGCACTAGAGTTGGTGCCGAAAATCACACCTGAAATATAAGATAAGTAATATGTGGAACGTGGAATAAATATAATTAACAACTTTTACTTTTTAGGTATTTCTTTTGTCCTGTATTATCTTTACTTCATTTACTTTTAAGGCATGAATGTCCACACTAATTACAATATTTAAACTGCGAAGCGTCCTATTAATTTCAACAATAGTTATTTACGTTATTAGGCTGGTAAGTTACATATGGTAAGTTATACGTATTACAGTAGGAAGGAGAAGTTTACAGACGAGCCGAGGAAGGATGCGAGTCCGGAATATTGAAATGAAAACGTAAACATGACTATAACGACACAGTATAAAATATGTAATATTATCACATGGTAGCATCATAGGTATTAAATGAATATATTTAATAATTCGATTAATTATTAGATTCGCAACGGTAAATTGTATATGCAATAAAGTTATCATGCATTTAACCCGTAAAAACCATATCTATAAGTAGAACGCAAGTAATCAGATCGAGCATATCGTGATGTAATGCACGTAACAAAAAGTAATTATCTTCCTATATAAAGATGTAAATGCGCCTAAAGTAACGTTTTAATGTACGCTGCCGAGTACGACAGGCTGTGCTCGGCTAATCTATTAAGGAAGTCCTTTGGGTGCATAGTTTTGAGACGGATAAGGTCGTTCAAGAATAGTGAGGCATATCGGTGTAGGAGGAATTAGAAACTGCAGGGCCTTAAGATAAATCGAACGTGGTGCATTCGGACACGGTAGTGAAACGTACAATGGATCATCAACACCTGGGGCGCATCTTACAGCATGTTTTTAAATGTCTGGTAATAACACAGCGGAAAGCGCAATCCGTGTGCATTGTCTGAGCTTTTTTCACAATCGGCAAGATTTAGACCAAATAAGTGTGCTGAAAAATGTTTATAATCGATAGTAACCGCGTGGAAAGTGCATTAAATGAATTATGCTTTCTACAACCGACGTTCCGTACAAACTGTATACAAGTATTTTTGCATCGTTAAATTGATGCAATTGTTAACAGAAAGTAGTGTCTAGTAAAAATGTGTGCACCATGAAATTATCCGTATTTTCCTCCACTTACATAATTAACATTTGATTGGTATGCTTTGAGTCGAAGTAGCTCAATATGAGTCCATAATGCAGAGTAATTAAATAAACGTTGATTACAGTAGGTAATGACCGTTAGTCCGTTACGTTCCAGTATTCGTATTTTTGCAACGCTGAAGACAATCGTGGGCTTGCTGCGACATGTTACAGAACATTCGTGCTTGCATTATACACATGAATCATACTATCCCTTCCCAACATTAAATTTCCTGTATCTTATCACAGTGTGGTCATCATGCCATTTGTACTGGACAAACAATTTTCGCTAAATTTCGCTAAAAATTACCGAAAGAAAGTGCCACGCCGGACAGAAGAAAAAAACTTGTTTGGAATTGACTTTTTAATTTAAATACTTAACATCAATGCGGGAATATTTAATTCGGAATTTCACGGCAAAAAACGGCGAAAATTTCTAGTTTAGATTGTAGATTTGATTGAGATTAGGCGGAGGAATATTTTCAATAATTTATGTCCTCGTGTGGCTTCTTACGCTACTGCAGATAATTAATACGGGTTTTCTAAACAAGTTTGAATATCGTTTTCATCTAGATTATGGAAACAGTTTCATTCAGTTTGGAAAATAATTGCATTAAAAAGAGAATTATACTAACTCCTTCCATCAGTATTTTTACGCGTTGCGCAACGAGGATGCTTCGTACAGAATGGGAAACACATTGCACAATACGAATAGTTAAAATAAATTATAGTCAATATTATTACATGTATTTTCTATTGATAAAATATGCGTTATCTTTAAGATTTTTTTACAGTTCCTTATTGCTGTTGAAGGTAACAACTTTAACAACACAGTACAAGAAAACTAAGCTGCGCAGGACATTTTTTCCCCTTTTTATCTTTCATGACAGAGCATTGCAGAATCAAAAGTTTTTTACCCTGTATACATAGCGACTGATCGATTTCCCGTGGAACATAGGGAAATAACATGGGAAAATAGTTTTCCTCAGTGTGCTTTTTAATCTTCGCCAAACAAATTCGCAACATGTGTAGAAAGCTTTTAAAGCATTTCAAATCAAAATAATAGTATAGCTTTTGATAGTTTTGACGTGAGGAGTGATTTTTTGATCGCGGAAAATAGAAACCATTGGAAAACGGGTTTCTTTCGATTTATGTTACTCTAATGAAACTGTAAGGAAACTGAGACCATGTAACATGAACTATTCAATAAAAACTCTAGGATTTAATATCATAGCAAAGACAACGGAAAAGGAATAACACACGCGAATAAAATAAAAATAGATAAAGAAAAACATACTAAAATAAGAATGGGCACATGGAATATACGAAGCATTAAAAGTAAAGAAGAAGAATTAGTAGAAGAAATGGAAAAACAGAAAATAGAAATGCTGGCAATAACAGAAACAAAAAAGAAAGATAAAGGAATTCAGAGAATCCATAGAGGATACAGGCTCATATGGACAGGAGTAGAAGAAAATGAAAGAGCAAGCGGAGGGGTAGGAATAATAATAGCACCGTAAAGAATAAAAGGCATGATAAGGGAAATACATATAAACGAGAGGATGATGATTATAGAAATGAACTTGACGGAAGATGAGACATGGATATTAATTATAGCATATGAAGTAAACGAAGATGCAAGGAAAGATGAAAAAGATAAGTTCTACGAGAACCTACAAATAGAAATAGATGAGGGAACTGAAAACATAATAATAATGGGAGACCTATTCGGAAGAGTTGGAAACCAGAACGTAGGACTAAATGAAATCCTGGGAAAAGAAGGAGAATATACCAGAAACAATAAAGGTGAAAGAATAATTGAATTATGCGTAGAAAACACAATGTATGTTTTATGTATATCAAACACAAAGATATACATAAATTCACACTCAACCATGATGGTTGAGATGGTTGAGAACTCAACCATCTAGAAATGAGAGATCCATAATTGTCTACGTCCTAATAAACAAAAATAACTGGAGCAAAATAAAGGACATAAAGGTATCAAGACCAGCAGAAATCGGAAGTGACTAGTAAGAATGGACATACAATGGAAACATAAACTAAGACCAGACAAAAGAAGAAAAAAGGTGAAAGAGAAGATAAGATTTTACAAACTAAAAGAAACACAAACACAAGAAATATATCGGTATATATTACAAAGAAAGTTCAAAGAAAAAGAGAAAGAAAAAATACTGGACATGGAAAGGGAATGGGAGGCATTTAAAAATATTATACTGGATGCTACAAGGGAGTGTGGTAGAACAACAAAAATAGGAAACAAAAATATGAAGAATACCGAATGGTGGACAGAAGATCTAAAGAACAAAATTAAATACAAGGATAAATGGAGGAAATACTTGCAGACCAATAAAAGAGAGGACTATGAAGAATACAAAGAAAAAATAAACGAAGTAAAACAACAAGTAAACAAGCAAAACAAAAATCATGGACAGAATTTGGAAAAACAATGAATGAGAACTACAGAGAAAATCAAAAACTATTTTACGGAACATTAAAACAACTAAAACAAAGAAAAAAGTACAACATAATGAATATAAAAGACAAAGACGGAAGAATTTTTACAAACGAAAATAAAATCATGGAAAAATGGCGACAATATTTCGAAAAGCTTCCCAGAGAGGAATCAGAAGAGAACGAACCATAAGAAGGTAAGGAAGAGAAACAGGATAAGTTGAATAAGGTGAAGATGGAGAAGATAAAAGAAAAGGAAGTAGAAGAAGCAATAAGAAAACTAAAAAACGGAAAGGCGCCAGGTGTAGACGAAGTAACAGAATAAATGTTGAAGTAGATGGGAGAGGAAGGAATAACACAATTAACAGAACTACTGAATGAAATAATAGAGAACAAAAAAGCACCAAGAGAATGGAACACGGGAATAATACTCCCTATTTATAAAAAAGGAGACAAATTGCACCGCACAAATTACAGAGGAATTACATTAACAAGCATACCGAGCAAGATCCTGACAAGAATCTTAGATATAAGGCTAAGAAACAAACTAGAAGAAACAATAGAAGACAATCAGGGGGGGTTCAGAAGAGGGAGAGGCACTCAAGACCAGATCTTCATATAAAAGAGAAACTAATAAAAAAATAACAGAAAAATCCACATTTGCTTTGTAGACCTGAAAAAGGCATTCGACAGGATTAACAGAGAGGACATTTGGAAAGAACTAGAAGAGAGAGGAGCGGAACAGGCAATGATAAATGTAATAAAAAACATGTATAGTGTAAACAAAAACAACGTAAGAACAAACAATGAAGAATCAAGAACATTCGCCACAAAAAAAGGACTAAAACAGGGATGCGTGCTGAGCCCATTGCTATTTACTGGACAAGGCAATGAAAAAAGGAAAAAAATATGAGGCCGCTACAGATCGGATTCTGGAAATGGAAAGAATACGGCTAGCAGAGTTATTATTCGCTGACATGGCTATAATTGCAGAAACAGAGGAGGACCTTCAACACAAAATGGAAATATTGCACAAAGAACTAACGGAAATTAACATGAGGATAAACCTCGACAAAACGAAGACCATGATAATAACTAAAGAGAAGGAAAAACACGAAATAAAGTTACAAGGAAAGAAGTTAGAACAAGTTGAACACTACAGATATCTAGGGACTATAATAGAGAGTAACGGCAAAATAGAAAAATAAATAGACGACAAAGTAAGCAAAACAGGATAGATTTTTAATATGCTGAAAAATACATTTTTGAACAGAAAAGAAATAGCAAGCAACACATAAATAGAAATCGTCAAAAAAGTTATAAGACCAACACTAGCGTATAGCAGCGAATCGTGGACTATGACAAGAAAGCAATAAAATAGGATTAACGCGATGGAAATGAGATTTCTCAGAAAAATTAAAAGACGAGAAGGGACAGAATAAGAAACGAGACATACAGAAATAACCTAAAGATAAGACCAATCAATGATAAAATAAAAGAAGGACAGATGAGATGGTTTGGACATATCTGCAGAATGAACGAGGAAAGAATTACCAAGAGAGTATATGAGGCAAGAGCAACAGGGAAAAATCATAGAGGAAGACCAAGAAAAGAGTGGAATAACACAATAAGAGAAGACGCGAGGAGAAAAGGGAATTCCTGGGAAGAGCTAAAGGAACGGACAAAAGATAGGAAGAAGTGGAGAGAATACTATCGAACAGAATAAATATAATGTAAAGAAAGCCTTACTCCGAAAGGTATAAAGGTGGCTGATTAAATAAATAAATAAAATACTTCTTACAATGTAGTTAATTTATAGATTTCGGGAAAAATGGATAATTTATAGTAATAATATCATTGTAGTAGGTACTATAATATTACCGAAAAACGCCTAAAATATCAAAGGCAATACTATTATTTTGAATAATTTGAATAAACATAATTTAATTATTTTGAGACAATCACATGTTAACATGTAACATGTTGTCACATGTTAAGACAATGTTTAGCGAGGATTGGTTTATAGCATAAGAGGTGCAATAAAATTATCTGTTTAATGGTGTTGTTAGTTTTATTATATGTTGAATAGGGAAGCAGCACTAAGGAACTCTATTTTCCCATGTTATTTCCCTATGTTTCGCGGCACATCGATCACCCGGTATATGTATAATAAATATGGAAGAAAATGTATACTTTGTTTACTAATCTCTTGATGAAACGTTTTATTATTATTATTATAAATGTATTACGTATTCATCTTAAACTCTTATTTTATTTCATATACAGGGTGGCCCATCTCTCCTCGCTCGGACCATTGCGGCTAGACTAATGAAAATTGAGGAAAAAATCTGATAGGAACTTAATGGACATTTGCTGTTCTACTTTTATAAATTATTTTGGAGTGTACAGAGTGTACCATAAATCCGATAAAATGAGTTTTAGCCATTTCAAATAACAAAATTGTATCGTTGTTTCAGAACACCATGTGTATTCTACGTGACTCAAAATATTGTGTATGTTTTGGCACATTGCTTGAGTACTTGCATACGCAGATTCTTTCATTAATCTCTCATAATAAGGTTTTGTGGAATATTTTTCCACGTCCATGATTTTTCGTTAAATTTGATTAAAATGTGACTAACTTAGCAACGTTGAATCTGATCCTTGAAAATAAAGATGATTTGTGAAGCCCTCATGAAGCAAATTCTAAACTTGAAAGAATATATAGGGTAATCCATTTAAAAAAGAGACCAGATTTTGTGTTCCGGAATTATGGAACACTCTGTACACTCGAAAATAAATGTAATAAGTAGCACATCAAGTGTGAAATAAGTTCCAATCAGATTTGGTTCTCAATTTTCATTAGTCTAGGAGCAATAGTCCGAGGATAGGTGGGTCACCCTGTATATACCACTCAAAAAATATATCGCATTATTATAAATTATAAATCAGCCTGATCAAAATGACATGGTTGTTATGTCGGATAATGAAGACGATGGATGCACTAAGAATTTAGTGTTGCTCATGTTTGCTGCTTCTGGAGTGATTCATATGTTTATCACATTTTTTGTTTTTTTTTTATTTCAACCGCAAATATCCATAGCCTAAGCTTATTGGTGTTTGTACCATTAATATAGAGATGCAAAGAAAGACATTTTCAGTTCATATAGTTGCATAAGCACACATTTTTGAGTCTCGGCTGCAAAACCAGACAAGTAATTAAAAAAATATATATATATATTTTTTTAATAATAATCAGACATTTCTGAATAAAGTAGTTACTTTGTTAAAATAATAAACAGAACAATAAATTTGTATCAAAACTGTAAGTTGATTGCTTTTAATGTTTTTGTAAGTTTTATCGTTTTACTCAAAATTAGTTGTCTTCTTTTCCATTTCATTTGGAAAAACGGCCCAATTTGTATACGGCTCTTGTGAGATTTTCTACACATCTACATGGTCAGTCCGCCCCGGCTTAAAAGATTATAAGTGCTTGTTTTGATTATTCATAATGCTTTTGCCTCAATCCCTCAATCCCTGTTAGTATGTATAATCTTACTCCTGTTTCTAAAAATGTAATGGGTGTGATATTTCCTAATTGGGATCGTGTATCTATATAATGATATGTTATCCCTGTTTCTCCACTTAAATTCTGTATCGTCTATTTTATATTCATTATATCTAGAGTTAAATTTCCTCCCTTCTTGGCCTATGTCCATTATCATAATGTTTACAATCAGTCGGATATACTCCTGATTTATTTAACATGTTCACATATATATTTTTTATTATTATTTATAATTATTTATATTATTAACAAACATAATATAGGAAAAATTATATCCTATATTATTTTTGTTAATTTCCAATGCTTTAACAATATATTTCTTAAACTCCTTACATATTTTACTACTTAGCTTTATCACATATGTTACATATTTTCTCTTTTCTTCAGCAATTTTCCCATTGGGTCTGGGATAAGGGGCGAACATCTCTCCCTATAAGGCACCAGGCTTGGACGGGATTTTCCCGACCCTCCTACAATGGGGCCTGGAGATCTCAATTGTCCACCTGGAAAATATCTTCAGGGTATGTATCGTATTTAGATACATACCTAAGGTGTGGAGAGAAGTCAAAGTAATAATCATAAGCATTTTTAAGAGCTTTCCAACAATGTATCACAAGTAGGGTTGTGCTATTTAATTTTTTTAGGTGGCTTAGGTGGTGGCTGTGGCTTAAAGGGTAGGTAGGGGTCGACACTACCTACGTAATTTTGTCCCTCCTTCGAAACTTCCAAATCGTTTTGAGGAATTTTAAAAATAATCATCTATTCTATGAAAAAAGTTGATGGCAACTTTTGAAATTGACACCCTGTATATTTCTGAATGCTGGTAATCCCATGGATAGGCCTTCTTCGGAAATATAAAACTTGTTATTAAATCTGAAGTAGTTTTAACCCAGACAGGTGTTTATTAATCATGTCTGCTTTATTACATGTTGAATATTGTGTATGTAGATTTTTATCGATTATACTTTTTAATTCAAGTACAGGTATAGATGTAAAAGGGCTCTCTACGTCGAAAGATACCATTATTGCGTGTTTGTTCATTATACGGCTTACTGTTGTCTGGATATATTCTAATGAATTTTTGATTCAATATTCTGATCTACAGTTTATCATTTTTGGAAGAGTTTTGTTAATCTCACCGAAAACTTTATATGATGGAGCATTGATGTATGAGACAACTGGCCTTATTGGATAACGTCTTTATAAATCTTAGGTATCCCATAGAATATTGGTGATTTTGGGTTCATGACTTTGAATATTTCCTGAATATTGAATATCCTTCTTTTATCGTGCTAGTTATTGTATTACCTTTATCTGCTTTACAAATTATTAAATTTTTGTGCATTTTGTTCAAATATTTTGTATAGTTTTTGTCATCTTTATTTACTTTATTCTTTGTACTTATGGACTTATCATAACCTTTTTTATAATATCTGCACAGGATTTTTTTTCTTTTCTAAGTTAGAAGTAACTTTTATTCGATTTAGCTGTATTTCAGTTTCTAACGCAAGTATTTCTAAATCAGATACATTTATCTCTGGGTGCTACTGAATATTTTATGCCTTTGTTTAAAATTTCAGTTTCGTGCCTGTTAAAACTCCATATTTATTAAATTCTTTACCCGTGGGTAGATATTACGTGACGAAATCTTTGATATTTGCAATATATGGAAATATATTTATAATAATTATATATTTGTAATAATAAATATGGAATATTATTCAATATTTATTCAGTATATTCATATATTCTAATATGAATAAATAAGAATGTTTACTGTCTTACTGTGGTGACCTGTATTGACCTGTGTTAAACATTATTATTATTACACCAATAAAACTATTACTACTACTATTGCTACTACTACGCTACATGGTATCAAATTATAAAGTACCACACATGCTACACTACAGTGCCATACTTATTTTGGTGAACTATAAACATTTTGAAATTTCTAAATACTTAAAAATATGTGTAAAATAATCGGTTTGAGCTTGTGAAATTTTAACACTTAAAGAAAAATTACAAGTTATCCTTTTTCACAACGACATTTATTTCTCTTAATGTACATTTCAACCACTACATCTTCAGTAGACATTACAGTAGGCTGTAGGTCATTTTCAGTAGACATTTGTACAATTTTGTAGTTCAAACGTCTACTAAAGATGACCTACAGACCATGAGGACTACAAAATTTTACAAATGTCTACTAAAGATGACCACGTAGTGGTTGAAATGTACATTTAGAGAAATAAATGTCGTTGTGAAAAATGAATAATTTATTAAAATCTTTACCCATGGGTAGAAATTACTTTTTCTTTGATATTTGCAACATATGGAAATATATTTATAATAATTATATATTTGTAATAATAAATATGGAATATTATTCAATATTTATCAATATTTAATATTTTGTTATTTATCTTTAAAACTTAAAAATATTTACATGAAATTTTCCCAAAAACTTATGCCAATACCAATTTACCAATACATTTTGTAGACAAAATCCCTAAGAAGTTCAGACTATCTGTTTATACAAACTCCCCTTTTCTCAAAATCTGCTTTAACCAGTTTCAAATTTATAAATACTTTAAAACATTCACATGAAATTTTACCTGAAACTTTTAAAAATATATTTTGAAGACAAAATCCCTAAGAAGTTCAGATTATCTATTTATACAAATACCCTTTTTCTCATAATCTCAAAAGATTTTGCTATAATTTGAAAATGTTTGCTTGTTTGCTCATATATGTTGGGATTATCATTAAATTTTGAATTTGTTTTACTATTCATAATTAGGAGTATATCGTGGCTTACTTAAGTCAAAAACTACAAAATGTGAGAAACTGCAATTCATGTTTTATATTCTGCTGTTACCTTTAATACTCAGTCATTCAATGAGTTAAGAATTTGGAAGTTCAGCTACAGGACCCTTTGCTATACCCCTACTGAGCCTGAGATACGTTATAATTTAGTAAACCATCAAACTAAAACTTAACTAAAAACAGCCAAAAATTGACTTAGTGTATTTCACTTGTATGCCGGCTATATAATTGTTGCCTTAAGTACATACTAGATATATTTTTGCATAAAGTTAGTTTTACGTTATAATTTTTGGTACAGAATGTTTTATAAGAGCTACATTAATTGTACTACATCACTTTGTTGGAGGACTTGCAAAACTTATTTAGGGAACAGTAAAATAATGACTACGTTCTCCTAATCTGTCAAGACAATTTAAACACTTAGTTTTATAGAAAACTATGGTATCAGGTTTATTTATTTGGAGAAACCACTGATAAGTAATTTTGATTTGATTATTTTTCATATAGTCCATAGACACACGATAAATGGTGGGAACCACTATTGGGAACCACAGGTTCCCTGTATTATCACCTTTAGTTCAAAATTGAAGTTCAACATTATTTGAATTTGAATTTGGAGATAGGTTTGGAGATATTGTTTGAACATGCAAAGAAAAATTGGTTTTATATATAAATTTTATATTAACGTTTGTAGAATTATCTACTATCATTATATTACAAGTAGTAAAACTAGCAAATATGCACAAGAATACTTAAAATGTATTCAGTGATGCACTAGACGATGTTACAACTTATCAAATTATGTATATGGTGCACATAACCTATTATATACAGTCACAAATTACAATGAGATTAAATATGATAAAATAGTTCTATCGATATCACAATGATTTTTAACATATAATGTTATTTTAACTTATTTAAATGACACATTTTAATCACTAAAAAGTATTAGGACTTTTCAAATCCATATTCTTTTGTATTAAGCAAATACATGGAATGTTCACCTTGCACCAGAATATCATTGGTATTTTTATCAAGAATTTTGACTTCTAGGTATCCTATGTTGTTCTCAGCACTAACTGTTCTTGATTCGATTAGGATTTCATCACCAACTGTGGCTCCTTTCAGATATCTAAAACAACAGAACTTATAAGGTTTCGAAACTATGCGTACTTGTTGCTACTTATTTTGTAAAGTATTTATTATACAAAATCCGCATATTAAATATGTTCTTATCTCGATAGATGAGTATATGAAAATATGTTCTGTTGAACGGACATTGAAAAGACAAATATACAAAAAGTAATAAGCACATCTCAAAAGTAAGCGTGTTGTTACATTCCAAAATGTATTGTAGTATCGTCTCAAAGTATTCTAACATACAGCTAATATTAATTAATAAATTAATTTGTAAAAAAATTCAAATCTAAGGTTTTTGTTGAAAAAAATTTAAAACAATGTTATACATATTTATAATATTAAACGAATAAATAGATTTGAGAGTATTACTAAATTGACTAAATAGAATGAGTTCAAATTTAAAATTGAAATAAAACATTATTATAATTTTATCATTGTAACATTTCGTGTAAATTTGATCGAAATGGTATAAATGTAGGAAATCATTTTTGAACTTACTATGTTTCTTCCGATTTCTAATCAAATTACAGTGTAAGAATTGGGGAAAATTTAAGCATAGCTCAAATATAAGAAAATATTGCATTACTCACGTTACGTTTAAATTCATGGATACACATGGCTGTCCCCCTAATTTATGCGTAAACAAAGCCATACTTGAAGCAACATCCACCAAAGTCGCTGAGAAACCATGGTGCAGATTTCCTATCGCGTTCGTGTGTTGTGGTTCTACTTTCATAGACAGCAAACAAGCTCCATCTTTTGCCGATAGATAATTTATCTAGAAAAAAATGTTAGAATTTAACTATAAATGGTAATAATTTTTAAAAATGTTTGAGTTGAACTATAAATGGGAATGCTTGAAAAAATGTTAATATTTAACTATAAATGGGAATAATTAAAAAAAAATATTAGAATTCAACTATAACTGTTTTCAATTTTATTCAGTGTTAATTTAAAACTTTTTTAGAAAATTACTAAAAATGGGAATAATTAAATAAATGTTAGAATTTGACTATAAATGGTAATAATTGGAAAAATGTTAGAATTTAATTATATATAGGATTTTTTTTAAATCAATCCTATTTAGTGTTACTTAAAATAATGCTAGAATTTAACTAGAAATGGGTATAATTGAAGAGGAAGAAACTAACTATAAATAAGAATAATTAGAAAAAGGTTACTTACATTGCTATTGCTGACAACTTTATCGAAACCTTTGAAGGTTTTCATCACTTTTGCTATAAATCCACACTTGGGCATGATTACAAATATGTAGCTAATACTGAACTACTATTGCGGCTGCTCAAATCTTACAGACAATAATTAACACCTTCGCCCGGCATTTTATATCAACCAAAAGCGTATACAAATGTCATTTATCGAAGTCGTGCATTTTTATCAGTTGTAGATACACTACAATCACGTCAAACCAAATAATTATGCTACATTTGAGATATAAATCAGATGAATTCTGATGAAATTTAAGATATGATCAATCAACATACGTCATCAGTATGGTACGAATGAGAAACTCCACTCTATTGAATTATCATAGATTTAATATTGATTAAACTCTTATACCGGAAAATAGTCACTGAAAATTTGCCTTTGGGCCCATGAACAATTTTAATTATTGATAAACTGCTTCAAGAATTACTAGTATAGTATTTTCTACAATCTACTTTCCTATTTATGATACTACTTTAATCCCAAAAAATCGCTAAAAAATTAATGGTTATATACCATTTTACAATAAAACATCATAGAAACAGATTCTGATTTAATACCGGACACATAAGTCGTATTATTTTAAGAGAATTCAAATTTTTAGAGTAAAAAAAGGTCCCTTACTGAAAATATACATGCCCTTCTACATTTTGATCACATGTTCAAGTAACAGCATAAGATCAATTTACTGAAAACTGAATTTTAAAAATGGTTCATTTTGACATAATATAGATTCATAATTTAGATAATTAGATATCGATTTCTTTCAAATTCAGAAGATATTATTGAATTTAATCTGAATGAAAAAAAAAATTGACTTACACCACTCTGGTTTTCAAAAGCTCATAAGCTCAATGAACAATTCAATTGTGAGAAAATTGTTCTTATGCTGTGACTTGAACATATGATCAAAATGTAGAAGCCCATGTATATTTTCAGTTTGGGACCTTATTTTAACTCAAAAAAATTGGTTTCAACGAGAACTCATGAAACTATTTCCTTTACTGAACACATGATTTTCAATAACAATATACTCAAGCCGAGGATTCCGAATTCATACGACTCCAAACTAACGCTTATATTTAAATTGTGATTATTGTGAATGCAGCTCTATCACCCTATTAACAGTATCATGCCAGGATTGAGAGCTCTTATCGAAACGAAGAACTTGCTTAGGTGACAGTAGACAATTAAAGGGTTGAATTACGAAAACCATTATTCCTAGAATACTTATCGATAAATATAATTATCGATAAATGCTTGATGAATTCAATTTTTTACTTTTTTAAATTTTGAATTGAATGAATGTTTTTTTTAATTAAGTTTAAGGTTTTATCCAAAAGATTTTTTTTATGTTACAAAATATCACAATCTTCGCCCAGAAATGATTTTTTTTTTTTTAAGAAGAAAAGGCTAAAGTCTAATTTACAATGAACAATGAGTATATAATGCAATCTAACCATCAATAGACAATGAATACGTATAATATAGTTTTGAGTACAAAAGAAAATTCAAATTTTGTAGAGAAAATTGGAACATACAGCTGAATTTAAAAACAAACGGGAAATGTCAAAAGAAATGACACGTTTTTTTTCACTAATATTATAATATGAAATAGGTTTCTTGGAAATAGGTGAGAATTATTTGACGGTATATCAGTAAATAATTTCGTAATTGCTCCGCTACATTCATAATTGTCCTACCATTTTCTAGGTGGGAAACTATTCAACCCTTATCTATTTCGATTAAATGAGGTATTGTAAAAGTTGGTGTAAATTGATAGAACATTTTTTGATAGGTATGACAGTCATAATTTCATAATTGAACCGCTATATTCATAATTATCCTACCATTTTCTAGGTATCAAGTAGACAATGAATTGACATATACTTAAAATAAAACTTATATAGTATAAACATTTAGTACATATTTGCTCTTGAAAATAGTCATGAGACTACAACAAGTATTTTATGAGTTGTAAAACATATACCAAGTAGTTTTAATTAACTGTCTTTAAATACTCTTCCCATTCAATAATTATTGGGCACATTGCATTTCTGATCAAGTTCGATGGGAAAATAATAAACACACGATTACAATTAAAAATCACCAGCATTTCTAAGCATCCTGACTTACAAATTTTCAATGATGCGAAAACCCATTAAACACATTAAATTCTTTCAAGAAAATTTCCTATTTATTTAATTTTATAAAATTTCACACCTACACTAATTAGTAGAAGGTGTAATGATAAATATATATATATATATATATATATATATATATATATATATATATATATATATATATATATATAAAATTTGAAAATCTTGAAAGATATTTTTAATTTGATATGATGCAAAAACGAATTAGACTTCTTAAGTTCACTCAAGAAAATCTTCAATTTATTTAATTTTTCAATATTTCCATGCAACTGAAAAACATTTACTCAAATGTTTTTCAAATGTCTTGTGTTTTTCAGGAATTATATTTTCTACTCTTCTACAATTTGACAACACCTTTAACCACTGAATTATTAATCTCCCTTTAATAACCCATAATTTATTTATGTTTTTTAATCCCTTCCCATTTTATCTCCATTCTCTTCACTTCTTCTTTTACACTGTCATCCAGGTTTTTCTAGATCTTTTTTGGTTAGTTCCTTCCTATTGCTCCAGTTTCTTATACTTTTCTTGTTATTCTGACATTATGCATTAAAAATATTTATGCTATTGAATGTGATAGCAAATGTGATTAGCTTCTTTTTTATCCATCGGGTAAACAACATTTGTAAATTTAAAAATTAGCGAGCGCATTCTTCGGCGTACCTCAATATGTTATTGTTTGATAATTGTGCCTCCATGAAACAGAAAATAACTTGAAACTTTTCTGACTTTGACAATCAATTTTGACACATAATATGCTTTTAACATAGTTTATATCCGAAGAACCGTGTTAATAGTGTTGCATAAGATGTTTAATTTTTGTAAACCCGTTTACGTTTGTACATTTACATTTATAGATTAATATATACATTACATTTGTACATTTGTGGTTCGATTGATTGCGAAGACAAATATTGGAAAACCGGAGGACAAGTTCAATTTTCAAATGGACGCCCACTATTTATCTCTGTTTGATACTCTGGTCTCTGCTGGTATATTTATTGAGCTTATTAGTAAAAAAAAAATAGGGCATATAATGTTTGTGCAACACACAACACCAGTGAAATTTATAAAAAAATGGACATAGAATGGTTGTGCTTTTACCTATCAATTTATTATATCAAACTCCAGAAATTGTTTCTAATACTTTGTGCTACCGATTGAAATACTGAAATTGATTCATTTCGGAAAAGTTGTTTGTGAAAATGAACCTCAAAAGTCTGATCCCATCGCATATTTTGAAACATTTCAAGTCATAAAAGGGGCCACTGGAAAATATGATTTGATTCGTGATTTTATAATACATACTCTTGTTTTCATAATTCATAGGTTTTTTATTATCCTACATTTTTATTTAAAAAAAATAGAATAGGTGTTATTATAGTCAGTGGTTTTACAATAGGCAAATTAGGTAATAGCTGGAATAAGTATAACTCAATACATTTTTTATATCAATAGGCAAATGCACAACCATTGTACTACTAAGGTCCTTTTTTTTAAAATTAATTTCACTTCTGCCAAATGAAGTTATGCATTGTAGGTATGCGAGTTGTTGCACAAACAATATATGTCCAATATATAAACAACTTCCAATATATATCCGAACAATATATGTGAATATATGTTACAATTAAAATCTGTGAATTCTTGACATTTCACTTACAGAACTTACAGCTTTCGAACTTACAAAACTCGTACTAAAAAACAGACGTTTTGGGCATACATTGGTTGTGCTTTTAGCCATCGATATGCTAAATGTCTAAATATGCTAAAAATCGATATGCTTTTTATTGCCTTTAAATAAAAAAAAAAAAACAAGTATATTGCATGATTTTATAAAAATTATACAAATTTTACCACCTCAACGAGTTTGTATTCTTGTTTTTCAGGTTGATTTTTTGATATCGATATAGATGATCAAAAAATCAACCTAAAAACCAAATAAAAATACAAACGAATCAATAATATGTGGGACCGCCACGATGTCTTGTGCACTCAATAATACGTGAGGCATGCTAGAAATCAGGTTATCAATATCTACCTTGGGTATTTCATGCCAAGGTTGTTTAATTTGAAGTTCTAATTTTTTTTTAAATGCAGTATATAATTCAATTTTTGTAGTGGAAAATGGACTCAAAAAAAGCCCCACTGATTAAGGTTAATATGAAAACCTATGTTATTATTATTAATCAGTACTTACGTGAACTAATATAAAACGCTAATACAAAAGTTACTACTTGTTGGAAAAATTGTAACGAATAAAAGTGATTATGTATTATTTCGAGGGCGGCGTATTTATACAAGTTATCTCAGGGCCGAATCACTTATACATATCCATGGGCATAAAGTTTTCATTACCTACGTTACCATATCAGTACAATTATGTAAGTTGCTGACTTGACAATCATGTAGAAATTGAATTGCTGTAGAATGTTGACAATTGTTATACAAGGTATTTTTTTAGCTTACAAATAAACTCTGAGATGAAACAATTAATATTGCGAATTTTGTTGGTGATTACAATTTTTTTATCGAAACTTCCAAACTTTAATTGAATTCGCAGTCGTAATAAATTACAAAATTTAGTTGTAAATTCGAAATCTTCAAAATAAATCACGAAATACGTATGTCTTAATTTCATTATAAATTCCAAAGTTTAATTGAAACCTGCCAAATTTTTTTTGAAATCAACATTTTGAAAGGATCTTTCAAAAATCATATCCTTCGCAAAGTTGTTAATATGTTCACAGTTATTTGCAGAAAATTTAATTAAAGTGAAAAATGTTGATTATAATAAATATATTAAAAAGTAATTTTCTGCATTATTACTTACAAATTTTAATTTTAAATTGCAAAACGCTAATCAGTACACACAATTTTCAATTCAATTATATAATTTATAATGAAAATAATAATAATAATGTTTATTAACAAGAGAAGCTACATAATATACACAAAAATAAATAAATATGAAAAATTGTTAAATGATAATGGATATTTCTAATTTTCAAAAACTCAAAGGAAATAACAAAGTTGTCATGGTAAATTACAGAATGTAGTTTGAAATTACGAAATTTTCATTAGAAATACAAAGTTTCGTTATAAATTATGACATTATTATAATAAATACCAAAATTTTAGTCATAAAATTTCAATATTTAATTGAAACCTGAAATGTTTATTGTCAATAATTATTATACTTACTTAATTATTATACTCACTAAGTTATTAATATTTAATAATAAATTGCAAAACTTTAAATGAAAAATTCAAAATTTTTATTATAAATTGAAACAATTAATAGAAATAATGAAATTTTCTTTGCAAATGACAAATTTTGTATGCAATTTTTCTATACTTACCTTACAAATTACGAAATGTTATTACAAATTGCTAAACGTTCACCAAACCACAAAATACTCTATTAGAACGTAAAAATTTCCATTTTTTTTAAATTATATATACCAAAATTTTCATTAATTATAAAGATTATTGGACCTGTAAGTTTTGAGTTTGAAATTGTAATGGCTTTCTCCAAAAGTCATATTCCTTACAAAGGTATTAAAGATTACATCAATATTTAAAAAATAAAACAACAGTAGGGGTAAACTGTAGATTATATATATATATATATGTATATATATATATATATATATATATATATACATATATATATATATATGTTTTTAATTCAATAGAAACTCTGAATATTCTGTCATTTTCATTAGAAATTACAAAATTACTTTTAAAACCCCATAAATAGTGATACGATTATTATTGCTAAATTTTGATGATTTAGATTTCAATATTTCTAAAGAAATTTTTAAATAGAGAACAGTCGATCTTTATTAGGCTATCGGCCGTGAGCCTTTCCGCCTTTCTAGTAATATTATTAATTATTATTAATGTTATAAAATTTCTGTAAAATTTATAAAATGTTGAATAAAATTGAAACATTGTAGTGAATATTGCATTTTTTTTATTATAAATTCAATATTGATATTTAAATATTAATATTAATTAATGATTAATTCATATTAGTATTAATAATATGAAAATAGAAAACAATTATTAGGTAATAAATCAGTTTAATTAGAATTATGTAACTGCCCTTTTGTGAAATTGATATTTTTCACAACAAGGCGCCTTGTGCAGAAAAAGTTTGGGAACCACTAGTTTAGATATATATATATATATATTCTAAAATCGCTTCTAAATTGCTTATTATGTTGCAATCTTAAAACTAATATTTGCTGATTTTAGATATCATTTAAGTTGAGGCCTGTTCATAACATTGTAGATATCATTGTTGTTTTAAGATTACGATTTAAAAAAAAAGTACATGTATCAAACACATTGTGTCAAATACATTGCATAGACCAACACAAAATTCAACAAATGTTTTAATAATTTTTAAGGTTGTTATATTATTATTTTTATAAAATACTTACTGGTGAATAATTATTTTTATTTTATTTTATTATTTATTTATTTTATTTCGCCCGACATAACATGACATAAACATCATCAGAGGCATATGTATTTTAATATTTATATAACCTGATATGGGTTTTATGAAAAATGTTTGTTATTAATTTGAATTTTGATATTTGAAAGTTACAGAAAAACAAAACTTCAGACATCTGTAACTTTCAAATATCAAGATTCAAATTAATAACAAAAATTTATCATAAAAATAAGATCAGGATATATAAATATTAAAATACATATCATGCCTCTGATGATGGTTTTTACAAAAACCGAAACTAGTCAGGTGAAATTAAATAAATAAATAATAAAATAAAATAAAAATAATTATGTACCAGTAAGTACTTTTTATAAATATAATAATATAACAACCTAAAATACATAACTGGTATTTTATGGATAAAACCTTAAACTTAAGTTTTAATAATTGTTAAGGAAGTTTAGCCAGCGGATTTATATTAATCAATAATTTGGAATTTGATTCTATATTCTTAACAAAAATATAAAATAACATCTTTCTATGTCTCTTTATCACTTCTTGTCCATGTAAAAGCTAAAGGTGGATTTAATTTCCTTCATTATGTTGTTACGATATAAAACATTTTAACAGCTAATGTAATCTGAGACAATGATTTGATCACAAAATTTACATCTCTAGTAAAACAAAAACAAACAGCAGTTGATGCCCTAAATAAAATAAAATAAATAAAAACGTAAAAATTATAACGTAATTCTTTTAATTTCTAAAATCACCAACATTGTATTTAAGTACATATTTACAAAATTGCACTACAGATCCAAACATAAAACATATATAATTAACAGTAGTAAAAAAAAAAATTAGTTTTACTATTTACAAATAAATATTGCATTTTCTAATATCAATATGTACATTTTTATGCGTATTAAAATTTAATAAATGCCTTCGTAGATTCCAGGATACTATGGAGCACCGATGAAGTGCTTTGTGTGCTCCCCTTTTACCAGTAATTCGTTGCTCTCCTTCTTGCGTATTTCAACTGTAAGGAAGGCTATATTCTTGCCGACTCGCAACGTCTTTGAGTCGATTAAAAGTTCATCGCCAACCTGAGCTCCTTTAAGATACCTGAAACAACATAATAATGATTGTTTTTAAAATTACAAACAAAATTTTAAAGAAACACAACTGGGCCATCCCTGAGTGGAGCCAGCTGTAATTTGCATCGTAATCTTTTGCTCGTTGACACAAATAAATTATAATCACTTAACGGATACATAAATTGTGCCAGAAATGATTTTTAAAAAAGTACAAATAAGGTGACACCTTATTAGTATGAATGATAAAAATGTATTTTCTACTCTTGTCATATTTATTAATTCCGAAACACAACTGTGCGGATATAAGCTACTTTTCGGTCTCTTGTATAGATATGAACATTGCCAGGTTACAAATAATAACAACCATATTAACTTAATGTAGATATAACCAGACGATGCAGTATTTTTTCTGCTACTAATACGTAGCTAACTTACGTTAGATTTATGTTAACGGACACACTAGCCCGTTCTCCGAATTTGTGGGTGAACAAACCCATGCTTGAAACTACGTCCACCAAGGTAGCTGAAAATCCACCGTGCAGTCCACCCATCGGGTTCGTGTGTTCGGGCTCCACTTTCAAAGCTGCCGTGCAAGCCCCCTCACTGGCCGTCAGATACTTAACCTAAAATATAATTACACGGTAAAAGTTGTAACGAATAATGTAAGTAAAAGTAAGTTAAAAGTAGCAACGAAAAAACAAATTATCATACCTTACTGGTGACTGCATCGAAGCCCTTACAGTTTTTCAAAAACTTCACAATCATATCAACTTTAGGCATGGTGAAATGTAAATTGATGCTCTATGTATAGGACTTAAGTCACTTATGTAACTTTGGTTGAACCGTCTCGGTGGAACTGATTGCGTATACTGGAGAGATGGAGAGACGCGTTGCGACTGCGTTATTTATACATAAAAAACTCATTTTAAACAGGCGAGATACTTGAGAATATTTACGCAATTTAGTGATGGATAATGATAATTGATTACAATATTCTATAAGTGATTTCTGTATGCGCACTTCGGTAAAAAGAACATCTCATGACACCTCACGACTTGTACTTATTATTCGTGCAAATGCATAATTGAATCGGTGAGTGTAAGAAAGGTGTAAGAAAGGTGTTCCAATTTTCAGAAAACCAAAATAACTGATTAATTTTTAAACTAACAATAATATGACTTTGTAATGCATAGAAGAGTTATACCTATGGTCCCAACTTCCCATGTAATGATGTGAGCATGACTTAATTTTTGTGATGTTACAAAACAAAAAGTGTTCCAACCCAAAAGGACTTATGGACTTACACCGTTTTTCCATTCATTTTTATTTTGAGTCAAAAGTGTAAATATATCTGAAATTGGAAAATAAAGATAAAATAGAACAAAATTAAGAAGGCAAGAGGTAAGAAGTAAGATAAGAAATAAGAGGTAAGGTAGAAGGTAAAAGTTAAGAGGTAATTAAAAAGTTAAGGAGGTAAGAAAACCTGAAAATTTCAAATGTAATTTCAAAATATGTTTATTAATCATCTTCTACAGTAATTAGAACCAAAATATGCCATGCCAAAATATGATAGTAGAACACTAAGTGTTCTTACTCACTCAGGTATTTCGAAATATTTATCAGGTCCTCAATTGTTTCATTTCATTTCATTTCTCAATTTTCTACATTAATTAGAATAGTTTCTGTATATGCTTTATTAATGGGTAGGACTGCGTTTGCATTAGGTTTCATGAGCTTAATTGTTTGCGAAAATGCTCCATCAATAAATTCACGTGTGTTGACAAAGCACGTGGTATCGTGCTGTCATACCAAATGGTCTATATTTAGACACAGCAAATATCTCATCTTTTGAATGTGATTTACAAGTCTTCTTGAAGTGCAGAGGCGACCAATTCTTATAATTAGTAATGTCTTCATACTTAATCCTCTTCAAAGTAAACTGAATTTTTTTTTTGCATGTCAAAACCGTGTCTTTATATTCTTCTTGAACGATGATATTTTACGTTTCAGGGTTCCAAAGTCTCTTCTTCCAAAGACAAATTTCAATCACCCATTTTGGAAACAGAACAGATATAAGTAATAGAACAATTTATTTATCAACAATACAACATTTTAATTTACTTCATTTAGAATAACAATTACAATAAGAGTCTATTCTGTCACAAAATTAAGCATCCTCCAGTTACATTCAGAAGGAGATAAATATGTATATATGTTTTGGTACAAAATTCCCACTTGATTTTGCGTAAGCGTGTCCACAGCGTGTATATCTTTAAAAAAAAATACAATTTGTTTTACGATTGCAATGTATACTTTATCTCTATTAGGCACTTGTGATCAAATAATAATGAATACATAGTAACATTCAATGACGTACAAATACTTGTGATGAAAGATAAATATCTACAATTGCTCACGAACGAATCACGAACCTTATTTTAATCTTAATAGCATAATAACCTATCGCGCGGATTTGTTTAATGTTTGAGATTTTATAGGTAAGTATGCATGATATTAATTATATGCTTGCTTCTTTCATCATTTTTTATATCAATTAAGGTACCTATAATTAATAGTCTTCTTCAGATACGTTTGGGGCTTCAAAGGTTGCACATGTATGATACTCGTTAATCCCTTATAATATATATTTTAGGCAGTTGACATCCGAGTATGAGCCGTTTATGATATCCAGTTTGGTTGCATGTATAATTGTGTAAAGCTCTACCTTCGATAAGTTTCATAGACATCTATTAAAGAACTATTGTAAAGCTGCTTTAAATGTTTGGAAGATGTGGAGATCCATATCTGAGTAATGTTTTTTAAGATGGGATTTTTTACACTCTCATTTAAAAATAAATAATCTTTAGAAGATTTTAGTTCTTACATGGGACGTGTTTCGGCTTGTAAGCCAGCTTCAGCCAGTACTATATCTATTTATTGGAAGATTATTGTGAAATATAATAATTTACAAATAAAGACTTATTGCTATGGTTAATCTAGTATTTGGTGATATTTATGTTATTTGTATTTGAATATAATTTGTGTTAATTAATTTGGGATGATGAGTATTATGTGTTGTGTGTACCTTATGTGCATGGGGTTAGGGTCTTGGGACCTACAGTCATATTCGTTGGTGGTAGCTATTGTGTATTGTGTGGTGTATCATTTCTTGTGTTTTATCGTGTATCATTTCTTTGGTGATTTCTGGTGTTGTTTATAGTGTTGCTTTAAATGTGTTTGCGTGTGAGTTTTTCTCACACCCATGATTTTTCTGGTCATTTTTAATTCTTTGGCCAGTATATAAAGTAAATGCCATGAAGTTAGGTAAGCCTTCTTGTTGTTGATATCTAAACGACGGAAGCAGCATTTTTTTTCCTAAATATGCACAAACATATGCACCTTTTTTTCCAAATATGAATGCAAGCAAATATGCAAATGTAAATATGTGTATGTATACCCAATACAGATTGTTTATATAGTATATGCAAAATATGCTAAATATATGCTAATTTCATATTCTAAATAAAGCACATTGTAAACAAAATAATTGTTTATTTTTAGGATGTATTTAGCAAACAAATAGAATAAAATATAATACATTTTTTTATTTATTAACATTTAACATGGAGTTTTAACATACCTTGCATATTAATTTAAACAAGTTAGATCACAAAAATACATCAAAAAAGCACTTCTGAGGAAAGTATTGTAAAAACCATTTACTATTAAGGGTGTTTCAAAATTTACTACAAGAAAATATTATTTTCTATCTGTAACCTGTGTTTACAGAGCGAAAAACTTTTTTATCTGTATCAACTGAAGTGATCGGAACGCGAATTTTATATTTGGTAGCATTTAATTATAAACATTACAATCAGTAAACTCTGCGGTGAAAACTTTTGTCACATTATGCAGTATTGTCAATACTGTATTCTTTGACATTACTCTTACAAATGTATTAAAAATTTCCTCGCCTGTTTTACCCTCTACCCTGTAGAAGGGTAGTAGGTAGTTATTTGAAGTGTAGTAGTCTAAATCAATGAATTTAGGTGTTCATTTGATTCATGCTAACATTGAATTAGTTAAATTAAACTTCTTCTTTACATTCTGCGCTAAATAGTTCAATTGAATTACAAATTTCAAAATAGGCTCATCTCAGAAAGTACAAATTTTTCAGGAGGCACAAAAAACGGAATTTCCGTTGAAGCATTTGACTTATTTGCGCAGTTCTTTTTTTCTAACCAAAATTCTAACCAAAACCAAATATGAGCGATTCTTCTTTTGAAATTTGAAATTCAATGAAATAAAACAGCATCTAGAAGACTCTGGTACTTTTTTCCCTAAAGTTAAGTATTAAAACCTTTCATTTAGATTGAGATTGTGATAAATATGTAAATAAGTACAAAATTCCCACTCCATTTTGGTACGCGTGTCCACAACGTGAATTTAATTTAAAAATTGATCAATCTGCTTCATGATTACAATATATACTTTATCTGTATTAGACACTTGTGATCAAATAATAACGAATACATAGTAACATTCAATGACGTACAAAAAATTGTGACGAAAGATAAATATCTACAATCTTTCACGAGCGAATCACGTTTTTTTGGTAAAAAGGTTTCTTTTCATAGAAAAACTCATCGATTTGTGTTAGAAGGGCGATTCTAAATTAATCCATAGTGGCGTAAAAAATCATTAATGATTTAGTTTGTGTTGAATGGGCTTAAGTCAAGATATTGTGAAGATGAGCGATTGCATTCCTGATCAGTACCAACAGTACTATGAAGTCATGGGGAATTGGCACACAACAGCGGCTGAAATGATAGCGACATTGAACCCGAGTTCTGCGATGATGAAAATTAATTAGGCTATTGCTGGCATTTGACCAACAAAGCCTTATATGTGAATTTTTTCAGTTTTGTTTTTTTGTTGAAAGGCGAGTGTTTTAATACATCTAAGGTCAATTACATGAAATCTTGCTTTCCAAATTATGTAAAAATTTTAGTGTACATTAAATTCTATTGTTAATATCAATAGCATGTTTTGGTTTTATTTTTATAATGAAGTAAAAAGAAAAGAAAGTTTTTCTAAATTTTCTGAAAGTTTTATATTTTCTACTTTCCCTTTTAACAAAAACAGTGTATATATTTTCAGTGTCAATTTCCAATCATCGATTGTTTTCGAGTAAAGCAGAGTCGAGATAATCAAGGCTTTGATATTTTTGAAACGGACATTTTTTCTCTTTATACCCATATAAGTTTTGAGTATACTTCTATACTTCTATAAATAAATGAGATGCAGGAATTTTCGTTGTATAATTTGAATAGAAGTTAGTATAATTAGAATAGAAAAAAATAATAGAATTCTCGTAGTCAGAGGATACAAATGTTTTCCATGGCATACTCTGTTTTTGCTATTCTCAATAATACAAATAGTCCTGTATGGTGTTTTTTGTCAAAGTAAGTAATAATTTTCATTAAGTTAATTTTCGAAGATGGCCTTGATTTATCACAGTAAGTATAGCAAACCTTGTATCGCTATAAAGAGAAAAAATTGTCCTTTTTAAAAATGTCAAAGCCAACTATGACATTTAAATAAATTATAGTTTGTGTTAAAATTAAAATTAAAAAGAAATTATAACAGAAAAACTGTGGGCTTTTTTTTTAAAAAAACAAAAGCATATCTTACATAAGCTCTTAAAACGACAACTCTTTCCTCATTTAACCGAATCTCTATGTGTTATGGTTTCCGAGATCCCAATGCTTATAATGAAAAAAAACTCACCTTGTATATTTTTTTAATTTGCGTTAATTCTTTTGAGTTATGTATTATTTTATTGCATTGAGAACTCGTTTTCGGACTGTTTTTATTGAAGTTGAAACTTCCATTTTTCTCAAAGTAAATTCATCCTTTAACATTGTTAATATCTATTTTATACTTTAATAGCATAATAGCACTCCAAATAATTCTTCGTTCTTCTTTCGCGGAGACGAGATTTATTCTATTTGACAAGTTTTCTGATAGCAAATATTGATCACGTCAGGATAAAATATGATTTTTAATTTATTTTATTTATTATTAATTTATTTCAGTTTGCCCCCTTCAAGTTTTATTTAATGTAGCACATTCATAAACTTCATAAATTATTTATGGCATTAATGGTCCATATAATTAAGAATTGAGTAATATTATATGTATTGATAAACATAAAATGTAAGAAATTTATAAAATTATTACTAAATATGTTCAGTCATGCTCTCATAAATCTAGTACCAATATATTGACATTGCTATATAAAATTGGTATTGTAACCTAATTTCTTGTACTAGATTTATGTGAGCATGACTGTACCTGTATTACATAAGTACAAAGTATGAAACTGTCAATTTTACAGTACTAAGATGATTGATTCCTTTAAAGACAGTTTTGGATTTGAATTGAACGACAAGTTACAAAAGTGCGAAATAGTTATTTATGATACAAGTTCGCAAAGTAGTGCTTTTTTGTACGAACGTGAATTTTGTTGAAAACGAGGCACAGCCGAGTTCAACAAAAAAACGTGGAAGTGGAAGTGGAAGAATGCTCGTTACGAAAGTGTATCATACCAAGTTTTTTCTGCGTACACATTGTATAAATTGTATCATTAAATTGAATGTTTAAAGTTTTGAACTTCTTTCGTATTATTGAATGTTGACTTCTAAGTAAACTTTTATGCAAAAAGCTATTTGTCTTTAATTAGTGAGTGAATTATTTGTGTGTAAAACAATTTTTTTGCACTACTAGTGAAAAAACACATCAGTATGTCATGTATCAAGGCACTGTAAAAGTGTATAATATACTATTAGGCTCAGTTGATGTTTTTACGTATACGTTATTTTTTTACGCACTTATTCTAAAAAGTATCACTTTACACACTGCGAACCGTGCGTAAAAACTTAGTTTAAGCACCGTCGTTGGAAAATTATTATTTCTAGGATGTCGATGTGACGTCATGCGCGTTCTTTGATCATCAAATCATAATCATATGAGCAGTAAGTGGGCACTTCTCGTTACCAGGGATAATTGTAGTGCTTTGTTATTGTTCCGAGGTATCTCTAAATAAATTAGTAGGTATTAGACGAATCTTGCGAATACTTAAACAGAAATTCAAGTACATATTATCATTTGATATTATCTTTAAATGACGCAAGCGTAGTTCTTCATTACGTTAGATATTACTTAATACGATATATGAGGGGATATGTGCAAAAAGCGACATATCCTATTAACTGGATTTTGGAAAAACGCGAAAATCTGCCAGAAATTTACTTTCAACGATATTCATTGATATTGATTATTTGATTGCTTAACGATTAACCTGAAAAAAAAACTCTTTTTTAGTTTAATACTTCCCTTTACTTTATATTAGTACTTCTACAATGATTAACATTACGTAAACACATAAAGTCAATTGTGAAAAATAAAAACATTATCCATTTGTTATTAGCTGTACTGCGGTAGTGGAAAAAAATATACTCTTAAATTTACCGACTTAAGTTTGTAACATACAATTGTCTAATTATACCAAGAGCAATTAAAATAATGGAAAATCACGGTTTTCTCTGATTGTATTGGCTGTTATGGAAACCTGCCAGAATCTAACATGATTAGGGCAAATGTTGTACTTAGCATCTTACTTTGGATGTCAAATCATAAATTTCATATTACGTTGTCACATTTTGGATTTGAATATATGGTAGAAGCATGCAGAACAAATCCAATAGGCTAGGAAATCCAATTATACATATACAGGGTGTCTCAAAAGAGATGCCCGTACTCTTGAGACCCGATTCAGTAGCGAAAACAAATTTGAAATTCAGAGTGAACATTTTTAGAATTGTCACTTATTAACTGCGTCCCATTTCGTACGTTCTTATATTGTATTGGTCCAAAGTTAAAAATTGTCTTGTTTTATTATTTACTCGTTAACAAGTGGCCATTGGAAAAATGTTCCCTCTAAATTTTCGATTAGTTTTGGCCTACTGAATCGGATTTCAAGAGCATGGGTGTCACTTTTGAGATACCCTGTATAATAGCATATAATAACATTATTATTTAACAGTCGTAGATAAATATAGTTGTAATAATGAAACGTGGAATATTTCTTTCTTTATTTATAATTAGTAGTGACCAGTCAAACATTGTTTTATTGATATATTACGATTATTATCCGGTCTCGTGTTGCAAAATCATGTGCGAATCACGTTCTGGGTGCAACCTGGGAAATAGTTTAATTGGATGAGCACTTGTATGTCCACTTGTATTGATAATTACTAATTTTCGCATTCCTGAGTTCAAGTTAGAAACAGCACATATTAATTATGACCCCAAGCTTGAGTATGCAGTATCCGGGTACTTACAATTTTAAAGCATTTTACGAGTAGGTACTAGACTTGATTATTTGACCAAATAACTGCTTGTTGTCCATTTTACTTTTTGAGCTTAAATTAATTCTTACAAAACTTCGTATTGCTCTTGATTTGCGTAATAAAATATGTCAAAATTTAATTAGTATCGTATTCTTTGATTGAAATTAGAATAACAATAGACATCATATATAGACTGACGCTGTTGTACTTTTATATATTACTATTTCTGGGTATAATTATTATAGTATTATTGATTATTATCAAATAATTAAATAATTGATAGATAGATAGATAGATCTAGATAAATGAAAGAAACTTACTAAGTCTAGTGAAAGTGAATCATATTTTGCTGTTTTTATAATAATTTCTAAACTGTATTAAGTATTTGAAAAACATATTGGTAGACGTTATAGAGAATCTGAAGCAGAATATTTTTTGGAAACAATATTATTATTATTTTTATTAGAGCAGACGTAATCTCATAACACCCTTCCTTAAGGCGATAAAATTATGATGTAATTATTTTGTATCGTTAATTGGCTATGACTAATAGTAATTTCAATTTGTAATACTAAAATTTAAAAAAAAATACTAATATGAGTTTATCATATATATAATCGATCTTTATTGGGCTATCGACTTTTTGGAGGCCGGTCATATTTTTGCAGTTTGAATAATAATTTTTAAAATGTGTTAAATATTTGAAACAATTTTGGTGGAGTTATAGACAATGTCAAGCTGAATATTTTTTGGAAACAGCAGGATTATTATATTAATTAGAACAGACTTAATTCATCAGACCCTTCCCGAGGGGAACAAAATTATGATGTAATTAATTAATTAATAATTAATTAAAATATTTTTTATCGTTGATTATTGTCTATGATTAAGAATAATTTCAATTTGTAATACTAAATAAATAAATGGAGATAGTAGTACACTGCTTACATGAGATTTTCTATTTATAAAATATTGACTTGCAATGCGAATATTTTAGTTGATATTTGTGCTCAACTAGAGAATTGAATCACTTTTTTTTTCTTAATCGGAGTGAAATTTAATGTTTACAAGAGAGACATTTTATTAAGTGACTCTGCATTACTTAATTGAGAATAATGATAACATGAACTTTGTAACCAAAATATCGCTATCATAGCCCATGCAACCGTTGAGAATGTCTACGCAATGTTATGAGAAATTGATCTTTATAATGTTATTATTGATCGCACTCTCGTAAATATCTATTTGTGCGTTGTCTCCTACTTGAAAACCAAATTATCAATCAGAAATGGCATTATTAGTACGTTGGTTGCCAAGTCATTAGATAAAATATATTATAGTAATAAAAACTAATATTATTAATCATTCATATAATTATAAGCTTGATTAATTATGTTATTTTAATTTTTATATATATTTTTTTTAATTTTAAGTTTTAATTACCTTAGGTTTTACCTTAGGAAAAAATGTAGTGTGAAATTATCTGACATAATATGTAGGTAATTAAAATTAAAATGTAAGAACTGTAAGGCGGAAAGGCGGAAAGGCTCACCTTACATTTAGAGCACATAATTGGATGATGGCTATGTGCCAGCTTTGTATAAATTGTATCATTAAATTGAATGTTACAAGTTTTGAAGTTCTTTCGTATTATTGAATGTTGATTTCTAAGTAAACTTTTATGCAAAATGCTATCTGTTTTTTAATTGGTAATTGAATTAATTGTGTGTAAAAGTATTTTTTTGCACTACTAGTGAAAAAACACATCATTATGTCATGCATCAAGGCACTATCACTTTAAAGGTGTATAATATACTATTAGGCACAGTTGATGTTGACAGTTGATTGTATATTTTTTAAAACACCAATTTTAATCATCCAGTTTATTAATGAGTTCGTATCAATAATGTGATGATACATTCAGTTACAAAATGAATCGCAGAATATTTCTTTTACATTATCTGTACAAATTTAATACTGCGAAAATAATAAGTCATTAGCAAACGTTGCACAGCACGATTACAATAGTAATTTGAACTATTTTTTAACTTCATCATACGTAGTGCAGACAAAATGATTCCTCCTCGATTAAAATTTATTTTGGCTGTCTCTACATAATTGGTAACAATATCGCCGTCTCAAATGAAACAATAAACTCATAGAAGTACCAATATTGCGTTTTTTGTTCATAATTAATGCATAATTACCCTATCTGATTGGCAGTACCTAAGTAATAGTTTAAACTATTAAATAATTTGCGGTAGGTGTTCAAATCCATCCCAAATTAAATCTGTATATAGCATGTTGATGGGTAAGCACTAAGTTTTCTTTTAACATATAAGATAAAAAAATTGTTTGTTTACTTTCTATCATAGCCCGTATCACAGGCTAAAACCAGTACCAAGTAAACATAAATTTTTTTTATCTTATTTGTTCAAAAAGCAACCTGATGGTGCTTTACCCATCAACATTCTACACATTAAATAATTGTTAAATATTCGTAACATCGCCACAAACTTGTAAATACATATTCAAACATCACTTCCCCAACACGTATTCACGTTTATAAACATAATTGGCGCCGATAAATGAACATAAACCGATAATTGAAATTATATTTGAAATATTTGTACATAGGGCGATATCCAGCGGCAGCTCATGGAACCAATATTGTTCCGCTATTATACAAAATTATCTTCAAATAAAATCGATTGCCTTCGTCTTCCTGAATCCGAACCAGTATTTGTGTGCTCTGTAGCTTCATAAATAACCAAGAAACTGGCCAAACCAAATCGCCAATTTTGAACTTATATTAAAAATTCTGCGAAAAGTTTTTTTTTTCGGCGAATTTTTCGGATTTTGTTATCAAAATTCGATATTATTATAATAATACTAATAGGATAGTGATTACACTACGAAGTACACTAGTAATTTTTTTTTAATAATTGAGTTACCCACGCTAGTAAATTTGGCTGCATATAATTGAATTTTAGCATAGGATTGATCCTGTAGTTTTAAATCTGAACATACCTATTACATCCTCTTTTCAGAGATTAAAAAAAAAACGCGCGGTACTATATTTTAGAACACAAAATTTAATAATCCGGTTTAATAATGATTCTGCATCAATAATGTAATAGGATGATTATATAATTATATAAAAGTGGTGTGTTCTGTGTACACTTAAATATTTAGATAACGTACATACTACATTTCCAAACACAACTGAAACACGTGTTGCTTGCATTGAACTTGGGTGTCACAACAAATAACAAAATAATTCATGCCAGAAATCATGTGTAATGAAAATAAAGTGTCTCGACTCATGGTCAAACGATAACACAGCTGCATCAAGTACATGCCAGCCAAGCACCTTTAAAATGGCTGTATCAAATTTTACTTTAAATACTATTTATTTAATAAGTTTTATGGTAAGTTTTTGTAATGTTGTCAAACAATATTTGTATCTAAAAGAACAATAACTGTTCATTAGATAAACATTGTATCTGCAATTATTGATTTAAGGATCTATTTGCTGTTGGTTTGACGTTTCCATTCTTGGCTCCGTACATTCGTTCGCTGGGTGTCTCCCATTTGACGGTCGGAGTGCTCAGCTCGGCATACTCGGCTTTCCAGGTGCTTTCAGGCCCCGTCATCGTACGTCTATTAATTTAATTACAAGCTCCGTAGTCATATGTGCTCGATTTCAGGGAGCATGGAGCGATATCCGAGGACGAAAATCAGTATTCACTGTTACTCTTTTCTTGAGTTCGATATGCTACTTTTTACTGGGATTATGCAGCTCCATTTACCTAATATTCCTCATAAGGTTACTCCTGGGTACCATAACTATGCAAATCTTTGGCAAACACTCACTATTGTTTTCTAGGACTTTTTAAACACACACAGACCTTGAACAAAGCAATCACAGCGGACTTTGTGGACAACAAAGACAATTCCAAGGTTTTTGGACGGGCCATGGCTTTTGGTTCTTTGGGTTTTGTGGTCGGCCCTGTTATAGGAGGTCATTTGTCAGAGCTGAATAATGGATTTATGTATATTTGCAGTCTAACAGCAGTATTGTTTCTTATTAATATAGGTATTAAAACTCATTATAGTAGTATGAACATTTATTCCATATATACATAACATACATAAATATGATGATGATGATGTTTATGATATTGGTATATGATATGATATATGCAAAGGACTATCGACCGATTAGATCGACTCATATTATTCTAATTATTACTTTTCTGCATTCGTCGGTAGCATAATATGTACTTTCTGAAACTGGTTCATGATTAATAGAATGAAATACTTATCATGTTTTACCCATTAATGTGTTTAAATGGCTCATGATGTTTATATTTACATACATTTACCATATGTTAAAAATATACATGAATTATATGCATTTTGGGAAGCAATTGTTATAGCAAATGTCCATGGACTTAGATGTGTCATTTCTCAAAGCGTTGTACTAAAAATTGAAGACTAATTAACTATCACAAAATCCGTAATCTTTTGTGTAAATTTAAAAGTTACATTTGCGCATTTTTATTTATTTGCTTATATTATACTCTGGCTATAATCTATTTAATTGCAGGATTAGTGTACTATTTGCCAGATATCCCCAGATCATCCGGAAAGCGATCAAAAGAGGAAACTTCATCTTCAATCATGGAAAACTTAAAAAACGAACTGGTGAAATCAGTTGAGGACTTAAAAAAAATTAACTGGTCGGTGCACTGGGTATCGTTCCTGCTAAAATTCTTGTTCATCTTGTCGACGACCACATTTTTTGTCAATCAATCTTTATACCTAAAAGAAAAACACCAGCTTTCACAAAAACATATAGGTTACATAATATCGTTTATTGGTACGGTTGGTGTGTTATCCAGTTTCTTTTCTGGTGTGATTACAAAGTGGTTCTACGGGGACGACCCTGACAATTGTTTGCGAAGGGCGTATCATTGCTTTGTTACATTCACCATTTGCTATGTTTGCTTCTATTTCTCTACGAATTATCAGTTGCTGATGGTTTTGTTGCTGCCTTACGGAGTTTCCAACGCCATTTTAAGAATCGTGACGATGGAGATCATGTTCAATAGGTGTAAAGATAACGACCGAGGAACACTGACGGGTGCTTCGGACAGTGTAATGTCTCTGGGAAGATTTATCGCCCCTGTGAGTGCGGGAATTGTTGGCGATATGTTTAGTGAAAGTGCTGTGATGCTTTATGCCATGGTGCCTTGTATTATAGGTAGTTTTGTTTGTTTCTGCTTAAGGCCAAAGGCGGCGAATAAGTTGAAAATGTAATTATGTAATATTATATAGATAATAATAAATGTTCCTATTGTGTTACTGATAAGCTGTTCAAGTGCAATTTGTACGCCAACTTGATATCTATGGGTTATCATTAGTGTATAGACTGTTTGAAGAGCACATATATCCCATTTAAAGACCATGACGAAGACAATTTATTTTTTGACCTTCATTGTAAGTATAATACTTTTTTTTTAATATGATTATTGATACTGTGAATAATGGAGGAACAATTAATAAAAAGGAGTTGAAAAATATTTACATAACACTTTACTGTGCAAGACAAGACAAAAAGATAGTTATTACATTGTAAGTTCATCTAATGAGTTTGAAACAAATAATAAGTATTTGATATGCAAATATTTTAGAAATGAATGTGCATTATATTTGTTATTACTGAAAATTAATGGTTACATTTTAGGATGTTCTCTCGCTGGGTCTTTTCCTACCGACTGCCAGTGTTCATGTATTATCCTTGGGTGGAACCCAGTTAACGGCTGGATTATTTTCTTCACTGCATAGTTTTCTGCAGTTACTGTTCGGACCATTAATTGTAAGTCATTTAAAAATTACAATCAAACGTTGTACACTTTGTCGTTTTAGGGTAGCTGGAGTGACACAAGGGGGAGAAAACCCTTGCTCATCTTAACATCCTTGGGCTTGTTACTGAGCAACTTACTTCTCGGCATACACTCCTTACACATCTATTTCTTATCAAGAATTGTTTTCGGTAGAAAGCATACCTATTTGTGCGTACAATTAATACTCGAGTGTTTTTAGGCTGCTCCAGTCATATACAAATATTGTTGAAAGCACTAGTGACGGATTACTATGCGTCTGAAAACCACGTCTCGGTATTTGGAAAGATGGGAGCAGTGGGTGCTTTATCTTTCATAATTGGCCCGATAATTGGCGGTCATGTAATGGAGTTGGATAACGGATTTTCGTATATAGTGGCAATTCTAACTGCTTTAAATGTAATTTCTATAGGTAAGCAATGCGCCTGTTACTAAAACCATGAGAAAAAGTGAAGTTATCTCTAAATTTAAAACAATAATAGCTGACAATTACATTTTGTTGCAGGTGTATATGTGATGATACCTCATACTGATATCACTAAGAAGACTGAGGGTGTAGAGAAAATTAATCCGTTTACAAATCTAATGAAAGTGGACTGGAAAACCTATTATGATATTTTCCTACTAAAATTCCTCATAGAATGCAGCTGCGCCATGTTTTTCCAAACCTTCGGTCTAGTTCTGACTGTAGTTTACACCACTACCAGAACACAGTTGGGATATATAATAGCATTAATGAGTCTATCGATGATCCTAACAAATTTATTATTTAGCAAAATGAAAGAAGTGTTTTACCATTCTGATTTCGATTACAAAAAACGTAATTATCATGGGATAGTTGGAATGTTGATTATATTCATAACGCTCTACTTGCTACCCAGTTTCTGGATGTACTTTCTAACAATGATTCCGTTTGCATGTTTCAAAGTTGTACTAGATACAACGTGGTTGGAAATTGTAGTCGGGAGGACGACCGAAAATGATAAGGGAACTGTGATGGGTGCTTTCGAAAGCATGGTGGCACTGGCTGGCCTTGGTTCACCTTTACTCGCCGGTTTTATAAGTACTTATTACGATTACAATATGACAATAGCAGTATGTACAATACCTGCAGCAGCGGCAACAATTCTAGTCGCCACACATCGCAGAAAACTCAATAAGCTCAACTAAATTATGTCATAACTAAACATTAACAATTCTACACTTTGTTCCCGCTCTCCTCCAAGGCCTTGAGCATCTTCAGCTCCTGCTTCTCCTGGATGCTCTTGATGGCTTCCTTCATCTCTTTGTGCTTAATTTTGCTGTCCGGCGGATAGAGCTCGCGCTTCATTTTCGTCACCCATTCCTCAAAATACTCTGGCTGGTTGAAGTAATGGAAAAGGGCGACCGGAAATGTCATGTAGATTGCCATCTTGGCCACTTCCAGTTGCCACCCACCCATTTCAATATTCCCGTAAATAACTGTAGAGTCCATAAAATAAAAGGAATAAATATGTGTTCTATTGAAATATACAAAAATGTAATTTATGTTTTAATAAAATGGTTTATAGAAGTGTTGATATCAGATTAACAAAAAATTTACACGAGGTTTGAGTATAATTAGCACAGCAAAGGCAAATTAATTAAATTAAGTGGAATTTCTACTTTTTGTCTAAATACGGTATAAAAATTTACAATATAAAAAACATTCAACGTCTGCATAACGCAAGAGATGGACTTGTAGCATGTACACTATTCACGAATGAACGACTATTTGCATGTCAACAAAAGAACAAATAAAATCCTTCATTGGATTTGACCGATTGGAGTCATCTTTTAGATACTGCTTGCAAAATAGTGAATGCAAGTTACTGAAAATTTGCAACGATTTCAGTGGTCTTTCTCACATAGATTTATCCATTTATTAAAGGCGATTGTGCTGGATATTTCTAGGTTAGTGGTGCAGGAGTTTAAAAAGCATTTACTTCATTATAATTTAATAATATAATGATGGATGAAGAATTGAATAATCACTAAATAAACTTACTCTAATTGCTGGTTTACAGGTAGTTATTATAAAATAGATTTTTATAAATTATTTTCCTCTTATTATGACAGCAGGTGTAAGAAGCAGCTGCGTTTTAACGAATAATTTACTCACTGATGTATAAGAGTAATATTTAATAATTTTATTATATATGCATAAACAGTTAATCACGTTCCTATTTTCGTACAATAAGTGTGCAGATACTACTCAAATATCAATTTAAGAATTTAATATGATACCTGTATAAAACTACATACACACCTGTTATTTGGGCTGCCTACACATCGATGGTGATGGCGACAGTAGCGCCAAAATGCTTGAACTTTATACCTATGCCCAAAATTGCATTATTTCACAAAAATAGATACATCAATCGAATGGGCAGAAAATTTTATTGATCGTCATGCTATTTTTACTCTAAAATATAGTACATATATTGATATATAACGCAATTAAGTTGTATCTTGAATCCAGGCAACCAACTGTACAAATAAGCGACATTTGTAATGTTTACCGCAGGCAGCCAAATTTACACATGTAACCAATAAATTTTGTATAAATTTGGCTGCCTACGTTAAACATTAAAAAAGACGCTTATTTGTACTCCCCGGTTTGACGAAATAACAAACTATATATCATAGGTATACAGTTCACTAGTTTCTGCGCTGCCGTCGCTCTTCCGTTGAATTACATCTGCTATTTAGATATCCAAGTATACATAAATTAGTGTGTTAAGTTATAATTAATGTTAGAATCAAAGTATTTGAATTATCTCAGTGAATTTTAATGGATCAATTTACAAGAGTTGTAATAGCAGGTATTGATATTGATTATTTGTTAGTTATTGTTATTTTAAGTTCTTCGTTACACGCAACTAAAAGTCGCGGTCTTATTTTGTAATCTTCTAGAGTAGAGGTTCTAATCATTTGAAGCAATCCTATTCATCTTCTACAACATCAAAATAGTAGATTGTTGAAATCTTTACCCTCTCAATGCAATTGTAGAGCATATTTCTTAGAACCATCTTAAAAACTCCCCTGGGTTGGGTCAGGTTAGGCTGGTTTGGACCCTGTTATAAAACTGGCATGGCTCAGAGACTTAGCTGCAGTTCACCATTAACGGTTGTCGTAGTAATTATCAAGGAATAATGATTTAATAGAAAGAGAAAAAAGCAAGTGTACAAGCAAAATAGACAAAAATACAAATCATGTTTTGACAATGACGCGAAAATAAAAATATTAAAGATAGAAACAACAAACAATATAATAAGAGAAAACATTATCTTATAGCTTTTTTGATAAGAACATGAAAGTAAAAATATCAAAAATAGGAACGGAATAGAAATGGAATAATAAGAAAAGCCTTATCGTATGACCTTTTTTAGTCTAAGTACGTGAAAATAAAAATTTGAAAAGCTGAAAAACAAAAGACAAATAGAATAATAAATAGCATTATCTTTTAGCTTATGTTATCAAGAATTTTATATTAAGAATAAATAAAGCAGTGAAAAAACAAGAAAAATAGAGTTGTAAATAAACAATCATAAATAACTCGTACTCATTAATTAAACCGTAAACGTAAATTTATGTTTAACTTAAAAACCTATATACCTATACAAGCAACATTAAACACAATAACTAGGCTTATGTTGATACCCAAGTGAGATTAAATAATAATAGTTACTACATTAATAACAGTTATAAATCTATATAATATTAGCGTTTATAATATAATCGCTAATATTAGAACAGATAATAATATCTAAAAACATAGTAATATCTCTTATATCTACATTAGAGAATAGACCAGTTTTTTTTTTGTAATTTTCTGCTGATATTGCGTAACATATTGTTTTGTTTAGGACATTACAAATTTCCACAGAGTGTTCGCAGATTTTAATAGAATATTTATAGATTTTCATGGGTTAGATAACAATCTATTTTTATTGGTTTCAGAGGTTATTTATATTTTTAGTACTTTCTGAATATATTTTCAAATATGTAAGAACAGATTTGCCCTCCTTTATCATAGAATATTCGTAGATTTCATGTTTTATTTTTTATAGATAGAAGTTAATCTCTATTCGGATTTCTATGGGTTTGTCATACAATTTGGAAGGTATTTTCAGTACTTTCTGAATATTATTTGGAAAATCGTGCAACTGATATGTATAACAGCTATTTTTATAAATTATTCACAAATTTTAAAAGAATATTCGTACATTTTGCTAGTATTATTATGGATTTTCGCAGATTATTCGTATCTTTTCAAAACAATCTTTGTAGATTTTTATAATTTTATATAACATTCGTAAATTGTCAGAGACTATTTATAAATTATCATATTTTTTAGAATACCTGCAGTTTCTTTATAATATCGTAGAATCATGGTAGATTTCTGAATATTTTTCAAAATATTGTTAGTATAGAATATTCGCAGGTTTTCAAGTATATTCATAAAACTATACATGACAATGGCTGATTTTGATATTTTCTGGAATATTTGTAAATTGTCACATTTTTTAAGTTTTTACGATTATCTTTACACCTCAAGGTTTTTTTTTTCATGGATCCTCCACAAACTTTCACAGAATATTCGCAAATTTTATAGGACATTTCATATTGCCGCAGAGTTTCCGTAGATTTTCAAAATTTCATAGAACATTCGTAAATACTTGTAGATTTTAATATTTTCGTCGAATAATCGTAGATTTCTGAATATTTTTGTCCCATGTTTTATTATGTAATATACACAGATTTTCACAAAATATTCACAAATCTGTATACAACTGCATATTTTCATATGATAATTTGTAAATTGTCATATTCCTATAGAATAATCGAGCTTTATGAATTTTTTGGAACCTTCCTCTCAAGGATTTTTTTATCATAGAACCTTTATAGGTTTTCAGTGAATATTTAGAAATATTTATAATATATTGCAAATTTCTGCAGAATATTCGTAGATTTTATAGAAGATTTTCATAGCTTGCACAACAACTTCAGGGATTATTTAGTTTTATTAGTTTATGAATAATTTTTGGAAACTCGTAGAAACAGATTTGCATTTCTTTGACTTGGAAATATTGTTTTCATAGAATAGTTACAGATTTTCATAGAATTTTCGTAGATTTTCATGGTTTTGTTTTTTATATTTTATCACTTTCTGAATATTTTTTGGAAGGTCGAAAATTTATCATATTATCACGACCATTTGTATACAAAATTCAACATTTTTACTATTTTCTTTGGTATTCATTGAATTCTAATAGGTATTTATCGAATATTCTTTGATTTTCATAGACCATTCGTAGATTTTCGTGATTTTGTTTGAGAGTTTTTTTATGTGGGGTAAAATTTGGAAATTTTTGCTGAAACTCTGCTGAACAGGCAGATGTTCATTCTCCGTTATTGAAAACCCTATTAACGAAAGTAAGATTCATCATTGAATGTTGAATGTTCCGAAGAACAAATCATGTTTGCGTTATTTTTAAATTTGATTAATACTGACACAGACAGTTGTTTGAAGTTGTTGATCGCACCGTAGTAATATTTGTACAAAATTTCAATATTTGGTTAAATTTTCGTAGGGTTTCATTGAGTTCTCATAGATATTAATAGAATTTTCGTAGATTTTTATTGAGTATTCATAGATTTTCATTGAATTTTCATATATTTTCATTGAACATTAATAGATCTTTATAAAATATTTGTAGTATTTTGTGATTCCGTTTCAGAGGGTTTTGTTTTTAATAATTTCTGTATACTCTTTGGATAGTCGTAAAACATATCAATTTCTATTTTTCTCATGAATATACAGTAAGTACATAGTATACAAAATTTCAATATTTTGTTAGATTTTATTGGTTTTCATTGAGTTTTCATACCTTTTGATTGAATTTTTATAGGTTTTCATTGAGTTTTCATAGATTTTCATTGAATTTGTATAGACTTTAATGAAACATTCCCAGATTTTGATAGTATATTGGTATATTTTTGCGGTTCTGCTTAAGAGTTTGTTTATAATTCCTGATTACTGTTTGGATAGTGGTAAAATACATTATCACATTTTTATCATGGTCATGAGGTAATTAATGTAGAAAATTTCAAAATTTGGTTAAATTTTCATTGTCTTTCATAGAATTTTCATGCTACTTTGCGCAATATTTATGTTTATGTGATTTTTAAGAAAAGTTTTTAAATATTCATTGGTTGTCACTGAATTTTCACAGACTTTTATTGATTATTCCTAGATTTTCATCGCATGTTTGTAGATTTTATTACGTAGGTTTTTTATAACTTCTTAATACTGTTTTAATAGTCGTAAAATACAAAATTGTATAATTTAGTAAAATTTTCATTGGCTCTCATAAAATGTTCTTGATTACATTGAGTTTTCATAGATATTCATAGAATTTTCATAGATTTTATTGAGTATTCATAGATTTTCATTGAGTTTTCATAGATTTTCATTGAATTTGTATAGACTTTAATTGAACATTCCCAGATTTTGATAGGATATTCGTATATTTTCGCAGTTCTGTTTGAGAGTTTTTTTAATAGTTCCTGATTACTGCTTAGATATGTTCATATGTTCACATGTTCATATATTTTCATTGAACATTCCTAGATTTTTATAAAATATTTGTAGGTTTTCGTGGTTCTTTTGAGAGGTTTTTTTATAATTTCTGAATACTATTTGGATAGTCGTAAAATACATTATCACATATTTATCACATATTGAGTTTGAATAAACATAAAATGTTCTTGCTACTTTGCACAACATTGATATTTTTTTAATCTTTAAGAAATATTTCTAAATTTTCATAGATTTTGATCATGGATATAAGGTAATTAATGTAGAAAATTTAAAAAAATTGGTTAAATTTTCATTGGCTTTTATAGAATTTTCATTCGACTTTGCACAATATTGATATTTTTATGATTTTTAAGAAAAGTTTTCCAATTTTCATTGGTTTTCATTGAATATTGACAGATTTTGATTGAATATTCCTAGATTGTCATCGGATGTTCGTAGATTTTCGTGATTCTAATTGACGGGTTTTTTTTATAACTTCTTAATACTGTTTTGATAGTCGTAAAATACATTTTCCAATTTTTATGATGAACATAAGGTAATTAATGTACAAAATTGCACAATTTAGTAAAACTTTGATTGGCTTTCATAAAATGTTCTTGCTACTTTGCGAAATATTGATATTTTTATAATCTTTAAGAAATGTTTTGAAATTTTCATAGATTTTGATCATGAACAGACTGTAATTAACATAGAATTCATAGAATTTTCATAGTATTTTGCGCAATATTGATATTTTTGTAGTTTTTAAGAAAACAATTTATGATATAGAATTTTCCTTTCATAAATAGTTTTCTTAAAAACTGAATCCTATAAAACAGTTTAATTTTCAGTAAATTTTCTCTGCTTTTTATAGAATTTGAACAGTGTTATAAGGCTCTGTGCGAACTATTGTTAATTTTTGCAATTTTTAGAAAACTGTTGTTTATTGTTATAATAAGTAAGAAACAATGAAAGTTGTAATAAAATATTTTGAAATAAACAATGCTTGTATTAATAGCCTAATTAATTAATTATATTTTGCTCTAAAGGTTATTGAATTAATATGCAGCCTTACACATTCGCCACGGTCATCCGACGATCCATGTAATTTAATCAGACGGGCAGGTTGTCTTAGTCTTCTAACTAAATTACTAGACCATTCAAGGGAAGTTGGCTCCGTGTGCATACAATACGTTTACTATAGCTACCCATTTTCATACCTAAACGTTTCCTTGCTTACCATGTATTAATTAATGTATGAAATTTCCTTGTATGTAATGTAATAGTGTCGATGTATAATGATGCAGTAATTAAGAAAATTTACCTAGCAATATGATGATAATATGAATTAATACATATTATTCTTCATGCCTTAATTAGGTTAATATTCTTCAAATAAGTATATGAGGATAGTATTGTTGGTTTCAAAATTTTCGAGTTCTGGATTGCAATGTTTTGAAGTCCCTCAAGTCTATCAACACGATTTAAAAAAATATCTCTCCACGTGAATCGAGATGTGTGTATCGCCGCACAGTGGGGAAAATATTAAAAAAAACGCGATAAACTATTAAATGTATCTCAATTAGCTTGAAAATTGGTATACATATGCTTTTGGGGTGGCTAAATACTAATCAGACATCAAAATTATAAAAATGAAAAGGGCGGATCTAATATGGCGGATGAGGATATTGACATTTACCTAAATATACATGAAAATTGGAATACCGATGTTTTTGGGGTGCTAATTTCAAATTGCGGGTGAGAATTTTAATATTTACTACAAATTGCAACAAAATGTTATATATGTTCATTTTTAATGAAACTGCATATTCATCAAACTTGCCAACATCAATGTCGTGTCCACTTGCAAGAGTTAGCAAAATTACATTGAATCTCTGAATCTCTGAAATTTTAGTTTTCAGATATTCGACTCTGCATTGAAAATCTTTGCTTACACAATCTCTAAGCATCTTGAAAATTTCCAGCCTCGTTACCTACTTCATCTCCAGAACCTTTAAATACATTTATATTGAGTAATTTAGTTAAATTTTCCCGGGTAACTACAATTATTCATTAAATTATATTTATTCGATTTGATTAAAATACGCATTTTATCATAATTATAAAAGCAAGTTTCATTTTATATACAAAACTCAGTTGCTAGTATCATACGACCACATAGCACGTTCTCCAGCGACCGTAAATGAACGGTATATTATCGGAGCGCGCTTCTAGAAAATGATCGCAAAACAAAGCTAGCACAAACTAGCAAGAGATTTTTTAAATTTCAATGGATAAAGATTTAAAGTAAAAGCTTGCATGAAAATTTCAGTGGTATCTCGCAGAGCTCACAACTTTCAGCACACATGAACAAAAAAATGCTTCAGAAATTATACACTTGTTTAAGTCATTACAAATGCGGGCTGTTCTAAGGCGTGGATCAACACTAACCTATATTAATTATATCTAATGATTGTACATACCTCCAGGAAAAGTATCCATTTCACAAAACTCGAATGCAAGAATCACAACAGAAGTTGTGCACTTTTTAAAACTGCGTTTGTTTACGGCCGAGTTTGTTGTGATGCTTCTGGGTAGCACAGGGCGTAACTTTCAACTGAATAAAAGGCAAATGTCATACAGATACGTTTATGTCACTTATACCATTAGACGAGGAATTTATTCATATACCATCCCTATTGATAAAATTTTCAATTACCTGAAATTTTTATTTCGACTTAATCGCACTAATTTGGTGAATATCCCCACCGTGCGCCGGTGGAATTGCGTTTTCATTCGCCTTCAACTCGTATCGAAAAATTGTCCTTGAATATTACTCCTTGTTACTCCAGAAATTTGTCTCGACTGCTAGGACACCGTTAATGCGCTGCCAACGACGAATGGTACCTGTTTTTCAGTACTGGGGCTTCAGCCTAGATCTAACCTGTTAACCAAACTGGGGATTGAAATATTTCATGTCGTTACGAGGATATTATAGTGCGTTGTGTTTGCAATGTAACGATTATAGATCGTAGCAGATTCATCATCTTTGAAACTTTGTTGTTCATTTGACAAGGTTGGCGCCACCCCCGAGGCTAGTCGGACTTTCAAAACTGCGAAAAGTCGGTCACCGATGGTACAACTGAATACGTTCTGTAAATGGCAAGGACGGGCACGTCCGCCAAAAAAATTCGAGCTCTCGCAATTTTAGATTCCCATTAATACCCGATAATGAACCACAATTAAAGTAATAGTCCCGTTTTTTTACGCCGACTCGCACTGGATTATAATTTCGCACGACGAGGCGTTCCGAATCGCCATGTAATTTGCTCGGCATTTCCCGCGACACGGAAACACCTGGACGTGATTATTTCGTCCGCTCACCTGAAAATTATCTAAACACACGAGCGAAAATCCATTGTTACAAATTGTTGGGTATTGAATTGTGCATTGGATACATAGCTCGAATTCTGGAGTTATTCATGACAAATCCTGTAACAATATAAGCGTTTCCGTATAAACAAACGTATAAACAAATGTACATCGTAAATGTACCAAGTAAATTGACTCAGACGTTCTACAAGAATTGTCATTATTCTTTTGATAAATATTCTATTAAAATTGGAACGAAGTATAAAAAATCCATGATAATTTATATGGCAAGATTTTTTTTTCCCACATGTAACTTTATTGTTAAGGTTAAAAATAAAATAGTATAAAAAAATGTCTAAAATATGTTTTTTATAGTGTAACTTTTATTTTCTACATGCGATATGTGAGTAAAAGAACTGGTGAATATAAAATTATGCAAAATGCCACAAATTACAGCAAACGGCCTTTAAAATATTTATTATTACTTTAATTTAACAACGTACGACGTATTGATATTTATTAATACATTCGACACCACTAATGGACTAATATGCATTTTTTTCATTGAACATATTCAAGGAGTGTGTAATGTCTTCATTGAATGGTAGTTGCTTAAGCAGCAGACAGTGTGACTGTGGCTGTGCAACAGTGAAATAGATACGAAGAACAATAGATAAAGGTGACTCCGGCAAAAAATTGAATGACTAAGCCGAGAAACATCGTACGCAAATAAGAAATACGGGATGGGACCGAGCTATTTGTATTCCACCTACGAGGCCGTGTTGTGATAGACAATGCAGGTGTGTAGCTGTTCTGTACACCCCCACAATGCGAGTCCATCACTTACGAACACAGATCGAAATAGTAATGGTTCGTCCGTGTACCGTTCCTTGCAATTAATTTAATAAAAGTGGCCGCGTTCGATTACAAGGTGGGAAAGGATGACGATTTCCAGAAATAAATCCTTTACTCACGGAGGTATAATTTCATCAAACATTATAATACCATAGATTTAATATTATTCTGCTACACGGTAATTTTAAAATACCTATCATTTCAATAATGAAAAGTCCAGAATATAATTTAACAATAGAAAATTTGAATACTTCTAATATTGGATTTAATATATCATATGTTCAAAGGAAACTGCAGAAACCAATTAGTGCTCACCCAAAATAGTTACATATAGAGGAGGAGCACTAATATTTATTATTATGACCAATAATTACAGTTTAATTAATTCAAATAAAAAAAGGGTAACGAAAGAGTCTTACAATTTAATTATAGTTTAACTATAATTAATATACTTAAATTATATAGTCATTAATACTACTGGTTTCATGATCACAAATCATTAAAATTTAAAAGGCAAACTTATCTTAATTGTGACACAATGTGAGTGAGCAATAAGTGAGCAATCATAACTTAATTATAAATCAGAAGTACGCTAATAAGTACATAATAAAAAAAGCAGGTTCAAATTAAATTTTGAAATTTATAATATAAGAATTTCATAACTTCTAATGAAAATTTTGTAATCTCTAATGAAAAGTTCGTAATATCTAACTAAATTAATTTTCATTTAATTTTCTATAAATAAGTATGATCGTATTAAAATACTCACAGTTGGTCTAATATGACTTCCATAAAAAAATGTCCAAATCAAATTTCAGTTTCAAAGTACTCCTTCTAACCTCATCTTCAAAAAAATATGCTTCCAAAAATCTTTCACCGATGGTTTAGAAATAGTGTTATTATTTTAATTCATTTCATCGATCATAGAAAATTTAAATAACGATAGTAAAACGAATTATTGCATTAAATATTTAGTTAGAATTAGAATAACTATTTTATAAATGAATATTAATATAAAATTGAATAGATTTGGGATTTTAAAGAAAATTCCGGATGCCTTTCTGCAATTTTGCAATCCTATATTCTCCCATATTTAAAGTACAAAAAGGTACAGAAGTGCTATTCAAAAGTGCACAACCACTGAACATATGTATTTCAAACAATGATCATATACAGGGTGATTCAGACCACCCGTCCCAGGCCTTTTCTCAGTAATGTGACGTCTTAGAAGTTCGGGAAAAAAAAATATCATAACAAAAGCCTACCTGAAGAATTTAATGGAGGTTGTTTCGATTTCCGGAAGTAACCGGAAGTAGGCGTAACTGCACTCAACTTCAGAATTTTAAATGGGAACCTGGGTCGTATGTGACATCGTTGGATAGGTATTTTAAAAAGAAACATATTTTGTACTGAGTTATTTTACCGCTTTAATTATGCTATAATCCAAAGATGAATTGTATTTTTGTAAGCTGATCTATAAACAAATTTGTGTATTTATTAACTGTATCTCTTTTATTAAGGTTTACAGAAATTGGGATTCATGCATTTGTAATTTCTGTAATCAAATAATTTTCTTTTTTTAATGTTAATTTTGCAATAAATCTGAAAACACTTAATATTTCCGAAACAGTTGAAGATAGGTATAGGACATTGTACATGAAATATGTCTAGAATTTTCTGAAGAATCCAAAAATTGAATAATATACCAGGTGTTGAAAGTTGGTATTGGCCACGGTCACATGACACACCCTGTATAAAAAGTTTTTGTTGAAAAAAATGCGCAACTAAAAATAACAATCGACGTGTCCGAGCGTTTTTCGAACACGCCCCCATTTATTTATTATTGAATTTATTCCATTTGGCTGATACACCCTGTATATAGATATATTATTTTTTTCGATTGTATGCTGCTGTTTTTGTATTAATATTAACGAGGCAACTTTTTCGAAAAAAATATTTTAAAAATAATAAATAATAATAACAAATTTTGACCTTAAGAGGAAAATATAACAATTAGATTGAAATATGTTTGAAACCTCATCGGTAAAAATTTAAATATTAATTATTTATTTATCTATTTAAAAAAAGAATAGCAAGAAACAGTTTATACTCAAAATTGGGCTTGGACATTTTCTTTATACATAAGTCATGGTTCGGCGAACTGTGTACTTCTTATTTTTTTAAATGAATTTTTTTAATCCAAAAGTCGAAGTCTTAAACATGGTTTTTTGAATAAAATATCATGTATAGATATCGATAGGTTGGTGGATATTTTCTTATTGTTATATGAATAATTGCAGAAATTCCTAAATTATTTATGAGAAGCGCAACCAAATATAAATAAAAGCATATTTTTTTATGCGACTGATAAAAGAATGGACTTCCCCCAACTGTACTTCATGCGATACCGTAAATTTTAATTTTGGGCCCTATTTATTTGGGCATATGTTTGCATATTGTAGCATATTTCTGCATATTTCTACATATTTAAACATATTTCAGCATATTTCAGAATATATTTTTCGAATAGTCGATGATTAAATCATCTAGTTTTTTTTAAGACGTGGGTGTTTATGTAGCAACTAAACTGAAAGTAGGTAGATATACAAATTCAATAAAAAAATGTTTGGTTTGTTTTATTTCATTGTGTTATGCTGTTTTTTAGAGCATATTTTTCATTTTTAGGAACATATTTTCCATTTTAAGAGCATATTTTCAGTTTTTAAGGGCATATTTCCATTGTTAAGGGCATATTTTTTAATTTTACGAGCATATTTTTCATTTCAAAGAGCATATTTTAAGCGGCTAAAATAGCTTTTTTTTGAGTATATTTTTGATGCCTTAGTTATAAGTAACTCTTCAAAATATCGGGCGCAAGGGAGTTATTAAATATTGGAATCTGCATCGGCCAGGTCATTGAGGATTGGATTTTAAAGAGAGCAATCAGGTTTTAAGAGAAGGGGAAGCACAATAGGCCAGCGCCAAGCAGCCCTAAGTGCCAGTGCAACATGTACACCCTTCAATCAATCATCCAACACTTATACTTTGTTATTTCTTTGTGGAGCTCTGATCCGTGCACTTGTTGATTTTTATCGGATTGGTGATTACTAATTTTAATACTTTTAGGTGAAGCTACATAAGTTTTAACTAAAGTTGAGTTCCAACGTGAACCCCGTCTAGCAAAGCGAGCGAGGATTGAAAATTAAAACCGCTGTTAGAACTTGAGGCGTGTTGATTCTAAGTGCGACATGTCACATTTTCTTATGAAAATGAGTTATTCATTTGACTGAATTCTGCATTTAACCCGTATTTCTGAAGGTATATTAGTTGCATTGCGGCATATAACGAGGTGGTGCAAGAGGTGGTCCAGGTTCAGTGGCTTTAAATTCAAAGTGGTATACAGGGTGTTAAAAAACAAATGCATACTATTCGTAGGACATATAGTACAGACAAAAAGCCTAAAAGTCTTAAAATACAGGTGTTCGTTGTGTGAACCGTTTCAGAGATAGGGTTGATTTTAATTTTTATATTTTTTTGCATTTGCAGTTTTTATCACAAAACAATTAAATTAATTCTGAAAAGTTTTAGTTGTATCTAAAGTAAATGTTCGAAATGCCCCCCACCCCCCGTGATTTTCAAACCGTTCCATTTTAGGACACCTGCATATTAAGACTTTTAGGCTTATTTTGGTTTGTACTACATCTCCTACGAATATTATATATGTGTTGTTCAACACCCTGTATGTCCATGTCCACAGATATATTTATAGGAAAGTTAATATCCATATCCATATCCACTTGAGCCAATAAGCTCAAAAATAATCAAAGATGGGATCACAAACATGATGCATCGCTATATTTGTACAAAATTCCAATGGCAATAATAAAATTTTCAGCAAAAAAAACTGAATCCCAAAAAAATCCAAAATTTATCAAATATCAAAAAACAATTTTGACAATATTTTTCAAACAGTTGTCATAACCCAAACAATTTACGAAATGTTTCAAATGATTGCAATGTTGTCGTACAATTTTGATTATATTTTTCAATGAGCCTAAGTACACTTACTACTACACACTAGAAAATGTAAAAGTCCGAATATATCCCATCTATGGTTTTTAAGGGAATCAGGACAATTTTCTATATGTAACATACAGGGTGGCCCACCTATCCTCGCTCGGACCATTGCTGCTAGACTAATGAAAATTTAGGAAAACATCGAATTGGAAGTTATTGGACACCTGATGTGCTACCTCTTAAAATTATTTTCGAGTATACAGAGTGTACCATAAATCCGAATATACCCGTCTCTAGTGTTTCCAGAATTATAACCTGAAATCAGAGAGCCAATTTCCACGTTTTATCAAATATTTTTTTAGCATTGTTGCATGCTTTTGAATGAGATCAAATGGTTTGACCAACGACTAATATCACAATCGCCGATTAACTTTAAGCATGATTAATACAATTATCGGCACAAGGATATTCGTATAATAATGATTATATAAAGATTCAAATTAACCAGCAAGATTTTTGAGTGATAATAGAAGTCATTCAGAAAAAGATAAAACAGATTTAATGCGGGTCAGAATTGAAACAGAAACGAATATGACAGAATTAATTATATAAACGTGACCAAGAAATAGGGAAATTCTCTTAGCTTTACAGAAGAAGAAACAGAATAACATTTCGAACATCACAGACTTTTTGTAGTCATTTTGTGGTAAAAGAAAATCGAGTACTTCATCTACGTCTGTAGACAATAGAGGGTGAATCACAACTTATGGTACAAACTTTAACAGAATGCAAGGAAGTTTTTTTACTATATATTTTTTTTGACTAAAAAAGATCATTGAAACATATGATCTAATCCTTACAATAAGGATTACTCCTTGATATTGACGGAATAGTACGAAGAGTCGGTAGTATCAAACAATTTGAGACAGTACAGTGTACAGTAGAGTAGAGTAGAGTAGAGTAGAGTAGAGTACATTTTATTTCCAAAATAAATATTACATTCATGGGTGAATAATAATATAATAATACAGTACATTATAAGATTCACAATATTACAAAGTATATGCATGCAAAAACTTAGTCACTATGTATATTAACATGTTAAAATTTTGGTATATAAATAAAATACAGTTACAATCAATACAAAAGACAACTGAGTGCACAATAATAAATACCAAATAACACAAGCAAAAACTGAACAATATTAGAGTATTACCTGGGTTGCGAGACCCAGGCACTAAGTATATGATTTATAAAATTTGGTGTATAAATAAAATCAATGTCAATAAAAACAAAGTCCACGCAGAAGACGACAGCAATATATTTCGACAAATACAAGGTACAAAAGGACCAGCAAAGGATTTATAACCATTAGTTGTTTGGGGTTTATTTACAGTTTATCACAGAAGTTTGTATATTCACTGATTGTATAAAAACATTGTTGTATCATAAGTTGCCTTGTAGTTTTTAAGAACAGATTTGTGGCTAAGTCTTTAATTGTATTCGGTAGTTTGTTATATAGATATATACATTGTACGATACAAGAATTATGATAATAAGCGTGAGAATGTTTGGGCAATTTTAGCAACTTACTTCGTATTAATATTGTTCTTGACAAATTTTAATGTCTCGTATAAGTAGAGACTTACCACAGACATAACTTTTAGTTCCTTGAACAATTCCCGACAGCTAGTGTGGTTTTTTTTGTTGCATATGGCCCTTATCAATCGCTTCTGCACAACAAATACTTTATGCATGTTAATTTCGGTGGTGTTACCCCAAAATATGATACCATATGACAGTTGGGACATACAATATGAAATATAGACTGTTCGCGCAGCTTCTTGGTGTATATCATCTCTTGAAGCATATATAAGATATGCGTATTTTGCTATTTTGACACATAGCTCCTGTATATGTTTGTCCCATTTTAAGTCACTTTGGATTTTGATTCCGAGAAACTTCACCTCGTCTGCTTCAGATATTTTCTCACCATTAATGTTCACATCTGTTGATCCATTTGGGGCTCGAAAGTTGATGATGTGGTACAGTACAATACAGAGCAGTGAAAAAGAAGAAAGAGTGTATTAAAGTGTTAAACTTAATTTAAGAAGATAACCCACTGAGCGAAATCGCACGGAAGTACGCAAAATTAGGCAAATTCAGTTGAGAATGACTTATATAAGATTTATGTTTACTTTAATTAACTTCACAAAGAAATGAAACTATAAAATAATTGTATAGATTATAATCAAATAATCAAATAATTATTTGTGGCGATTAATAATTAATAAATTAGCGAAAAATAATCAATACAATTATTTTAAAGTTGTAATCAAAATATTATTTCTTTTTGAAGTTTTGCAGTTTAGCACTTTATTTGCACTTAATTTCAAAACTAGTTGAAATAATCATATTGTATTAATAATAACTAGAAAATATGTTTCAAGCAGGCCATATTTTGTTTAGAAAACAATGGAAACCATTTCTAACATTTATTTTAACATGTTATTTGAATTTAATTAATTGAACAGTTTTGCACTTTATTTTCACTTAATTCCAAAACTAGTTGACCAAATCATATTGTATTAATAATGACTAGAAAACATTTTTCAAAAGCTTTGCAACGATGTATCACAAGTAGGGGGATGCTTTTTTTTATGGAGGTGGCTGTGGCTTAAAGGGTGGGTAGGGGTTCGACACTACCTACGCTTTCCCGTTTGAACCACCTAAACAATTTTGAGTAATTTTAAAAACAATCATGTGTTCTATTATTAAAGTCGTTGGCAACTTTTCAAATTGACACCTGGTATACACATAAACAATGCAATGCATTATGCCAAAGTAAATTATACAATTCATACATTTCAACAGAAGTTATTGCGGACACATGTCTGAATGTCGGTTTTCACGTTTTATCAAATATTTTATTTAGCATAGTTGCATGTTTTTAAATGAGATCAAAGTGTGCAGACTTATTAAGTATACCTAGTACGTACTATAAGAAAATGGAAAATCTGAATACATGCCATCTCTGTTTCTGGAATGTTTATCTGAATTCGGATTGATATCGCATTTTTCAAGTTTTGTTTAATGATTAATTTTTATCATGGTTATAGTTTTTTAATATACTTCAAATTTTACTGACTTATGAAGTACAGTTAGTACTATACGAAAATTGAAGTATCGAAATAAAACTTATCTCTACTCTTTCCAGATTTTTAACCTAAAATCAGAGATTGTCCAATTGTCTGAATTTTGCTTTTCCACATTTTTTCAAATATTTTTTTTAGCATGGTTGCATGTTTTTAACATACAGTATGTCCCCGGATTGAGTTTACAAGAGGGATATTTTTTTAATTTTTAGTTTTAAGTAAAAATGTTATAGGAATTTTAATTCCTGCTTGGTCTGAAACTACCAGTTCAGTTATTAAAACTTTGATTTCTTTATACAGGGTGTTGGCAAAATCAAAATATTTAAATCTTATTCTGACATTTATGTATTTACTATTTGCAAAAGGAATTTAAAATTACATTTAACAGCATTACAGAAAAATATAATCATTCAAACAATCCCCAAAATGCAGAAAATAATACTGAAAATTTAAAAAGTCGCCTACGAGAGGCATTTTCATCAATATCTATTGAAGAAATCTAATACAGTCTTCAGGAGTTCCATACCATGCTTGAACTGTGTGATGAAAATGGAGGGGCATTGTGTAAATGATGTTATTTTTCATAATTATTTGACATAAAGTGTCAAAATTAGATTTTTTTTATTTAGCCAACACCCTGTATTAATAAACCAATGTTTTAATAATTGAAATGGTAGTTTCAGACCAAGCAGGAATTTTAATTCCTATAACATTTTTACCTAACAGTAAAAATTTAAAAAAAATCCCTCTTGTAAACTCAATCCGGGGACATACTGTATATTCAATAAACCTTTCTACCCATGCTGGGTGTACGCATGTAACATACTGTGTATTTCTATAACATAATATAATAATATTTCATGCGTTTTCACTGTTTTATGAATTGCTTCTACGTCTTTCTGTCTCTTGTCATCTGGATAGCTTCTTTTCTCGAGGTGTCCTTTTTTCTGAGTATGTTTTCTACCGCGTCTTCCCAAGTGACCAGCGAGAATTCCTCTTCTTCTTCTTCCTTGCATTTTCGCGTCCCACACTTCACTTGCTTGCGTACTCGCCCTCATTCTCTGCATGTGCCCCCACCATCCTAGCTGTCTTTCCTCTATGTACTCCTCTATGCCCTTAATATGTAGTTCTTTCCTAATTTTCTCGCTTCTGATTCTGTGGGTGACTGCATATACTCTTCTAAGGTATTTCATTTCTACCGCTCGTATCTTGCTTCTTTGTTTCTCATTAAGTACCCACGTCTCACTTCCATATGTTAGGACTGGCCTGAAGACTGACTTGTACACTTTAATTTTAGTCTTTTTCTTTATTTCTTTCTTCCCTGTTATGTATTTGCTTAGAGTGTAGAATAGTTTATTGGCACTGCTAATTCGGTTATTAACGTCCGTTTCTTATTGTCCTGTGTCATTTAGGGTGAGCCCTAGGTATTTGTATTCTTTAACTTGCTCTATTGGTGTGTTGTCTATCTGTATGTCCATCTGTATAGGTTCTCTTGATATTGCCATAACTTTAACTGTTTTCTTCAGATTTATCCTCATTCCGTATTTTTTCAGTGTCCGATTCCATATTTCTAGGTTCTTCTTCAGTTCATCTTGATTGTTTGCCATTATTGCTAGGTCATCGACGAACGCGCATTGATGTATTTTTACCTTCTGAGATTACTATATCCGATATTTGCTGGTTTTGTTTCCTTGCAGGCGTCTTTTATTATTTGGTCCATATAAACTATGAATAGCAAGGGGCTCAAAGTACCTCCCTGCCTTACTCCCTGCTTTGTTATGAACTCATTAGATTTTCTAGTTCTTGTAATGACAACATTTCCTGTTTCTTTATATATGCTTTGGCTTACTTTGACTAGTTTTTCAAGTAATTCCATCTTTCGTAAACCATCCCAGATCCTATCGCGGGGAACTCTACCAAAGGCTTTTTCCATGTCTAAAAACGCAATGTGTAAACTATTCTGCTTTTCCAAAGTCCTATTAGTTATGGTTTTCGGAGTAAATATCTGTTCATGCACACTTCTCCCAGTTCTGAATTCCCTCTGTGCTTCGGACAGTTTGGTTTCTACTGTTTTTCTAATTCGCTTTTCTACAATTTTCTCGTACATCTTCATTGTCGTACCTATTAGTGTAATGCCTCTATAATTTTCACACTTTGTTTTCTTCCCGGCCTTGAAGATTGGCACAATCATTCCCATTGTCCACTCTCTTGGTATTTGCTCTTCTCTCCATACTCTGTTAATGAATGCATGTAGTCGCCTTCTTCCCTCACCTCCTATGTTCTTAATCATTTCCCATGTGATTCTGTCAATGCCTGCAGCTTTTCCTGCCTTGAATTCTTGGATAGCTTCCTCCACTTCTTCCTATGATATTATATCCATTGTTGATATATTTTTGATTGGTATTGCCTCTGTGTTTGTGTCTGGTTCATAATCCTGATTTAGTAACTTATCGAAGTACGTTTTCCATCGCTCAATTATTTCTTCTTCTGTCCTTAATAACTTGCCTTCGTCGTCGCTTATTCTTATGAGCTCTTCCCGTTTACTTTTCCTTAGACTTTTCAGCACACTATAAAATACCTTCTGGTTGCTTTTAGCATTTTCTTCCATCTTTACACCAAAGTCTTCCTACACTTTCTGCTTTTCTTCCAGTATAATCTTTTTCACTTTTGTTCGTTGGGTTTAGTAGGCCCCATATCTGGTCGATGTTCTGGTATGCAAATATTTTTCCCATCTCGCTTTCTTGACTTTAATTTACTGCTTTATCTCTTCTGTTCACCATGCTGTTTGTTTCTTATAGTTGATTTGTTTACATGTTCCACACACTGTCTGTGCAGTCTCTAGTATCGCATGTTTATAAAGAAGTTTAAATTTTGCCGACTTATTAAGTATATAAAAAGAAAATGGAAAATCGGAATATTTTCTGAATAAACTAGAGAGCGTAGTTTTCCGGAATTTTTATTTGAATTCTGATGAATTCTCAATTTCCAGGTTTTGCTCAAAGATTATTTTTAACATGGTCATAGTTTTTAATATGCTTCAAATTTTACTGACTTATTACTATAAAATCATGCAAAAATCCGACTATAGCCCATCTCTAAAATTTTCTTTGTACTAGTTCCACTAGTTTCAACGATTTTCTAATAATTGTTTTTGGCATGGTTGCAATTTTTTTAAGAGAAGATTTAAATTTACAAATTTATTAAGCCTGACTATTAAATTATATTAAATTTGACTATTTGTCAACAGTGAATGCCGGTAGTTCTGTAGGTATGTGTGTCATGTCATGCAAACGCTAGTGTGAGCTTTGAAACGGTGCCGAAGATTATAAATGGTATTGTTTGAATGACCTGCACAATACTTGAGCCTTAACGACTGCGTGGTGCTTTTATGTTCGATGGAAGGCAGCGATTGCGTCAATTGCGTTAATAAATAAGATAAAGAACAATAATTATACCAGCACATCTTGATCCTTTAACGAGTTAGAAGATTACCTCCGTCGGCTATCAGTAAGTACAAACAATTCTTTTGTGGGGCCGTTGCGAAAATTGATTTAGCGATTGTTGCTGCATCCATGAATAAATTCTAGATGCTAATACGTTGATCCGTCGGAGTTCCTTTGTGTGGGCGATCGAAAAAAGGAACGTCTGGTGCATGAATGATAGATGATTTCGATCCGATAGCCGATCAATAAACTAGTACTGTTCGCCACAGCGTTGGTGACGTAAGTGACATGCAGTTCGATCCCTGGAGATCTATTCTCACCCACACCGCCCCCGAGCCTCGCCTACTACGACGCGGAAACGCATGCAAATGTTACAACTTTCAATTATTCCGCACACACTACTTGCTTGCTCATATCATACCTCACGATGTCGTTTATTCCGCCGCCCACGGAGCAGACTAGGCTTTTACTTGATTTTTATGCTGGTTCATTATATAGTGTGAATTGCATCAAGGCTAAAGCGCCCGTTATATTCTTTATTATATTCATCGCGTCGCACGTTCCCTATTATTTCGCAAAGTGGGAGATAGTCCTTCAATGTCAGAGTTAAATGCTTACACTCCTGCTATCACTAACGCATATACACCTACGCATACACAATGTTCCCCCATCAATATTATTTAACTGCTGCATAAAAATCCCTTCACCCCGCAATGCTACATCACATTAAAACGTATAACTTATAACTAATGAGCGGATTATAGGCACTAACAAGTCTAATAATGGGCAGGCAAATAGACAGTAATATTTATTAAAATAGGCAGTAATAAAATCTGACTGACATTAATAAAAAAGTTTTAAAAAAAGTTCATTGCACATTATATTGAAATAATGCATTTATACTTCACTTTTCAGTTATACTTTTCGCTTCAGTCATATAATATAAAATTGCTTTAATAAGGTACATAAATGAAGTTCTAAATAAAATAACTAATCCAATTTTGAGACACCAAATATATTATTATGGGGTTTATAAAAATATATTATTTAAATATAGATTGTGCGGAAGACCACTCCGAGCAACATTGTATTATCAAATCATATACCCTATGTAAAGAGATCCGAGCGCTACTCTTATTTTTTTTTCTAAACCGCATGCGTTTACGAAAAAATACTATTGAACTTCAAAGGCTGCACCTCAAGAGCATACATCAAATCAATATTCTCGGATTTTCAAAAGGTTCTAAAGTGGAATAGTGATGCTGTGCAACGTGAAAACGCCGCATCTGACGGAAAAGCGCTGAAGCGTTCAACTTTATAGTTAACAATTATTTTTTTATACAGCTTCAAAATTATATGTTATATTTATTAGAATTGTAGCTTTCGGACCAAGATCTGGTCAACCTAAGGAATTGAAATAAACTCTTATTTAGGAGTTGTATAGAGTAGAGTAAGATTTAATGGATAAAAGGATTAAACGATGAAGGATAAAAGGATAAAATGAATTTAGTGGATATACATTATAGTTATTTATGAATTAAGAGGGAAAAGTGACAAATTATTGCTGGAAAGTGAGAGTTGCTTTAAAGTGTTGAGCGGAATTTATTTAATAGTAATAATAATCCGTACTACTCCTCCACCTATGGCGTAATTGGTTACTGTCATCATTATTTGACAGAGAATTCTGAACCAATTACATTTTATTTTACCATAGGCCCCTGAACTATTACTAGTTATGCGAGCGTTAAGAGGAGAGGGGCATTATTATTATTGCCCATCTGCGCCTGCGACTTATAGATGGTAGAGGCACATTTCCAACATTTGTTGCAAGGGAATTTATTTGAAATTATTGAATTATTTGAAAACAATTCCCTTTTTGCTCATTAACATACAAACAATTTTCTACAATCACTGAAAAAATGTTATATACTATGCAAACTTTTCGATTGAGTTTTTCTAAAACGATGCTTATTTATTGGCTACTATAGATGACGCACGTTTCTTAGTTTTTTATCGAGCGGCGAGAGTTAAAAATGCTGCGAATGAAAGTCATCGATGTCAACATTTCATCATCAGTGTCGATCAAAAAAGCCTGCTTTATTTAGTGATGGTAAAAAAGTAATTTTACTTCTTGGAGTAACGAATATACAATATTCTTGATTGAAAATTATATATTCGCATACGTTACATTCAAAAATTAAAACTATTATTGTAATAAATAATACATTTTTATTGATACTCCTTTGTCAAGGCTGTGTATAAAATTTAATATTAAAATAGATTATCAGCCTTCATGAATTTCAACGTAAACATGTATTTCAATAGATTTATAATTTATTGTTTTAATTTATTATAAATTATAATTTATAGATTAATTGCAATTGTTTCCATTTTTTTATGAAAATACTATTTGAACGTTTTATACAGCGTGTCTAATAAAAGACGCCGCTGGCTATAACTCCTTTGTTTGTTGGCCGATTTAAAAAAAACAAAAACAAGATTAAATGGCTCCACATGTTCTACAAAGGGGCCCTAATTTGTTTATTTGCAAAATCAACTTTCATTTCAGCGATAGTCAACTTTTTTTTCAAATGGTTACATATATTTTCTTTTTTTTCTGGTAGAGATTATTTTTCTGTATCCAAAAATGTATAATAAGTTGGCTTTGGAATAGCCAATATGGAATATTCGTTACTGAAAAAAAATGTTTAAATAGTTTTTAATAGTTTCGGCGTGAAAAACAAAGCAAAAAACAAAACACAATGTGGAAAACAATGTGTAATATTTTATTAGAATAATTAAAAATATGCATCAGAAAATACACACGTATCTACAAAAGTTGCTCAAACTGACGGCCACCTTGTTGAATACTCAACTGACGTCTTCTCGTTATTGCATAAGTTGCATTTAATATACAATTAGAAGGTATTTCTCGTGTTTTCCACATTGTGTTAGCTTTGTTTTTCACGCCAAACTTCAAAAACTATTTAAACATTTTTTTGTCTGTAATATTTCATCAAAGCCAACTTGTTGTACATCTTTGGGTTCAGAAAAATAATCTACCAGAAAAAAAAATATATATACAGGGTGTCTCAAAATTGACGCCCGTCCTCTTGGGATATGATCAAGTAGACTAAAACAAATTGAAAAGTAAGAGTGGAAAATTTTCCGTTTGCCCTTTGTTATAGAGTTATTGATAAAAAACAAAAAAAAAACTTTTCTACTTTCCACTTTATTAAATGCTAATAATAGTAAAAAACTCAGTCATTAGTTATCAATAAAATCAGTTAAATTGTTTGTTTTTAACATTAAACTCTAATAGAAATGTATATTATAGTTAGTTGGGTTTTGGAGTAATACGAAAAAATGTATATGTTTTGTTTGTAACCACTGCATGAAAGTAAGGAGTGATACAAGAAATAAGAAATTTTATTGATTACAATTAAATATTTGACATAAAATATAGTATCATATTAAAAAAGAACGGTGTGTTGAGTTATTTAATAGTTATTTACGTAACCAGTTATACCAATATTGTACCAAACAATTATTTGGTAGTAAATATGTAAGTTTTCTTGGAATTATGAAATTTTAGTTCTGAATGCAAAAATTTTGATGAATATTACAAAATTTATATTCTAAATTGCAAAATTTGAATAGCTTTATGAAAATTTTGTTATAAATTGATAAGTTTCACTATAAAATGTAAAATATCAATGGCAATTCCAACATTCGTTTATAAATTATTAAATTTCAGCAGCGATTATCAAAATAATAAAATGCTGTTGTGCCTTACAAAAGGCACTTTCTCATTGCCACTTTTTCAGCTGTATAAGATAGCGTTTATAAATGTTCAGTACAACGTTTCGTTTCGAAGAAATCATCATCAACTTTATATTTTTATATAGCCTGTAAATAAAGTACACCCTGTATTAAATAGCATTTCCTATTACGAATTCAACGATTTATATCACAGTATGATTTATCATGTTTTTATTCATAAAAAAAAACTTGTTAATACATTTCGAACATGTTGGTGTAGCAGGCGTTGAAATGAGAGACGGAGACAAAATTCATCACATAATTTTATGATTTTGAGATAAATAAATGAACAAAACTATTCTCATAATACCACAGTGAAAAAAAATAAGATGTGTGATTATCAATAACTATAATGTTTTAATGATTAACAACTATTCTTGCTAAATTATTTTAGTTACTATCTTGGTACCTATTCTGGGTTAAAATTAGGTAATAATTGTTGTCTTCGTCGTCATTAAATGAACAGCACAATTCTCATACCACAGTAAACAAATAAAAAGTGTGGTTCTGAATAACTGTAATGTTTGAATATTTAACAACTATTCTTGCTAAATTATTTTTTTGTACAATTTAGGTACATATTCTGGGTTAAAATGATGTAATAATTTTTGTCTTCTTCGCCATTAAATGAACAGAACAATTCTCATATCACAGAAAACAAATAGTAAGTGTGGTCCTAAGTAGCTATAAGTAGCTATAATGTTTCAATGTTTAACAACTATTCTAGGTAAATTATTTTTAGTTACTATTTTGATGACTATTTTGGCAACAGGCGACTACCTAGGTATCTATAACTCCTTTTCACTACCTAGGTAGCTATAAAAAATAATATTGAAATATTCGTCCTTTTGATTTATTAGTATTTGACGATTTTATTTTTGTGATGAAATTAAATAAAAATCCTAGTAGCTTACGCGTTGCTAAGACTTGAGTTTGTTATTTATATATCAGTATATAACTAACTATTTGTCAATTTAATGAGAATTGAATTTGAAAAAATGCATACAAGTTATGATGTTTTAACTTCGTAAAAAGATGACATCGAAAGTGTTTGTTACTAGATTGGTAGTGAAAAAAAGTTTATTTTATGTTTTAAATTGTACTAACTGCAGTTTTAGAATTAATTTAGGTAAATAATAAATTAAGTAAGGGGAGTAAGTACCAGAGAAGTAAGTAAATTTACTGGTACTGGTACTGGTACTTTAATCCCCGGTGATATGACAACTACAAATCATGTTGTAAAATGAACCTACTTCGTTAAAAGATGACATCGAAAGTGTTTGTTACTAGATTGGTAGTGACAAAATATATGTTAATTATGAATTTTGGAGTGTTGAAATTTTTAGTAGAAGTTATAAATGATTTATCCACAAAGTATATCACTCAGTAAATAATTAATTAATTACAATATTTTAGTAAAAATTTGCAAACCTTTAATGAGAAAATGTAAAATTTTGATTACAAATTTAAAACTTCAATAGAAATTATGAAATTTTCATTGTAAGCGACAGAATTTATATGCTAATTTTCTACATTTTCTATACAAATCACAAAATTTTATAAAAATAAATAAAAATTTCATTAGATTTTTTTAACTAAAAATAGCAATGTTTCATAAATTACCTAGATTAATGGAACCTGCGAATTTTTAGTTAAAAGTTAACGGTTTTCCCCACAAATTATTTTCTGCACCAAATTATTAAATACTTCACAGACATTTTCAAAGAATATAATGGAAAGGGAATGGCGCCACGGGAAAATGTTAGTTCAAAGAGGGCGCTGCGAGTCAAATAAGTTTGGGACTTAAGATATACAATATAACATTTTTCCAGTCGCTAATGGTAAGTACACTGTTGTGACATTGATTTGATGGAAGTAAGCCCCACTTACCGATAAAGCTTTGGTTACAATGAACAACGGGAGGTAAGTAAAAACTTACCTCCCTCGGGGAAGTAAGTAAAATAATTTCAGTAGCGTTCTTTCTCTGACACAACTGTTATACGCATTTTGATAACGCCCCTTCGACTTCCCCGGCAGTAGGAAGGAACAGGCAGCATCTGCAACATCTTCAATTACCATTTCGTGTTTATTTGTATTGGAATTCATTTTACAACTGAACGAATGCAATTTCTGACACTCACTCTTTGTTTGAAAAATAGTCTTGGCAACCAAAGCCGCACTGATATTTTGTTCATGTTGCGAAAATAAATTTATCAAACACATCAATTAAACCAACTTCAGGAGTGGAAAAACAGTTATAAGCAATTCGAGAGGTAAGTTTTGACCAGTCTCGGACTCTATTGCTAGCCCTCGTTGTCACTCTGGTGCAAACTCGACCTCGACTGGTAAACAATACTTACCTCCCTTAATGCTTAAATAACTATTAAAACCATTGATTAACTATTTTTGCACGGACACAAATCGTAAGTTATCTGCTTCCAATGATTCACAGCACGATTCGCACAATTGTTTCTTTTTATAACTATAACTGAGTTATAGTTACATAACTAGCTTCGAACTTTTAAATGGTATACTCGTAATAACGACATGAAAATGCAAATTGGTATAATATTATGAATGGAATTATAACTCTTGAATTCTTACATTTTCAAACACGATTTTAATAATTTATAGACTTCTGGATTAAATAATAATAATGAATGAAGTGGCGCAGTAATCCAATCAGTATTGACACATGTTTATACGTATACGTATATGTGAGTATACAATATTTGATAAGTAGGTAATTCTGTGGTACCTACTCTTGATCTGCGAAGGTATTAAATAAGCGATGAATTATAGTTTTTGTGATTTATTTACGTGGCCAGCTGAAATTAAGTGCCTCGTTCCCCGTTCCAAGGCGAAAGGTTATTCTCTGGGTTATCCGTTGAGGGTGTTTGGGAGGAGAACGGCTGGATGTATTGATTTCAAATACATCTTCCATGGTGACGGAAGATGGAAGATGCAAGAGTATATCGTGCTGTATGCCGTGTGTGAGAGGAGAGGTGAGTAATGTGGTATAAGCTGTGTGGGCCATTAGCATAGGGCGTGCGGCCGCGACCTACCCCACGGCCCACGTGTGAGATCTACACGCCGATATCCGCTACTCCCACATCACAATAGCCTCACCAGCACCAGCTACTACCTATATGTACTTAGATAAGCGGACGTGTGACTTATGTTCCCTCGTTTATTTACCACTTCACTGAGCAAAACCGACGGACATCTTGCTCCTCCTGTCTTCGTTCCGTCTGGGCACTTATTTATTCGCCGCCAACCTTTCAGGCGCATCTCTTCCACATGAAAAATTACTGCTTCCAAAATAACGCCCGGAAAGTGCATCGCGTCTTCAGCGCCGCTAAGCTGCACGACCTTGAAACATTTTCCATTTAAAGCTTTCCCGCAATAATATCCACTTTACGACGAGTCAATGTCTAGACACCACGCAATTTTTCCCGATGAGGATAAATATTTTTCTTTTTATCAGTGAATCAGTGCGAAGCAAAAATAACCCATACAACATACATTACGGAATACATAATAATACAATACGTATATACATCACGGAAGAAAGTACGGGGAAGAAAACAAATGGAACACTTTAAAAATCAACCTAATAGAAAGAAGCAACAAAACTAAGTTGCGAAACGAAGAAGATAACAAATAAAGTGGAGGTGAACAAATAAAAGAGATAAGCAAGAAAATTATGGACAAAAAAACGGCAGAAATACCTAAGCACGACGAACAAAAAAGGCTATGAAAAAGTACCAACAACAAAGAAAGGTAGTAATAAGGGATGCCAAAAGGCCAAGGAAGAATCATGGAAAATGTTCGGAAAAAAAAAATTATAAAAATTATCGAGAAAACCAGAAACTGCTCTTCGGAACAATAAAGCAACTCATTCAAAAAAGAACGTACCATGATGAGCATAAAACGAAATTAATGCATTTTGTTTTTCGCATTATAAAATAATGCATTATTTTTAACTAGTCAATGCACAATTTCAATAAACCCTGGACTAGGATTGACTAAACAACTCTTAGAGGCTTAATTTTACTATTTAACACGGACTATAATTTTTCATTATCTTATAAGCACTATTATAAATTATTTTCCATTACATATTTAGAGATGTGCTCGTTTATTACAATGTGTGCAATTTAATTCAAAGAAACTATCGCATTGTCCATCTACGTTTCTTGTTCTGGAGCTCATTTCCCATTCCAAAAATAATTACTCGTTAATTAAAGCGAATCTAATTAATGCTAAAATGCCTGCTAAAACATTCACGAGTTGATTAAACGAGGCGATTGCAAGAAACATTATTTATGTATACACTAAGTGTACGGTTTCATAATCGTTTCAAATCTAATTAAATTAGTAGTATGAAACATTTCAATTGAATATATTTTTTATTAAAGCCGCATGTTTAAGTTTTTCGTATTTAAATAATATAGTACCAAGTTGGCAATTTTTGACATTATTATTTTTATGTAAAGCTTTTCAATGTAAAATTTTTACGTAAATGACAAAAAAATGCGATTCCGAAAACTTTATAAATCGACAAAAAAAATGCAATAGTTGAAAAACTAAGTATGTTAGTACCAGAGTTGGTCAAATGGGATAAAAGTTTTTTATTTTTGTGACTTTCAATATACTGAAACGAAATCCGAGATATCTTGCACAGTTCCTGAAATATTACTAAAAAACTGGAAAAGTGCACTTTCCTTTTCCTTTTATAACTTTTATGCTTTTGAAGGAAATTTTACGAAACATGGCACTCTTAATTTTTCAATGTAAGCTTTCTGATGACAGTGCCAAACATTTTCTGCGCCCAGTAGATGCACAAAGTTTCAAAGTCAACTTTGCGCAATATTGGATTTAAATAGCATTCAAATCGCGATTTCCACCATGTATAACATATGGGTATTCTGACATTATTTTGCACCAAAAATCGATAATTTAAAAATTTGTTGCAAAAATCAAACTGCTGTGGACTGCTCTAAAAATCAAGTTGCTATGGAATAACAAATTACCATTTTGACATTTCTTCATACAAAGAAAATAACTTCTGAGTTATTTTATTGTGTATAAAGTGCAAAAAAGGAGATAATATCTTGGATTAGTAAAAATGGCAAGATATTATTCTCAACATGAAAAAATGGACATGTACAATCTCTATGTAAGGAATTACAGAAATGCGACAGTCACATCTAGAATTTATGGTGAATTGTATCCCGAAACATGACAGCCAGATCCAACAACTTTTCGGCGTTTGTAGAATCGTATAAGATGTCAGATTACCTATGTTAAACATGGTTGAAATCGGTATTTTTCGCTTTTTTTGCAAAAGTTGACTATGCAAACTTAGGGATCTAGTTGGCGCAGAAAATGTTTAGCACTGTCATCAGAAAGCTCATGTCGGAAAATGTAAGAGTGCCAAGTTTCGTAAAGTTTCCTCCTAAAGTAAAAAAAAAATATAAAAGGAAAAGGAAAGTGCACTTTTTTAGTTTTTTAGCAATATTTCAGGAACTGTGCCCGGATTTGTTTTCAGAATATTAAAAGGCATGGAAATTCGTTTTCTTTTTGTTTGGCTTTGCTTCCCACACTTTTTTCACAATTCTGTGGTTGCCCATTCTTTGCATATGTCCCCACTATCCGAGCTGTCGTTTTTCTATGTATTGTTGTATTGGCTCTATGTTTAATTATTCTCTCATTTATAACAGTCAAATAACAGTCAAATAGTCATCATGATACTTTGATGGTTCTTGACAGATCATTGGAGGTTTGTACTTGAAAGAAAGTCTTTTATTATTTGCCCATAAACACAAAGACTCAAAACAATTTTTACACACCAAACTAGGAATCCACTACTTCATAATTGTCTCAAATGGAAACACAAAAGTAGTCCACGAATACTTGTTTTACAAAGTCCGACACATTCAAGCGCAATTTCTTAAACATATATTCGCTCAGAAAGCACAAAAGCATTTGGACTATTTACACAGATCCTTATGACGAAAACATCACTGTAGACATACAGAATCTAGTTTGTTACTAACGCTATATATATATATATATATATATATATATATATATATATATATATATATATATATATATATATATATATATATATATATATATATATATATATATATATATATATATATATATATATATATATATATATATATATATATATATATATATATATCTTCGTTCATGAAGTTCTTCCATTTAGTCCTGTCCTTCACAAGTTATTTCGCTTCTTTCCATGTTTTCCCTCTTTCTTCTATTATTGGTTTCATTCTGTCATCCCATGTCTTTCTCGGTCTTTCTTTCCTTTTCTCCTTTGTTTAGCTTTGCTTTCCCCACTTTTTTCACTATTCTTTGGTTTCCCATTCTTTGCATATGTCCCCACCATCCGAGCTGTTGTTTTTCCATGTATTGTTGTATTGGTTCTATGTCTAATTGTTCTCTTACTTTTGTGCTTCTTATTTTGTCTATTTTCGTTACTCCTTTGATTCTTGTTAGTACTTTCATTTCGCTTGCTTGTACTTTATTTTTTCCCGTTCGGTCCAGCTTCCACGTTTCGCATCCCCATGTTAGTATTGGTCGGTATATTGTTTTGTACAGTTTTTCTTTACTTATTTCTTTTTTGTTTATGATTGCCTGGTATAGTTTTTTAGTTTTTCTTATTCTGCTGTTTATTTCCGTCTCTTCATTTCCGTCTGCATTCAGTTCTACTCCCAGTTATTTCTATGTCTCTACTTGATCAAAGTTTTTGTTGCCAATTTATATTTGTATCTGCTACTGTTTCCCCACTACCATTACTATTGTTTTGTTTATGTTCAGCTTCATTCCTTTTGCCTTTAGTTCTGTGTTCCAAAAGTTTACTCTTTTTTGTAGCTGTTTTGTTGTTCTTGTTATTATTATTATATCATCTGCAAATGTTCCTTCCGAATTGTTATTGTTGTAACATTTCTTGTTACTCTCTGGTATGTATTTCTATATTATGTCGTCCATGTAGGTAATGAATAGTGTGGGATATAAACTCCCTGCGTGCCTTAGCCTATTTTTGGTTTTAAATGTTTCTGATAATGTGTTGTTGCATATTACTATGTTGGTGTTGTTTTCGTATATATTTTTTATTATCCTTATCATTTTGTCGTATACCTTCCTTTGTTTCAGTGTGTGCCATAGTTTCGCTCTTAGTACCTTATCGAATGCTTTCTCTAGATCTAGAAACGCAATGAATATTTTTGTATCTGCATCTCGTTTTTCGTATGTTTGTTTGAGCGTGAATATGTGGTCCTGTTCGCTTCTTCCGCTTCTAAATCCGCTCTGTTGATCTTGTAGTGTATTTTCTATTACTTTTTTTAACCTTTTGTCTATGATTTTTTCGTATATTTTCATCGGTGTGTTTAATAGGGATATTCCTCGGTAATTTTTACATTCCTTCCTATCCCCATTTTTAAATATCTATGGTATGACTGCTATTTGCCAGTCGCTCGGTGTTTTCTTCGTTTTCCACGCTTTCCTTATTATTTCCTGTAGCCTATCTTGTCCTTTTGTGCCCTTGTGTTTGATCATTTCATTGGCGATTCTGTCACTTCCTGCAGTTTTTCCGTTTTTCAGTTCCTTTATTGCTGTTTTCACTTCTTCTTCTGTTATATCTTCTCCCTCTTCATTATCTGCTTCTGTTCTATTTGTCTCTTTGTTCTCCTCCACATATTCTCTGGCTCGCAATAGTTCTTCAAAGTATTCCTTCCATCTTTCTGCTATTTCATTTTCTTCCCTAAGTACTTCTCCGTTTTTGCTTTTTATGACCCTCTCTGTTGCTTCTTTGTCTTGTCTGTTCCTTTTGATTACGCTGTATATTAGTTTTTCCGTGCTATTTCTTTCGAGTTTGTCTCCAAATTCTTCTCAATGCTTCTGTTTGTTCTTGAGTATTATCTGCTTTACCTTGTTTCTGGCGTTTTTATATTTTTCGTATTTCTTCATTGTTTTGTTATTGAGGTATTTTTTCCATGCCTGTTTCTTTATTTTTGCCTGGTCTCTTACTTCAGTTGACCACAAGGCTGTTCGTTTTTTGTTTGTTTATTTCTTGCAGGTTCCGCATATACTACTTGCCACTCTTATTATGCTTTCTTTGATGTTTTTCCACATTCGTTCTAAATTTTCTGTTTTCGTTCCTTTTTGAGTTGTATTTTTTATAGTTCTCTCTCCATTTCTTCTTTGTATTCTGTTTGCATGTCTTCACTGTTCAGGTTATAGTCTTTTATTTTGGTGCATACTCTCGTTCTCTTTGTTTGCTGTTCTGTTTTTGTTACGTTGTTGTTGTTTTTTTCTATTTCTGTTATCTCTAGGTAGTGGTCGCTCCCTATTTCCGCCCCCCTTCTTACTGTTTTGTCCATTATTTGGTTTTTGTTTATCTCTTCCGTTATTATATAGTCTATTATCGATTTTCTATCTCTCGCTTGTTCTGTTCTGATGAATGTGTGTATGTTTTTGTGTCTGAAGAATATGTTCGTGATTATTAGGTTGTGTACTATGCAGAAGTTTTGCAGTCTTCTTCCGTTGTCGTTTCTGGCGTTTTCTCCGTAATTCCCTATTGCGGCTTTGTATGTTGGGTCTTGTTATCCAACTATGCTGTTTAGGTCGCCTCCTATTCTTTCTTGGCGGTGGTGTCATCATCTTTTGGACTATATACCGTTATAATTGTGTTCGTTTTATTCGTTGTTTTGTTGATTAGTGTCACTGTTCTCTCTTCCTGTATATAAGCCATGCCACTCCTTTTGCCGCTCTCTTTTCTTCTTCCACTCTACTGTATATTAGTGTAAGTCCATTTCTAGTTTTTATTATTCCTTTTCCTTTCTTCTTTGTTGATGTATGTTTATAATACTTATAACAAATTAAAAGTCATTCAAAAGGATTAAGTTATCTCGGTCTAGACCGTGTCAGAGTGCATGCAGGTAGTTACTTACGGCCCTACAAATGACCACAATAAATTTGTAAATCTGCAGCTGTCGTATTTTTAATTATTTGTGTTTAAATTTCGCATACCTACTACTACCCATTTAAATGAAGGTGTGCGAGATTTTCCACGGGGCTAATAAAATGCAAAGTACATACAAAATGGATTGAGCTGTGCAGAAACGTTCGCACCACAGTAATTCTTTTTTGCCTGTGGCCCTATAAATAATTCATCCAAAACTAATGCCGCATGTGTTTTTGATAGCGCCGGATCGGGGCAAAAAATCTGCTGATTTTAGAGTGCGTGCAGGTGCGAGTGTATCGGACGGCTTGCAGAAAAAAAGGGCTGGACGGATCCGCACGATTTAAGGTTCGATTAAATTTTGTGTGGAATTAAGCCAGTATAGACGAGTTGTGGCAGTGTTTAGTGGACGGTGTCTGGTAGTGTGTGTTTGTGTGCAACTATGTATAACAAAACTTGTAAAACTGAACATGTCACCAACAGAGTCGCTTTCTATGGTAAATTCTCTATGTTTATAAGTTACAAAACCACAGTTTCACTTCTTTGTACCAAAATGTATTATTACTTTATTATATTCTTAGCGCATGCATGTTTAGAAAACCATGCAGCTTAATTTGGAATCTATCATAAATGAGAAAATCAAGTATATAAATTTCTTGAAACTTATTTAGCATATTTTGTATATTTCATGTCAGATTTGTATACAGTAGAAATACCTCAAGACAATTCTTTTAAAAATTTGACGAAGAGTATGTTGTTCTAAAATCGAGAATATAACTTTTTGAATTGACAAGTAATATAATTATCAAACACTGAAATTTCTTAAAATTTATACATTACTTATTTTGTATATTTCATGCTAGATTTGTATACAGTATACCTGAAGACAATTCAAGAATAATCATTCTCGCTATCCGACAGCAACAGAAATAATCTCTTTATTGATATGAAAATGTGAAGAATTACTGAATAATTTTTTGAATTGAATTGAATTGAATTGTTTATTATTAATCATCATCTTTGCAGACATTATACACATTACATTTGCAGAAATTATATTTATACATTAATTAGTTATGGTAAATCTAATGATTTTTATTGCCAATGTTCAACTGATACGAAGGTTAAGGTTATATCACACAATAATCTTCTTCTGCCAATCCACATTTCATGCAAAATTAAGTATTGAAACCACCCAAATCTGTATTCAGTAAACTGAAGACAATTTTACTAAAAATTCGATGAAGAGTCTAAATAAGGGAGAAAATTAAGAATATAACTTTCTGAATTTACCAATAAGGATTTCACTGGACAACAACACCGAACTTTTTTCTTGTTGCATGGCATCTGTTAATTGTTGTTTGCTAATTTGACGTCGCCGAATCGGAATCTATTCTCAGATTTTTTTCTAACAGATGAGTTTTTGAAACATAGGCAGCGTCACAAAATTTACTAAAAAATGAAGATTTACTATCAATAGCGTTAGTAACAAACTAAATTCTGTATACCTACAGTGATGTTTTCGTCTACAAGGTTCTGTGTAAATAGTCCAAATGATTTTGTGTTATCTGAGCGAATATATTTTTAAGAAATTGCGCTTGAATATGTCGGACTTTGTAAAACAAGTATTCGTGAACTTCTTCTGTGTTTCCATTAGAGACAATTCTGAAGTCATGGATTCCTAGTTTGGTGTGTAAAATTGTTTTCAGTCTTCGTGTTTATGGGCAAATAAGAAAAGACTTTCTTTCAAGTACAAACCTTGAATGATCTGTCAAAAACCATCAAAGTATCATAATGACTATTTGACTGTTATTTTTGTGTTGTTTGAATTAGAGCAATAAACTGCAAACATTGTTCTAAGTAGATTTATCCTAACATACAATCTGCTATTAGACCTGTTCTGGGTTCCAGTGATACATTAGTACCACAGGCATGTACAATATTCCAGGAACATTCAGGCAAGTTCAACCAATAAATTGGTAATTGTGACGATAGTAAGTACGGTGATTTTGTTTGCTTTTGCAAGGATCTGTATAAATAGTCCAAATGGTTTTGTGCTATTTGAGCGAATATATGTTTATGAACTTGGGCTTGAATGTGTCGGACTTTGTAAAACAAGAATTTGTAGAGTACTTCTGTGTTTCTATTAGAGACAATTATGAAGTCGTGTATTCCTTGTTTGGTGTGTAAAAATTGTTTTGAGTCTTTGTGTTTATGGGCAAATAAGAAAGGACTTTCTTTCAAGTACAAACCTCCAATGATCTGTCAAGAACCATCGAAGTATCATGATGACTATTTGACTGTTATTTTTGGGTTGTTTAAATTAGAGGAATAAACTGCAAACATTGTTCTAAGTAGATTTATCCTAACTTACAATCAGCTATTAGACCTGTTCTGGGTTTCAGTGATACATTAGTACCACAGGTATATACAATATTCCAGGAACATTCAGGTAAGTTCAACCAACAAATTGGTAATTGTGACGATAGTAAGTACGGCGATTTTGTTTGCTTTTGCAAATGGCATTTTTGATGACCCGCAGATTTGAAAATTAATATATGATACACATTTCACCAGTTGTATGACAAATAATGAGCAACAAGTCTGATATGACATCGTTTGGGTAGTGAAATCTTTCTTGGGGAATAAAAAGCATGAGAACTACTCTCAACACATTGACTAACTTGCTGGACTAAAATGCTGGACTTGGATGACTTCACAGTCATCTAGACCATTTTCCAGAAAATCTCAGCGATTCAAGCGATGAACAAGGGGGGCATTTCCACTAGGATATCTGTAGTAAGGAGGCCCAATACCAGTGTCATTGGAATGTAAATATGATGACTATTTTTGGACTTTCAGAATAGTACTAGTAGGTCGTCTCATGCCAGAAAATCGTATTAAAGGAAATTTCATTCAAATTAGGTTTGTTTAATTATATGCTACAGAGCATTCAAGAAAGTGGTGTCTACTTTTACGATGGCTACTAATAGATGGCACTTTTCAATATGGAAAATAAGTACATCTTGCAACATTGCTGAAATGTTTGCTAGGATACAAGAAAATAATATAAACTCTGTTCCATTTTTATTTTTAACTAAGTTGGCTCTATTGGGGTGACAGTATTGTTCGCCAATGTAAAAAGTCACTAGGCTTGAAAAAATAGGTTATATTTTAAGACAGCGGGCAACGTTGCCATCAAATTTGTGTATCTATTGAGTGAAGAATTTATTTGATATTTTTATTTTACAAAACAAATCAATCAAAGTGTAGTATAAAATTTACTTTAAACTTTATACACTTGAATGATTGAAGCGATAGTTTCATTAATTTAGAATATGAATTAGGCAACGTTGTTAGAAATCAGACATATAATCTTTTTTTACTGTCACATCTTTTTTTTTTGTGTAAAACTTTATAAAATGAAACCACAGCCTTCTTAGTTAAAAATAAAAATGGATAACAGAGTATAACTTGATCTTTAACCTGTTTTTTTACTCTGTTGTTGTCCTTTTCATATTTTCCTTCGCTGTCTATTATTGCTCCTAGATACTTGAATTCTTGCACGTGTTCCAGCTGTTCTCCGCTTATTCGTATGTTGGTTATTTTGTTCTCCTTTGTTATCACCATCACTTTTGTTTTTCTCTATTTATCTTCAGATTCCTTTTATTTAGAGCCTCCTTCCATATTTCCACATTGTCTTTCAGTTTCTTTTTCTGTTTCTGCGAATATCACTATATCATCTGCAAATGCACACTCTTTTATTTCTATATTCCTCATTTTCCTGTATCCTACGTATATTCCTTTTGTTCTCAGTCTTGTTTCTTTTATTATATAGTCCATTATTGATATGAATAACAGTGGTTTGTCCGACTGTTCGACTCCGTGGTTTGTCCTGAATTCTTCTGCCTGACTGTTTCCGGTTCTTATGTAATTTCTCGTTTCATTGTAAAATGACTGGATTGCCTTTATTTATTCCCCACCTGCCCTTTTCTTCCTCTAGTCCCTTCCATATTTCCTCCCGTGGTATACTGTCAAAAGCCTTTTCTAGATCTATGAAACATAGGTATCCTTCTTTGTTATACTCTTGAATTTTTTCAGTTATCTGTTTTATCGTAAAGATTTGGTCCTGCACACTATGTCCTAGTCTGAACTCGCTCTGGGAGTCGTATAGTTGGTATTCTATTATTTTCCTTAGCTTCGTCTCAAGAATTCTCTCGTATATTTATCCCGGTACACTGAGAAGTGATATGCCTCTGTAGTTGTTACATTGTCTGCTGTCTCCCTCCATATACACTGGTATTATCACTGCTAAAGAGCAGAGGTAAAACCTGGAAACAAGCAAAGGACCTAACAAAAGATAGAAAACAGTGAATGGAGTCCTACAAACTGAAGAACTAAAACCCCGACACACAAGAGGGTGCAAGGGGTTAATGATTAAGAAAGAAAGAATTATCACTGCTACCTCCCAGTCTTTTGGTATTCTTTTGTGTTTTAATGCCAGTTTGCAGATCTCTAGTAGCCGCTGTTGTCCTTTCTTTCCCATATATTTAATTTCCTCGGGTGTAATACCCGACCTTTTTAATGATAACGTATGAGGTCCAAGTTGACGCCCCTAATACCGTATCTGTTTAGTTTACAACACAAATCATTGTGATCAATGATGTCAAATGCCTTGGTTAAGTCAATTAATAGTGCCAGAGGTACCTTGTTATCATCTCGACAATGCACATCGTATCGAATGAAATCAAAAATTGCAATATTTATCTCTTAGCCCCTCGTAAAGACATGTTGATTGGTGCTAAACAGATTGCAATGATTGAAAAAGTTTACAATACGATTATATAATACTTTTGCAAATACCTTTGAGACTGTACATAAGAGACTTATTGGTCTAAAGTTGTTAAAATCGCCTGTATCGCCACGTTTGTGTATTGGTATAACAATGGCTATTTTAAAAAAAATCCGGAAAGACGCCTGAAGAAAGCGATAGATTTATTAAATAGGTTAAATGCCTCGCAACATAAAGTGCGCAAAGTTTTAATGTTTTAGCAATAATCTCATCCACACCTGCGCTGTTAGAATTCTTTAAGTTACTGATAATAAGAGTGATTTCATTTTCCACGGTTGGTTCCCTAAATATGCTTTTGGGATTATATGGTATCTGAGTTTTATATTTGTGAGTTGGCATAGTTTTTAAAATATTTTTTATTGTATTTACGAAAAAAATATTCATGTCATGTGCAGTTTGTTCTTCCTCATTCCGAAGAACAGAGAAATTTTTATTGACATTATTTGTTTTAACGGAAAAGCTATTTATAACTTGCCATGATGCCTTGGATATGTTGCTACTTATTCGCAGTTTATTTATTATATGGTTTATGCGTTCTTCTTGCAGAAGAAAGTTATACATTTTGTTATGTTGGTTGTATAATGTTTTGAGCTCCGGTACGTTACGTGAAACCACAACCTCAAGATTATTTTTAGCTTTATTCAGCAATTTTGTGTGATTTTCTTTATCGGAAAGGAGGAGTTGTGGGCATGTTGGAGTTGACTCATGAATGTATTCCAAGCTGCATTTACATCTTGGCACCTGTAGACTTCATCCCAATTAGAAATATTAATCATGTGCATAAAAAAAATGATTATAAATTCGCATATATTTAAAGTGTGTTATGAAGGTTCATTTTCCGGATATTTTGTGGAAAATGAATAATATGCGCTACGTGGTCAGAGAAATTAGTAGGATTTTTTCTTACTCTTAAAGCTAGAGATCTGGTTAAATAGGCAATATTGTGCAGTTGTATATGCTGGTTCAGATTATGATGAAACATTTTCAAAAGTCCGACCAGTTTAAAAGTTATTCTAAAAAAACTAAAAATCGTGATTTTCTAAAAACTCCGATATCTTCATAATTATTAAAGATGCGGAAAAAAGTTTAAAATGAAAGTTACTTGGTTCGATCGCACAAACTTAAGAATCAAATCAAAACAAAAGTCAAGATGGCGGTTTCTGAGATATTAATACAAACTTTCTTATTTTACATGGCCGCCATATTTGATTTTTATACGTCTTGAACCAGCATACAAAACTGCATGACATTGCCCATTTAACCAGCTCTAGCTTTCAAAATAAGAAAGATACCCATGCAATCCTACTCTATTTAGGACACCCTGTATTAGCAAAATATAATTTGTACACATGTTTCTTGACGTTTTTTTAGTTCGTACAATAAACCAGTCCAGTTTAAAAGCAGTTTCTAAAACTAGAAATTGACGACAGGGCGCGAAAAATTAGCTTGCGCGGTTTTCTACTACTATATGTTTTGCTAGTATTTAATCTGGAAAAGTTATTAAATGCATGAATGCGTTGCAATACAAACGGGCAGCTTACGGCGAGCGGATCACCCTTTCTGATAATTTTTATTTTTTCGTTGATTTCGTAATCAATGTGGACTGTGATGCGCGCGTTGTTCTTTTGTCTCCTTCGCAAATAGAGTTTTGCATGGATAGATCTAATCTGAAAGTAACTTAACAAATGAGCGAGCACGGGGCATATTAAATATGTCGGTGTATAAACACGAAGTAATCGAAGCGCGGATTCGTATGACTTATTTGCAGTCGGCTGTCGATGCGAAAGGCTAAAGGGGTCCACGGCGGGACACATTGCACATGCAATCCACTGCATCCGCCTCCCTGTGACAAAAAACAGAACAGCGTCGGTGCGCTGCTTGAACTTTTTTCACAAATAATCTGCTATAATGTTGTCATTTGAGCGAAAGATTTGACTTTGATTAAACATTCGATGCGCTCCCGTAATGAGTTGCCCCCTGGAAGCGGCCGCTCCCTTTTTTTGCACGTTGTTTTATTTTAGAACATGGGATGCACTTTTCATGGAACTAATCGGCGAATGCGAAAAGGCAATTTTTCCGCACAGGGTGACAATCACGACTTTAGGCCGACGAATGCACAAGCCATACGATAACGATCGACGAGATGAAATGAGCGGAATCGGGCGGAACCGGAGTGTACTTAGCGCACGAGCGATTTAATCCGAGACGGATAACGCCGTATTAATATGAAATGGGCTTTTAAGGCCACTGATAAATGCGAACCAGCGACCGAAAAATGCCAGAGCGGTCGGGACTTGTGAGAAATGCACCCCGTCGTCATTGTCATAATTCACGGGAATGCACGAGTGGCACGGGATAGGTCGCAATACACAAGCGGGCACAGATAACGATCATAAAGTTCAGAAAGTTCTGCTTCCGTTTGTCTCTGTTATGAGAGTTATTCTATACGAACCTTCGGCTCTTGTAGGTCACAGTGGGATAGATGCATGGCGGCATCATTACAACTATACAACTACACGACATCAGGTCACAATTTTTAACCCAATTTTTCCCACCGCCCAACTTTCGCAATGATGCAATAGATTTAGCATGAAATGTACAAAATATACGTTAAATAAATTTTGAGAAATTTCAGTGATTGATAACACAGCACAACAATATTTTGGTTGCATGAAATTTTATGTTTCAATCTAAATGGGTATAACACCCTTATATCAAATATTTAGTCTGTTTTCCTGTGGCAACTCAAGTTTTAAAGATACGATGTGGGGGAACTTTTAATAAAAATATATAGAGCGTTCAAGAAAGTGGCGTCCGGTGTCCACTTTTCAAATTAGTGCCAACAGATGGAACTCTTGACATAAAATATTTGTGATATATGGAAACATCACAAAACAGCGTCAGTATCAGAAAACAACAAACACACTACCCAGTAAAAAAAAAAAACACCCAACTATAAGTCCAAGGGAGGAACCGAAAACGAAGTAAAGAGCTTCTTACATAATGTAAGATCCTTAAAAAATAAAACAGAAGAAATAGAGCTAATACCAAGCCACCACAACCACCCCCATATAACAGCCCTAATATAGCCTTAATATAATAACTAAAACATGGCTAACAAGTAATATAGAACACTTACACCTACTAGATCAATACAAAGTAGAATTCCATTCAAGAATCAACAAAAAAGGAGGAGGCATAGCAATATATATCAGGAAAGACATAAGTAAAGACATCAGAAAAGACAAGAGTATATAGTAAAACAAAATAGAAATGCTCACAATAAAACTTACCGACCAGCAAGTACATGTAACGACCATATATAACCCCCACCCCACTCAACACATAGAACACCGAAAGAAAAACTCACAGCTCGATATGGTGCTAGTGGAGATCGAAACATGGAAAAATAAAGAGGAGACCATGAAAGCAAAGAGCAATAAGCCGAGCAAGAACAAAATATACATTGACCATGACCTGACAGCTACAGAAAGAGAAATACAGAGAGATATTAGAAGCATTGCAAGAGAAGAGAGGACGAAAGGGAATAGAGTAAAGATTGGATACAAAAAACCGAATATAAACGATAAAACATATAAATGGAACCACCGCAAAGAGGGATTAGAGCTCACCGAGATTCAGAATAGGACAAAATAATTTATAGTTCAAATCGTATTGATAAAATATAGTGGTCTGAACAGTTATAAGTCAAAGAGAAAAATGTAATTTAATAGACAAATGATTGATAGAATAATAAATATTATTAAACTTCTTTGAAGACGAGACGCAACGTCATACAGGCCAAGAGTTTGAATCATGCTACTAGACATCTACATAGCGAAAATTTGGGCAACTTTTAATAGGCCTTAGATCAAGTATTTAAATTTGATCTGGTGAATGTGTTTCGTTTCTGTCAAATACTACAGTTAAATAAATTATTACGAAATCTAATAATAAGATTTAAATTTAAAAAAAATATATCAAAATAGTAGCAGAAAAAATAAATACTGCTGAAATTTATTCAATAGCAGTAGACTAGACTAGTACCACTCAAAATGTGTACAATAGACCAACGCTCGTTAATATTTAAATATGTTCTTAAAAACCAAACGAAGAATGGGTTAATCTCCATTTGAGAAACAAGAGAAAATGTAGTTGGTGGGCTGAAGAATGGCACTTTAAAAAATATTCTGCAAATACGGAATGTTGAGTCACCTTTGCATGTAGAAGTAAAATTGGTGTTAGAAACAATTGAGAAACCCAAAAAGCCGAACAGTAATGTGAGGGCAATGGCAAAAAGTTTCACAGACAATATTTAAAATACGAGGTAATTTTAACAGCAACGATATTTTCAAAAGATTCAGCATGACTGGACCACGATTAAAATATTTGAAGGGCTACAGGGAGTAATGATTACAATTTCTTCATTTTTATTCCATTTTTATTCCATTTTTATTGAAATAGAGCTGATGGTGCTATGTTGTAGCATGGGAAAATTTGTTTCGACACGTGAAGTAAAACAGTGAAAAACGATCACCGTTCGCTTCAAAAACGAAAAAATAGAATATGATGTTGACTTAAAACGATCAGAGATCTAGATAAAGAAAAATAATTAATAGACGAACCCCCTAGTGGACAATAATCGATAATCATAATAATATTTCATCAAAAATTTGTATTTCATTTGAAAATATATTGTTTGTATGTACGTACCTATACTGTACTGTACCCTACATAAGAAATCTAAAGATACGATTAAAAACGATCAGAGTCCAAGACTTGTTAATAAAAAAAATATTGTTTTAATAGTTTTACTTATGTGTTTTTCGTGTTTTTGCTCAATATTTTAATTCACATCTTGTCAATTATAATCAGTTAGTTTTTTCATTCAGCCTTTCTGTCCTTTATTAGACTTGAAACTTTCAATTTAGTTTTCTGGAAAACGACCAATTTGTACTCTGATCGTTTTTCCTGCAGCCCTTCATTTACAAATAGCATTGCTACAAATCTACACAGATTGTGCAAAGTGCAAAAGTACCATTACAGAAGTTCCAAAGAATTGCGACTTGGTAAAATATCTTTCAGACTAATTCGCAGTATGGGTGGAAGAAAATTTAGTACATAATGAAGTACATAATTCTGAAATGACATTTGAGACAATATTGAATGAACTGTGGAAAAAAAGTAATTCGTATGCCGAAAGAATGGAGAAAAATGCGGAGATGAAACATTAGATGATGAACATGACAAATGCAGGTTTGAAACATTTAATGTAATAATAGATACCGTAATCAGGTCTATGATAAAACGATTCCAAAATACCTTTGATGTTTGTAAAGATCTATCTGTATTAGATCCACAAAATTTTGATGAAATTAAACCAAATATTCCGAAAAAGATCGACTTCTCTCTATATTGAAGACTTTAACTAATAAATTACAAACAAAAATTGTAATTTTACATTAGAAAATTCAATAGAAGAACTTTAAGATTTGAAATTTTTGGAACAAAATATTTGTGATATGTTAATAGTAGACCAAAATCTTGAACTGCAGATAGACTTTATAGAAGAACATATAGAAAAATCAAGCAAGCATGTGTGAGCATGTGGCAAAACAAATGAAGAAATACTAACATGTAGAAGTTGCAAAACTGTGCTACTAGTTGTAACTACGTGATTTTTAAATACAATTTATTTCCAGAAGTGTACTCCACCTTATACCCAATACTTATACTCTAGTCTAGCGTATTTAGAACTCTTCCGATATCTCAAGTTTCGTGCAAAAAATATTTCCTAACGCTTAAATATGTAGAAATTGATTATGGTCGACGATATCTCACACTCGCCTTAAAGTTCTTATGTTCATGAGTTATGAGAAAGAGAATTTAAATGAACTAAATAATAAAGAAATTGTAACCGCGTTAGGTAATTCCAGTTCTCTTCAATCAAAAAAGTTATGTTTTAAAGTAAAAATATTATATATTTTTATTTTTTCTTATTTACTTCTGCGTTTTATTTACTTCTGTAATACATTTAGTTTTTTAATTGTTGAAAAATTTTGCAGAAACTTTTACTTCTTTTCATTATAACCTCTTAAAACTGACATTTGAGCACTGATTCTTTCTGATTCTTTTAACTTTTGTCCACATTTTATATATTGCGCTGGTGACTGTATTTCCTGCGCCGGTTTTGCTGGTCCCACAGCCAAGAAACAGGATACAGACATAGAACAAAAAAAGATAATTTCGAGAAAAATATATAGATATAAATTTGGTACATGGAATATAAAGGGAAAGAAGAGGAACTCACAAAGGAAATGGAGAAGGCAAACCTGCAGATACCCGCGATAACTGAAACAAAAAAGAAAGGACAAGGTACGATAGTATTAGAGGGAAGATATGTACTATACTATAGCGGAGTGAGTGAATCCGAAAACGCAAGTATAGGGGTGGTAATATTACTGACGGAAGAAAAAGCCCAAGAAGTTAAAGAATGGAAATACATAACAAAGAGAATCATGATGATAGAACTGGAAAATAAACAGGAAGGGAGAATGGGGATCGTAATAGTGTACGGGCCGAATGACGACGACAGCAAAGATTCTAAGAACACATTTTGGGAAGAATTACAGCAAACCGTAGAAAAAACTAGAGGACAGATAATAGTGGCAGGAGATTTTAACAGTAGGGTGGGTAATAAAACGGAAGGGTATGAGGGGATAATAAGAAAGCACGGAAAAATAGCAAAAAACAGCAAAGGGAAAATAATGCTAGACTTGTGTCTAATAAACAACATGGTGATGGTAAATACCAGGTTTAGACACAAAGAAATCCACAAATACACGAGAGAGATGAGAAGTAGAAAAAAGTCAATAATAGATTATATACTGGTAGAAAAGGAGAGCAGCAAAAAGGTTATTGATGCAAGAGTGAGAAGAGGAGCGGAAATAGGAAGCGACCACTATCTACTGACCATGACAATAACCGAAACACGAAATGATAGTGCAATACAAAGTAAAGAGGGGAAAAACAAACAGAAAATAACTGTCAAAACTCACGAGCTAAAAAAGCAGCAGATACGGAAAGAATACGAAATACTAGTAGAAAGGGGATTCAAAGAGGAAACGGACAAGTAAGAAACAGAGGTTGAATTAATATGGGAAAAGTTCAAAATAAACAATAAAGCAAACAATGTGGTGGAACAAGAAGGTAAAGGAGGAAGTAACAACGAAGAAATTAATATGGAAAAGTACCTGCAGACAGGAACAGAAAAAGGACTACGAGAGATACAAGAAACAGAAAAAAGGGCTAAAGAAGAAATACAAAGTGCCAAAGCAATAGCTTGGGAGGAGTTTGGAGAGAAGATGAAAGAAGCTAGTAGAGGGAACCAGAAACTTTTCTGGAAAGTATTAAAAAATCTCAGAACAGAGAAAAAAAACAGCCAAAACAATTAAAGACTAAAAAGGAGTAGTACTGACAAAAGAAGAGGAAGTCATGAACAGATGGAAAGAACACTTCAAGGAGCTGCTTGAAGGAGAGGATCGAAAGACGGAACAACCCAATCAATGAAACAAAAAAGAAGAGGGATGTAAAAGTCAGTCAGGAGAAATAAAGGAGAAAACAATAACAGAGGCAGAATTTATAAAAGCAATAGACAGTACAAAGCTAGGAAAGGCCCTATGACCCGAAAGGCCATTAATTGACTTAACCAAGGCATTTGACATCATTGATCACAATATTTTGTGTTGTAAACTAAACAGATACGGTATTAGGGGCATCAACTTGGACCTCATACAACTTATTGACTATAACGGGTATCTATCTGTATGAACATTACTTTATAATTTTAACAACAAAGATTATTTCTGCAGATATAACCACCTACACAGCTATGACACTTGACACCACGTAAATTATGCGATACCAATCTGTAGGTTAAGTCTGACTAGCAAAAGTCCCTGTGTTCAGGCACTTATAATATTCAACCAACTACCTCATCATATAAAAATAATTAAAAACAGCCTAGAATTCAAGAAACAGCTACATGTATATTTATGTCGAATTGAACATTATTCTCTAGATGACTTTTTTAGATATGGATTAGCTTATGTACTTTTAGTTTGTGTTTGTGACTTTTTTCTTATTTAGAGATATATTCACATGTGTTATTTATATATACATTATGTATTTAATTTTGTGTGTGTGTATAAAAAAATAAATAAAAAAAAGATACCCTTGCAATCCCACTCTATTTAGGACACCCTGTATACAGTAGGAGATTTTGTTATTATTGATGTTTCAATAAACTTATTTGTGCTTATCTCAAACCCTGATTAGCCCCTATCAGATGTACCGAATGATTTTTAGATACCTAGAAAATCTTGTTTTTCAAAACGATGAAAATTAAAATAGTGTATTTGTTTGGAAATCGATTTGTGAATTTACAATTATTCTAGTTGTTTGATTAATAATATGCAAATGTCGGTAGGGGTGTTTTGTGTAAGAATATGGACGCTCGGAAAAGCGGAAAATAGTGGAAATAAGTTTGCAAGCATCTGGCGCCTCCGCAATTTGCCCTAGCTGGTAAATTGGTGGACGAGATTTACAACGTCCGCGGATAATTCAGCGTGCCGGGTTAAGTGTGAAAATAGAATTGAGTAAGTTCGCATCTGCAATTGTGCGATTAGCGGAGCATTTCCGGGTCCGCATGAATAGCATGGCCGTGCAGTAGATGGTATCTGAGGGCGGCATGGACTCAGCGGGTGGCCACTGGCCAAGCTGCACGATCCGACAAGAATGCACCGAGCTACCACTGAATCGCATTACTTTACTTTTTTCCTGCCGTTCGTTTTATTCGAGTGCACGCACAGTATAATGTAAATACCGTACCGTATATTAACATGAGGCCAGATAGAAAATGTTGGCTGCCTGAAAAAGCACGCCATATTTATGGCGTGAAGAGCGCCGAGAAATATTATAAACATTCGCGCGCGCATATTTACAAGACAATTACATATTCTCCTCGAGCATCGAACAATTTCGCTCAGCTCTTCGTGTTTTCAAAAAATATTCTTGCAAAAAATCTATTACAATGCCTCTGGCGCACGCTTCTGAGTGAAGCACTTCTAAACCACAACTGGCTCTTGCATATTATTTTACATATAAGTATGTGATTCATGGAAGTTTTGTGTACCGACAATGTTGTGTGTGTGTTTTTCCTCGGCTATTTTTATAGTAAATATCACATGCCAAATAAAGTTCTGAAACAACGATCGAATTTTTTTTTCAAAGCCATTTCCAAATGGCTAAAACTTATTGAGAATGTTCGTTATTTACCTATTCAAAAGTATTATTAGATTATAGTCCATATGCTATCATTGAATAGCTCATTAGATAAGCACTCAGAATATGGAGCTATATACTGGGTGTTCCATTTGAAAAAAAGAGTTTTAGCCATTTGAAAATACCAAAATTGTATCGTTGTTTCAGAAAACCTTGTGTATTCTACGTGGCTCAAAATATTGTGTATGTTTTGGCACTTTGCTTGACTACTTGCATACGCAGATTCTTTCATTAATCTCTTATAATAAGGTTTTGTTGAATATTTTTCCACGTCCATGATTTTTCGTTAAATTTGATTAAATTGTGAATAAGTTGGCAACGTTACATGTGATCCCTGAAAGTTAAGATAATTTATGAAGCCTTCGTGAAGCAGATTCTAAAATTGAAACAATATACAGGGTGGTCTATTTATATAAGAGACCAAATTTTGTGTCCCGGATTAATAGTACACTCTGTACAATCATAAATAATTTTAAAAAGTAGCACATCAAGGGTCCAATAACTTCCAATCAGATTTTGGTCTCAATTTTCATTAGTATAGCAGCAATGGTCCCAGCGAGGATAGGTGGGCTGTATACAGGACGAGTCAATAGGACGGGCAAGATCGATTACACATACACAGTTAATGATATCGAAATGAACCAAACGGCACTGCAAACTAGAGTCCAAAGTGCAGTTTGTAAAATTATTTTTTCATATACAGGGTGTTCCATTTTTGCAGGGCAGCCTTCGACCTAGTTTTTTTTTAAATGGCACCCCATGTATAAATTTACATATTTGAATTTGCCCTTTTTTGGGCTTTATAAATCCGTTTAGGTTTTGCAATTCGCTTTAACCGTTCAGAAGTTGTATATGTTTTTCTAAAATTTAATGCATTTCTAGTCACTTATTAAAAAAATCGCAGGGCACTTGTTTTCTAGGATATCGGATTGAGACTTTGACAGATTCTAAACAACTGTCTGGGGTATCTCTTGGCGGTAAGGTCATCGATTTGCATTATGGCATCATCTTGCTGTGGGGCATTAATTTTGGTAAACATTGAAGGGCCATAACTTAATTTTTATAAATAGCACACCCTACATTTCATTACTTAGTCGTATTCAGCATCTCATTTTACCTCTGTTTCGCCCCTAATATGTTTTTTTAAAAAGATCATAGTTTGAGAAATAATTTGGATTTTTTGAAAAATGAACCCAGATCTCATCGATATAAACTTTACGTGCATTCAATATCAATTGTTTTTGTCATATCAACATCAAAGTGACATTTTTTGTATGACACATTGTAATTTTTGTCGTGAACATGAAATTTTCGCATGGTGAAATAGTTTAATTCAAATGTTTTTGCTACTGATTTGTTATGCCTCAATAGATTCTGGTCACCAGCAACGGTTTGCGCTGTCACCGTGTACATAAACCATATCCACCATTTCATTATCAGAAAATTTCATTTAGAAAATGCGCTAAGAAAAATAAAACGTGTCGTACAATAAATGTCACTTTGACGTTGGCATGGCAGAATTAAATGATTTTCATGGCACGCTAAGTTTATATTGATGAGATCTGTGTGATTTTTTAAAAAAATCAGAATTATCTCTCAACTATCAACTTTGAAGAAAAAAATATAAGGGGCAAAAAAGATGTAAACTGAGACCCTGAATTGGACTAAGTACTAAACTATAGGGTGTGCTATTTAGAAAAAATCAAGTTATGGTACTTCAAAGTTTACCAAAATTAATGTGTCATTGCAAGGTGATGCCACAATGCAGATAGGCGGTCTTACCGAAAGAAGATACCTCAGTCAATTGTTTAGGCTCAGGCAAAGTCCCAACTTGATATTCCAGAAACCAAGTGCCCTACGATTTTTTTAATAAGTGCCTGTAAACGCATTAATTTTTAGAAAAACGTGCACAACTTCTGAACGGTTAAAGCGAATTGCAAAAACTAAACGGATTTATAAAACCCTAAAAAAGCCAAATTCAAATATGCAAGTTTATACAGAGGGTGCCGTTTAAAAAAACTAGGTCGACGGCTGCCCTGCAAAAATGAAGCACCCTGTATATGGAAAAATAATCTTACAAACTGCACTTTGGCCTCTAGTTTGCAGTGCCGTTTGGTTCATTTCGATATCATTAACTGTGTAGGTGTAATCGAGCCAGCCCGTCCTATTGACTCACCCTGTATATAGGATGAGTTTTTATTAAATTTAAAGCATTGTGATCTGAGAAACCACAAAAAATAGAGATTCGGTTACATGAGGAAAGAGTTGTCATTTTAAGAGCTTATGCAAGATATGCTTTTGTTTCTTGAAAACAGGCCATAGTTTTTGAGTTACAATACGACATGTTTTTCATAGTCATAGCTAGCTTTGACATGTTGAAATTGGACACTTTTTTCTCTTTATAACGATAAAAGGTTTCATAAATATATGAGATGCAGGAATTTTCTATTAGAATAGAAAACATAATAGAATTCTCGTAGTAAGAGGAAAAAAAAGTTTTCCATGCCAAACTCTGTTGTTGATACTCTCAATAATACAACTAGCCCTGTATCGTGTTTATTTGTCAAATTAAGTAATAATTTTCATAATGTTAATTTTCGAAGATGGCCTTTATTTGTCAAAGTAAGTATAGCAAACCTTGTATCGCTATAAAGAACCATTTTAAAAATTAAAGTTTGTATTACTAATAACTGAAAAACTGCGGTCTTTTTTCAAAAAACAAAAGTATATCTTGTATAAGCTCTTAAAAGGTCAACTCTTTCCTCATAAAGTATCAGTCATTATAGTTAAAAAAAAATTAAAAAAAGGTTACTGTAAAATTTACAATTATTACTGTTCTAATATTATTTAAAAATATCAAATTTCCATTTTTGCTGTCAAAATTTCATTAATAGGGTAAACGCAGTCATGGTTAAATTAATGTTGCAACTTGTAATCTATTTTTTGAAAAAAAAAAACTATAGACGAGGAGAATTCGTATGTGTCCATTTTCTGATACTAAAAGGTGTACTTACCAAATACAGATTTTTTTAAAATAGTTTCAGTCTAGAACTTCATATAATATTGATTTTCTCGAAACCTGTATCATTAATAGCAATATCTCGATTATCACAATGTATTCATAACTTAAAACGAAAATTCGGGAAAAACAAAAAAAGTTGTAAGACTTCCGATATCCAATTGTTTAATAATTAGATATATTTTATATGAATCATATATTCTTATAATTTATGATATTTGTTTTGGCTCATGATTTATCTATTTCTATATCTATTGAATTTAATGACTATCTTTATTGACTCAAAAAGTATTAGTTAGTTTTGGATAAAATATGTATATTTAAGCAAGTTCACATGTCATACAATTGTCATGCAACCATGTGACACATGTTCCCACAACATAGATAATGGTAGTGTTTATGTCCACCAATATTATCCGTACATCAGTTGGAAATTTGTAGTAACGTCAATGACTTCACACATTGATCAATTCTAGGTGCCCGCAAAACTGCTCAATGTATGTCACCACTACATGAAATATGTCACCGTTTGGGCCTTCCAATGCCACATTCCATTTATTATTTAGGATTCACTAACTAGGTTGTGATAGATACAATTTTGTTAAATATATCCTGTAAATTGTTTTGTATGACTGATATTAATGAATTTGCAATATGATAATTTACAACTCGTTTATACTCATTACACAAAACAACCAATAATTTGCCACAGTATTGCCCAGTTATTATTGAAATTATACTTTAATATTTTATACTTATTGCCTGGAGAACATTATCGTTTTTAGATTTCAGCTATAAATTTAGAATAAGATTTATTAAAGAAGAAATTTCGATAATTTTATTTATTTCATTTGACGAGCCTTTAGTTTTATTTCTGTAATTTTGTAATGTTTCTCACTTAAACTTAATCTTCATTTGATTAAAATTCATGTTACTAATTACTCATAATTAAATAATGTTTTGCCACTTTAGCGAAGAGATATTATTGAGGTTATATATTAATCATTTATAGTTATTCCCGGAAGAGTATTATCCTTTCTACGTTTCATTTTAAATTTATAATGACTAATTACAAATGACTATTTATAATGATGAATGATTTGATATATTTCATTTTAATTGATATTGATATTGATATTATTATGACTTCTGGCAGCTTGTGAGGGAAATTGTTAATCATATCTACTGCGGTAAATATAATTGGATATAGTAACATTTTCCTGTCTGAATGAGAATGAAACCGGATAGATTACCTTATCGATCTCCACGACATCGCTCAAAGCGTATGCCAGAAATTAATAAAGCTCTCTAAGAACTGCATATATTGTATCGACGTCGCTTTTAGCACGACGCCTACAATATATTGAGAGGGAACATGATTTTGGTAACGCAAATTATAAATAATTTACGGGATATTGGTTTTTGGTAACTTTGGAAGTTGATTATTTCTACTCAATTTTGGAATAATTAATATTATTTTGAAAACAGTAACTTTTAAATAAATCGGATAATACCCTTTATAATGATATTGGCGTATACTATTGACGAAGATATTAACGGCATGAACCAACTAATCTTCACGCATGCTAACGATTCTATTTATTTTTATTAACACTTGAGGCTTAAACTTGGAGGCTGGAGGCTGGAGGCTGGAGAGAGAGAGAGAGTCATCAGCTTGGTCGTTAGGGCCTCGTCTGTGATTTATATAATTGCGTCACCAAGCATCGACCACGTCTTATATTAATGATTATAAAATTCCGCGTACTTTCCTTTGTAATCTATTCAAAGTGAATTCGTATTTATTCAGATTACATATTATTTCCCCAAATGATCACCCCTTCCTATTCTAACACAATACCTGGCCTTTGCGTGTGTTTTCAAAGTTTATACCGCAGTATGAAATTGTTTAAAATTACTCCAAACATCTCAATTAATATCAGTCATTTTTCGTGGTTTTATATTTAATCAATTTATATAAAATATGGATATTCCAAACCCTTACAAAGTGTGTAATGAAAAAGTGTGATAAATTAATGAAATCATAATTTACAGGCTGAAACTCGGCAAAAAAGTGATTTTGTTAAAGCATGCAAAAAGTATCCAATTTTGCTCCCCAATATTCTCCTACCTCGGGAGAAAATACCTCTGGGCCTGGCTCTCAAGTATTATTTTAAAATTTGTAACTGCATCGTTTACTCGGGGGTTCACTTCTTGTGAATACGGGGGTGGCAATCCCGAGGTACCCTAGCTGGATTCTCACTTTATTTCAACATGTCTTGGGTGAGATCCCTTCTATCTTTCAGTTTTCCTATGAGATCTCTCTTGATCAACTCTTTTAGAGCATTCGAGGGCTAAAGGTCTCCATTTTATTAAAACTTTTCTTCAACACTCCAACTCACCAACCCGTCTGGCCAGCGTGGTGTTTTACGGCTAAAATCCACCCAAATATCATGGTGATTTATAAAACAAAGGAATTGAGTCTCCAGGTGGGTAAAGTCAAATCCCACACCTCTAAGGTCTGCCTCACGGAATCTGGGGAGGCAAAAAATCGCATATGACTCCAAACAAACACCTGCGTAAACGTAAAGTTAACTTGACAATTGGAACATATAATATCCGTTTGATAAAATTCGATGATTACCAACCTAGAGAACAAGCTGGCTTCAGGAAGAGATTCAGCATACAAGACCATCTGCTGACAATGATGATCTTAATAGAGAGAGTAAACGAATACAAAATACCATTATTCGTAGCATATGTAGATTTCGAAAAAGCTTCCGATTGCGTAGAATATTGGGCAATAAAGAACTCCCTAATAAACAGCCGGATAGATTATAGATACACTACCCTACTGTCAAACACCTATCAATAACTACAACATTAGTACAAATATATGAAGGAACTAAACCAATAACGATTGCAAGGGGCGTAAGACAAGGAGACACTATATCACCAAAATTATTTAGTCAAGCATTGGAGGATGTTTTTAAAAATCTGGAATGGGATGAATGTGGCATTAAAATATGTGGACAATGATTAAATCACTTTAGGTACGCGGACGACATAGCATTATTTGCCAACAATAAAGCAGAGCTACAGAAGATGTTAAGAGAGCTACACCATCAAGCCTCAAAGATTGGTCTTAAAATGAATTATTCGAAAACAAAGATACTAACTATTACAGAGGAAGATGCTACAGTACACATAGGAAACAAATCAATCGAACAAGTTACCGAATATATACAGGGTCCGTCATTTCTCGTCCCGTCTTCTACAGCTCAGTTACTAATTGAGTTAGGATTTTGATATTTTGCAGAATTTACTTGCATTCTAGGGTGTATTTCAGGAAAATATTTTTGATTATACAGGGTGTCCCAAAAAGGTGTGACGTCATCATGATGTATATTTTTAGATTGCATGGTATATTTTGTGTTGCTTATTTGGGTGCCCCTTATGGATGCGTACATACCCATAAAAAAAATTTGAAATCGCTTAAGTGATATTAGCACAAAAGAATAAAAACTGAAAAAAAATAGTTTTGCACCATTGGATAAGAAAATTAATAAGGGGTAAAAATAGTGCCTCGTTAATAAAACCATACAAGGTACTCATTAAATAAGGTCTCACAGTTGCGCTAACCAAGTTTTATTGATATGCATTATACAGAGTGTCCAAAATTTAGTGTCAAACTTTTCAAACTTTGAAGCACTTTATTTTTTTAATTTTAAATTGGAACCCCTGTAAATTTTTATGCCATTCCATGTGGAATTAAAAGACAAACTTTTTTCCTAATTACAACCCTATCTCAATTCCTAACACATTAAAAGGTGCAGTAAACTCGCTTGAGAATGTTTTACTGGCATATTTCTTAAATTTGTTTCAACAAATTAAATCTTCGACTGTATGGTCTCACCATTCTATGGTAAGAGCCATGTTATGCCATCAATTAATCAACCATTTACTTTTTTATTTTTGCTGCCGAATAATATTTTTCGGCTTATAACGAAAAAGACCGTTATCTAGCAACTATGGTCTTTAACAAAATGATAGCGCTTTAGTCCAGATTTTCATACCGAAAAAGTACTACCTTATGATGCAATCGAATAAAAAATAATTTTGGTATCTTAGGTATTTTTAAACTTTTATATTACTACAGTCAACATTGGCTCTTGTCACTGTGATAAACTTTAATGTCAATAAATTGTTTTTCAAACCCCCCTTCGATTTTGATTAATTAAAATGGCCATTGGAATTGTTGATAAATCGAGTTTTCTGCACATAACTTTTAATGTGTTAGGAATTGCGATAGAGTTGTTATTAGGAAAAATGTTTGTCTTTAAATTCTACATGGAGTGACATAAAAATATACACGTGCTATAATTTAAAATAAGAAAAATAAAGTGCTTTAAAATTTGAAAAGTTTGACACTACATTTTGGACACTTTGTTTAATGCATATCAATAAAACTTGGTTAACGCAACTGTCAAACCTTACTTAATGAGTTCCTTGTATGGTTTTATTAACAAGGTATATTTTTATCTCTTATTAATTTTCTTAACCAATGGTGCAAAAATGATTTTTTTCAGTTTTAATTTTTTTGTGCTAAAATCACTTAACCGATTTTAATAAAATTTTATGGGTATGTATTCATCCATAAAGGTCACCCAACTAAGCAACAAAAAATATACCATGCAATTTAAAAATATACATCATCATGACGTCACACTTTTTTGGGACACCCGCAAATATTTTCCTGAAATACGCCCCAGAATGCAAGTAAATCCTGCAATATATCAAAATCCTAACTCAATCAGTAACTGATCTATAGAAGACGGGAGGTGAAATAACGGACCCTGTATATACCTGGGACAACTAATAAAACTCAACAAATATAATCAAACCAGCGAAATAAAAAGAAGGGTTAGGCTTGCATGGGTAGCTTTCGGAAAGCTGAGTTTTATGATAAAAAAACAAGAAGTACCCACAGTACCTAAAAACAAGAATTTTTAATCAGTGCATACTTCCTGTCTTTACATACGGGGCACAAGTATGGACATTCACAAAGGCCAATATGGAGAAAACTGTTGCAGCTCAGAGAGCTATGGAAAGACAGATGCTCCATATACGACTATCAGATAGAAAAATAAACGTATGGATCCGAGAAAAAACTAAAGTTAAAGATGTAAGAGAGGAAGCTGCAAAGCTAAAATGGAAATATGCTGGTCACAACATCAGACAAATCGACGAAAGATGGAACAAACTTATTGTACACTGGAGACCATGGGAAAATACGAGAGGACGAGGAAGGCCACAAATGCGTTGGGCAGACGACATTAGGAAACATGCAGGAATGAAATGGACTGAAACAGCAAGTAGTAGAGAGGAATGGAAGCAACTTGGGGAGGCCTATGTCCAAAGATGGACGACAGAAGGCTGAAAAGAAGAAAAGAACTGCATCATAAGCCGTAATTTCTAATTGTGTAATTTAAATTGTTTTGTCATTTGATGAAGCTTATGGGTGGTATTACTATTATAGTAATTATTGGATAGGAAGTGCGAGCATCCACGCTGATTTTCAATTCTCAGCGACTCTGATTTATTATTAATATCAGTCTCGTCCATCACATCATTCCATTCCAATATCGCCGAAACATTCAGGGCATAAATCTGAATACTGAATAAGTTGGTGTACAAAAATGTAAAACCATATAATTTCCACGTAAAGCAATCTGCCGAGAACGGGTTCAGTATTCGCCATGGCTTGACTGCAAAGTCATCGCCGCGAATGCAAACGCCGGCGAAGTCTACGCGTGACATTCTTAGAATCGAACGTCGTGGTGCGTTGAGATGGTCGAGGTGGTGGAAGTGGTGGAGGTGGTGCGAAGGAGGTCCACTCCACCCGCCGGGGTAACGGCCGATGATGAGATCGCACGAATAAATCAATTCGCATTCCCGGCTGCTTCGTTACCGTAAACCACGAGCTGCACTAAACTACTTCCATCCCGACGTCAAGCTCTCAACACGGCACACCGGTGCTTCGTTGCTCTGACGTGGGGGCGTCGAGGGCCCCCCGAGAGAGATGCACGCATGCCTTGCGTAATTTTAATGCGGGTACCGAACCTGTCTGATAGCTGAAACGTGTCGACATCTATACGATATCCCGGTATGAAATAAATTTAAGTCGCTGAAAGTGTTGAGTAATGACTGTTATAAGGATTATAAGAAATAAGATGAGTGTGATGGCCTGGCCGGCGTGCACGCTCGCAATTAAGGATGCATTTCTAGTCTTAATAAAATAATCTTACCGCGAAGGATTTGTCATAAATATTTTCATGTACGTCCAGAAACTACAAAAGGGCAGCACAATAACTTGTTAGAACTTCGCATTTGAATTCCGTATTTTTGTAGAAACGTGTACAGATAAAATAATCGAGTCAACAATGGCTTAAAATAAATATCTGCGCGCATGAATAAGACTTTTTTGTCTTTGATGAAGGTGAACTAGCAACATTTTGCACGGTAAACTGCTTTGTTCCTAATGCACGGCTATTTATCTTGGGACGTTGAAAAATGAGTCGCATTACAATTAATACGTGACATGATGTGCAGCTTCCTCCAAGAGCTGCTGTTTACATGTGTGTTTACTGTTATCCTTGCACATCTCCTAGTAATGGGCGGACATTGAACATACGCGCCTAAGAAATAATATCTCATAAAACACCTCCAGGTACAAGCATCGGCTTGGAATAAACTCGCTCACACTTAATTCACGAATCACTCCTATGACGATTTTGTGGCGACGATTAATTACCCCGCGCAATTCCGAGAAACGTTAAATAATCGTAAAACGTAAGTTAAACGACCCCCCCCCCCCCCCTTCACCAATGGACCCATGCCCAAGCTCTGCATATTTATGCAAAATCATTTATATCCCCGTTTTCCGGCTAGACGTTATCCAGACGCTTGTATGTGTTGCAGAACGGCGTTGGCACGGTGGCGTATCACACACCCTAAACTAAATTAACAGTCAGTGCGCCGTGTTTTACTGAACCATATTTATGAAATCGTAAAGTCTACAGTGAAGGAAGGTTATATGGCCTCGCCTTTATGCAGGCCAATTTGCACCGCCTTTTCTATATACCCGCACCGTGAAATATGTCCTTAAACACCCTAACGCTTCCATCCGCTCTGCTGGATAAATTCGCGTCCTGCAGATCACAACACCCTGCGGCCGATGCTGTCCTAACACCGGCAATCAAGACGAGCGTGTCATATAAGCCATTAATAAGTAACGTGCCAACACTTGGTTCCTCCGGCGCACTATGAAACAAAACTAAATTGTTACTTTTAAGTAAAACTGTTATAGGAATTATAATTCCTGCTTGGTCTCAAACTGCCAATTCAGTTATAAAAACATTGATTTATTTATACAGGCTGTGGGCAAAAACAATTTTTTTAAATCTTATTTTGACACTTATTCATTTACTATTTGTAAAAATAATTTAAAATTACATCTAAATTATAAAAAAATATTATATAATGATTCAAACAATCCCAGAAATGCAGAAAATAATACTGAAAACTTAAAAAATCGACTACGAAAGGCATTTGCATCGATAACTATTGAAGAAATACAAAACAGTTTTCAGGAGTTCCACACCAGGCTTGAACTGTGTGAAGAAAATGGTGGGGGATTGTTTAAATTATGTTATTTTTCTGAAGTGTCAAAATTAGATATAAATAAGTCAATGTTTTAATATCTGAAATGGTAGTTTCAGACCAAGCATTAATTTGAATTCCTATAACATTTTTACTTAACAGTAAATATAAAAAAAAACATTTTGTAAACTCAATCCGGGGACATACTGTATACTAGAATTGAAAAAAAATGCTAGATTTTTTAAAATTTCTTTAAGGTATCCGAGAGATACTTTGTAGTATATGTTATATGCAGCATTATTCACTACATAAATATTAGTTTATGAGCAATAATAAGCGATTATCTTAACCCGATTCATTAAATTCACAGAAAGGGCCTACCTACAGAACCTTGAGGGATACCTTTCACCATATGCATATTCATACCATATGCATATTCACCATATGCAGCATTATTCACCAGACATGGATGATAAAGAGAACGAAAATGATTTCGATACTAAAGAGAAGATAAAAAGAATTTTGGAAGCAATATCAATGGAGATCAACATGGAAAAGGACCTGGACGAAGTAAAGAGATTAGGCAGATATAAACAGGAAGAGCAAGACCGATCCTTATCAAACTGGAGAAAGAACAAACAAGAACAGCAATTCTAAGGAACGCCAAACATCTCAAGGGATCTAACATATGGGTGGACCAGGACTACATGAAAAAAGTTCAAGAAGAGAGGAAAATATTGATTGAGCAATTGAAGGATGAGAGGAAAATAGGACACAGAGCCACAATAAGGTACAATAAACTGATAATAGACACGGAACAGAAGAATGATGCAGCACAAACCACATTTAAACGAACGTTAGCTGATAGATCGCCCCAAGGAAGTCCACTGGATTAGGAGCTCAAAAAGGTGACAAGAACAAGACCAAATGGTCAAAAAAACTAAGTGAAGTGAAGGGACAAAAAGATGACGACACCGGCAAGGATCAGGACAAAGAACAAAACGGGCAGATCAGAAAAAAGGAAGAAAAATGGAATTAAAGGAAGAAATAATGATATAGAAATCAAGTTCAGTATTGCTACATGGAACGTTAGAGGAACAAACCACCCTGGAGCACTAAAAATATTGGTTAATGAACAAAAAAGCTAATGTGAGCATAGCGGCGTTGCAAGAAACAAATCAGAAAGGAGATAGTATAACAAAAATAAATGAACACATTCTCTGTAATAGTGGAGGACAATTTAGAAGATTGGGCACAGGTTTTCTAATAAACAACAAATACAAGGATGCCATTATTACGTTTAAAGCGGTTTCCGAAAGAATGTGTTACCTAAGAATAAGAGGGAAATGCTCAAACATAAGTATATTGAACATACATGCACCGACGGAGGAAAAGAGCGACGACGAAAAAGAAATCTATTATGAAGCTTTAGAAGAAGAACTCGAAAAGATCCCTAAGCATGACATTAAGCTAGTAATAGGAGATTGCAATGCGAAAATAGGAAGAGAAAATATGTTTAAGCCAGTAATAGGCAACTTCAGTAAACATGAAGAAACAAATGAGAATGGTATGAGGCTAATAGAGTTTGCGGCTACGAACAAAATATTGATAAAAAGTACGTTTTTTTGGAAAAAATGTATATACAAAGGCATGTGGATGGCACCAAACGGCACGTACACAAACCAAATAGAGCACGTGCTGATAGAGGAGAAACATGCAGCGCTCATACAAGACATCAGAAGCATGAGAGGCCCAAATATAGACTCTGATCATTTTATGGTCAGGATAATACTGAAAATGCATGCGCATACAGAAATAAAAGAAACAAATAGGAAAGAAAACGGAAACAGATCGAGTGGAATGGAAAAACTATCCAAGAATATGCTGAGAGGATTGAGAAACAATACGAAACTTTAGACAAACTAAGACGTGGACTAAGACTCAGGAAACATGGAAGAAAATGCAGAGTGTGATACAGGAGTCCTTCAAATTGATAGAACGTGCAGAAACGAAGAAAAAGAAGAAATGGTTCGATGCGGAATGCGAAAATTTAGTCAAACAAAAGAACAACGCGAGAGCAATATGGCTGCAGAAAAACACTCAAGCTAACAAACTAATTTATAAAGATCTTAGATGCCAACAAAAACAAGTGTGCAGAAGAAAGAAACGAGAAGACAACGAAGAGAGAATAGAACAAATAGAGGAGCATTACAGACACAAAGAGATTCGAAACTTGTACCAAAAAGTAAAGAGAGAAAACACAAGATACACGACAAAACCCATATACGTCAGAAATAAAGCCGGGGAACTGACGGGAGAGCTGGAAGAGAAATTAATGATACGGGAAGAGTACTTTGTAGATTTATTGAATGTAGAAACGAAACTTTCTGAAAATAACGAAGATAGAAATACGGAAGCGCGAAATGTAGCTGAAGTGCAAGAACCCACAGAACTGAAGTCAGAGAAGTGCTAACTAATTTTAAAATCAACAAAAGTCCCGGGACAATGAAATAACTGCAGAAATGCTAAAAAACGGGGGCCCAAAACTTCCAGAACAAATTTATGAATTAATTAAGACGGTGTGGAAGGAAGAAAAAATTCCGGCAGACTGGGGAAAAGTAGTTATACACCCAATATTCAAAAAAGGAGACCCAATGGAGTGCAAAAATTACCAAGGTATTGCCTTATGGGATGTGATATACAAGATATTTGCCACAATACTGAAAAATCTAACAGACTAACAGCTCACTCAGAAAAGATAACTGGCGAATACCAATGCGGATTTAGACCTAATAGAACTGTAACCGATAAAATTTTTACTCTTAAAGAAATACAGAGGAACTGCTACGAGTATAAGATCCCTCTATTTGTACTATTCATAGATTTCAAACAAGCATATGATTCAGTAAAACGTCCAGAAATGTACAGAGCATTGAGAATATTGAAAGTATCGGAAAAAATAGTGAAAGTGGTTGAAATGACTCTTAGAGACACAACAAACACAATTAGAGTGGATGGCACGCAAACAAATACTTTTAGGATCAACAATGGGCTGAGACAAAGAGATCCATTATCATGTTCGCTGTTCAATTTGGTGCTGGAAATAGTTATAAGAAGAGGGGACCTAAATAGAAATAAATTGATATACAGTGAAGAGCATCAGTGCATAGCTTATGCAGATGACTTAACAGTTATTGGAAAATCTAGAAAAGAGTTGATCAGAACAATCAGAAAACTGGAAATGGAAGCAAACATTCTTCACTCATTTATAGAATTTTATGCATTTTTTTCTGTTGCCTGTTTGTTCCTTTGCTTGCTTCTAACTCTTCCCATTTTCCGCAGTGTTTTGCTTATTGTGCCGTTCCATGTTTCCTGTGGTCTTCCTCTTGCTCTCTTCCCGTCTGCTCTTGCCTCCCACACTTGTTTAACTTGCCTCTCTTCACTAAGTCTGTTTATGTGCCCGAACCATCTTAATTGTCCCACTTCTATTTTATTCATGATCGAAGTGGTTCACAACCTCTCCCTTATTTCTACATTGCACAGTCCTTCCTTGTCACTCCTTCCACTCTCCTTAAGTACTTCATTTCAGTCGCTTGTATTTCAGATTTTTGTCTTGTGTCAATCACCCACGTCTCACTCCCGTATGTCAGTATTTGTGCAAAGATTGTTCTGAAAACTGTCATCTTCGTATTTTTTGATATTGCTTTCTTGTTTATGAACGCTCTTCTTAGTGCACTAGACATTCTTCCTGTTGTTTTTACTCTGTTGTTGATGTCCTTTTCATATTTTCCTGGACTGTCTATTATTGTTCCTAGATACTTAAATTCTTGCACCTGTTCTATCTGTTCTCCGCTTATTCGTATGTTGGTTATTTTGTTCTCCTTTGTTATCACCATCACTTTTGTTATTTCTCTATTTATCTTCAGATGCCTTTTATTTAGAGCCTCCTTCCGTATTTCCACATTCTCTTTCAGTTGTTTTCCTGTCTCTGCGAATATCGCTGTATCATCTGCAAATGCACATTCTTTTATTTCTATATTCCTCATATTCCTGTATCCTATGTATATTCCTTTGGTTCTCAGTCTTGTTTCTTGTATTATATCGTCCATTATTGATATGAATAACAGTGGGCTTAGTATTCCTCCCTGTCTCACTCCCTCAGGTTTGTCCTGAATTCTTCTCTCTGTCTGTTTCCGGTTCTTATGTAGTTTCTCGTTACTTTGAATAATGACTCGATTGCCTTAATTAATTCCCCACTTGCCCTTTTTTCTCTAGTCACTTCCATATTTCCTCCCGTGGTACACCCTCAAAAGCCTTTTCTAGATCTATGAAACATAGGTATCATTCTTTGTTATACTCCCGATTTTTGTCAGTTCTCTGTATTATCGTAAAGATTTGGTCATGCACACTGTGTCCAGGTCTTAACCTAATCTGGGAGTGAGCGAAGGCCAACGAAGGCTTGGAAAATCGATAATTATAAATCAAATTGTAAAAATTTAGACTGAATACACCAACTGTGGTAATAAAGTTTTTCGAGAATGGACACTTGGAAAACGGAGAATTTGGAAACTAAAACTCCAAAACACAAAGAAAAAATATAACCGGAGCCACAAAAATCGATATGTGGAAACATTGAGACATGGAATATCAAAACATCGAAAATCGATAATTAAGGATCAAGACTTGGGAACATAAGGAACATAAAATAATAATAAAAATGATAAATAATAAATAAAAATTATAATAATTCTGCAAAGTTCTCGTTATAGTTTCATATATTTCTTAAGCAAATTTTACAGTAGTACTCACTAGAATTAAAGCTAATTATTTCCAAATCCTACAATCATCAGAGAATCTTAAATTGTCGATTAAAATCCATACAAATCCCAACAAACCCAGAAATATCATGTTTTTACAGAAATACTAAATCTGTATTTGCAAGTAATGATAACATAGCGGTAACTGTACTAGCATAGATAGATTTATATAATCCGTTTAACACATAATTGGCTCAAAGACTTAATATCAATTAACTGTGAAACATCGATCATTGTTTTGTAGTAAACATCCATAATACCATTTAATTGAATTGTATTTAATACAGATTGCTAAATCTGTATTGAATTCACCTCTGCTAATAAAGAGGTGTAAACCGATTGGAAATCATATATTGAAATGAACATGAATTCCACACTTTGATGTATTGTACTATTGTGTGCCGGAATTACAATTTATAACTAATTTTAGTGGAGATTTAAATAAAATTCATATTTCATTACATTATATTTCTTCATTGCATTTACTATAGCACATAAACATTTAAAAATGTGTATATTTTTCTACTTCTACACTTCAATTGATATATTAAATATTCGCTACCTATATCTAAATGATAGTCATTTAGAAACAAATTTTTCATTAAGTTACAAGTTTATCTAAAAAACCATGACAATGACAGATATAAAATTAATTAGTTTTGACAGCTGTGCATGGGGAATTGGTGATTTGTGTTCTTAATAAATTGTTGCTTTTTTTAAATAAAATCATTAAACATGTCGAATAGTGATAGTGATACGGAAAATTTAACCCCACCGGACATTGTGAACCACAAGAGCCAGAAACAAGTTATTATCACTGAAATCGTAAAAAACTTAGGAGAAATTTTACTCTAATTTTATGGATAATTGGTCACTCTTTAGCGACGGTGATTAGCCATGGCAGTGGAAATATGATGTGCTGTTTAAATAAACAAATATTAATGAACTGGCAAACACTCAAGGCAAATTCCTAGTTGCATGTACTAAGGTAATGGTTTTAAATCACTTCTAAATGCTGAACATTAACAAAGGAAATTAATCGTTGTTCTTTTTCGTAAATGCAGTAGGCTTTTGATGTATGTTAAAGTTGGCTTAATATGAAGGTAGGTGTATATTAAACAAATGTAACGTACAACCAAAACATGAGGTGCAGCAGTACATCAGCCCCTGATGACTGATAGCGCGAGGTTATGCCGCACACGCCCCCGCCTCATTAGGCGCAACGTGCGTCACACACTCATACACACACTGCGGTAGATGCACAACTTTTAACATTTGCTCTCAGACAACTCTCATTACAGCCGTATGATCTACGTCCAGCTCAGAGACCATTACTCGCAGCCTCGTTATTGATGGCGCTGGGAGTAAATAAACAGCTATTTTCGAATAATTTGCCCTTCGGTATCTCGTGTGAAAATCTTCAGCACACACCGAATGATAAAACAGTAATTTCAGATGTTCCTGCGGTTAGCAAAACTTCACCGGGAATAACTAATGTCCAAAGACATTATGTGGGACGTAACTGGAGCGCAGTTTCTTTTTACGGCCAGGATGATGTTAATTATTTAAGAGTGGCTGGGGAAATGATGAAAATGCAACGTGCCGGAAATAATTCATGATCATCCTGATGAAAAATCGAAGCTTAGATTTGCAGGAAACTTATATTGTCCTTCCAGACAACATACTTATGAAATTTATAATATAAGAAAAATTGGCACCAGCATTACTTGAATAAATAAAGATTTTCAAAGGCAAATGAAAACACATTTATATATGATTTACAAATGTGATAGAAAGCTCTACAATTGTTTCTGTATCATGACCGTTTTTTATAATTTAATAATTTTTAATTAACAAAAATTCATAACACAATAACCTAAGAGTACACTAGGCTGATTTCAATGACACTTTTAATAGTCATATGTTTCAATGTTTTAATCTTTGGGTAAAGATATAATTATTGACGCATCAACAAGTACCTACCCATCAATTTTTTTATATAATTTAAAAAAATAAAATGTCTATTTAACCGGAAATTCAGACTACATATGTTATTATCTGTTTACGCTTGGCGTCACCCGGAATACACAATATCTGTATGTGGGGGTGCTACCAACATTTTTCAGCTGGAAAGCCCACAAAGCTGTCGAGAGGCTCCGATTTTGAATCACCGTTCAGAGCGACACCTCTTGCAGTTATTCAAGGATAATCAATACTTAAATGTACTGGCCGTGTGACCTTTGCAAAAAAGCTGTCTACGTTATTAATAACTAATCTGATTATCCTTGTACTACAATAATCATCACGGCTGTAACAAGGCCTTTCAGATAAAATGCAACAAATATTTTTGAAACTCTTAAATATTTTAAATAAAGAACACAAGAGAGCAAAATCAAATGGTAATATTTATTCGATTGTAAAACGTAATTATTTACAGAAACTTTGCAATCTTTAACATTACTAAATTCAGTTATTATTTCAGAATAGTCTAAAACTGGGAATTAATGTTGAGTGAGAGAATGTCGATTACAGTACGTATTTTATTCTTTATAAAACACTAAATGATCACCTTCTGAAAATAATATATTTCTATGTTATTGTTAGGGTTTAATTATTTTAACACAATAATTATGATTTACCCCACGTTGAGGGTGCCAAATGCCACGTTATAGACAATGCCCCACGTTCGGGTGTTTAAAATGTGCTGTTATACTGCGTCTATTAACTGCGTAGATTTATTATTGGGTTGATAATTAAGAATAATAAAATTGTTACTTACTTTTGTTATTATGAATTTTATTATTTTGTTTATTTTTCTCAGGGTTTAAAAGTGGGATCAAAATAAATTAGATGACAGGCAAAGAATATTTATTTTAATTAATATTTATTATAATATTAAATATTTAGATAATTGATAACAAAACAAACACTACACTAATTCAATATGAAACAAAATGAACGCTTGACAATAGAAAGCAAGTCCTATCTCTAATTAACAAACCAACACTATCAATATTTAATAACAATAATTCCCTAAGTTCCTAATTCGCACATTTAACTCCCTAATTGAGTAGTACTTTTAGTAAATTCTACCTGGCATTCATATTTATATTCCTGGTGAATAGCGGCAACTCGCAGTGGTGATCGGCAATCCTGGTTGCGGTTGTCGAATTAGTAAATTCGATTAAGTCGGCACCAATTCCCTCGATTCAAAGTCCTGCTGTCCTCGGTTGATCCTCTTCATAGTTGACGTTCTCGCTGAATCGTCTTTGGGGTTGAAGTACTCGTTGAATCCTCTTAGACTCCTTTCAGCTGTTCCGTGTTCATAATGATTCCCTAGTTTACGTCGAGTGTTTACAGATTCTCGAACGCAAATAATTACTGCCCCCAAATTGATTATATCCGCGTAAATAGAACGTAAATCACTGTTTTGGAATAACGCGTGAATATAAATAAATATTGTTCGACGATATTTGTTTCTGTACAACTGTTTTCTTTTTCTCTGCTGACCGACGTGGATGCTCCGGGATCTAAAGTGAATCTCCTTGTTTATCGGCGTTCAGCCTTTTTAAAACCTCGGTTAAACAAGTGATTTTCGCTTGTTAAAATCCGCCTACGTTGATCCAAATAAGCGTGTAAATTGTCGAGTTGCTATCCGAATCCAGTTTGTAACCAGGGCAACGAATCAACAAATTATAATTATGATTATAATTATCCATATATCGGTGAAACCATAATTCCAATTGTGATTTGAATCTGATAATTGAGATCCTTGTTTTTTTCTGCGTCTAATCTAATGAGTAATCTAATGCGTCTAATGAGTTTGAATTTTCCATTGAATTTTATACATATTACTGACTCATTACAATTATTTTACGTTAATTGTGCCCTGAATTAATTATAATTCTAGCTGTACAAATCCTATTTGACTACCTAAGTAATCCTATTAATATATAAATACCCTAAATCTAATATATTCAGTATAATTTTCTATAAACAAAATCCTATCTAACCTATACTATAAAATAACAAATTAAATCTATTAAATAACATCACAATATATTATAATAAATATATAAATCCAAGTGTTTCCTTAAAGTTTAGTTGACTTAAGAGCTATTAAAATTAACAAACTTTACTTTTATGGACTTGAAGAAAAAATGCTAAAAATTAAACTAAAATACAAATGGTCTGCCCATGAACTTAAATAATATTTGTATTAAAAGCTAATATTATTAATAGTGTATGTCCTCCTCTTGCAGCACTACATGCTTCTAATCATTCTCGAGAAAAAGGCCTGGGACGGGTGGTCTGAATCACCCTGTATAAGCATATCATTGGAAAACAAAAGATTACAGTTAAAAGCAAATATCTCCTGAATGACGCATTGAATAATAATTCAATTAAAAACCTTACTGTCTAATATATCATTAAATATCAGCAATAAATTGTATTAATATTGCTAGGCTAGTTTTTGAGATGTCGCTAATGAAATAACAGCTGTAGAGTAGCATATCACCTATCCAGGTTATCTCAAGAATCATACATTGGATACTAATCAAAGTTAATATATTAAATAGAAATATATCAGTCAATATTAGATATAAATTGTATCTATATTTATACGCTTGTTTTTGGGATATCGTTAAGAAGTCACATCAATATTTGAAAATACCACTGGAAATCACGTGATTGCACTAAGAAGCAAATATCTCAACAATTACGCATTGAATATTAGTGCAATTAAATACATCTAAAAACAACATATCACTCAATAGCAGAGTTAAACTGTGTTAATATAGATACGCTGGTTTTTGAAATATCGCTAATAAAGTACCTTTAATATTTAAGAATATAATTGGAAAACAAAAGATTACAAATATTTACACGATGACGCAATGAATATTAATTCAATTAAAAACCTTTCTGACTAATATCTCACTAAATATCAGCAATAAATTGTATTAATATTGATAGGCTAGTTTTTAAGATATAGCTAATAAAGTACCTTTAATATTTAAGAATATCATTGGAATACAAAAGATTACAGTTAAAAGCAAATTTCTCCTGAACGACGCTTTGAATATTAATTCAATTAAAAACCATACTAACTAATATATCATTAAATATCAGCAATAAATTGTATTAATATTGATAGGCTACTTTTTGAGATATCGCTAATGAAATAACAGCTGTGGAATAGCATATCACCTATCCTGGATATCTCAAGAATCATCCATTGGAAACTAATCAAAGTAAATATATTAAATTGAAATATATCAGTCAATATTAGATATAAGTTGTATCTATATTTATACGCTTGTTTTTGGGATATCGTTAAGAAGTCACATCAATATTTGAAAATACCACTGGAAATCACGTGATTGCACTAAGAAGCAAATATCTCAACAATTACGCATTGAATATTAGTGCAATTAAATACATCTAAAAACAACATATCACTCAATAGCAGAGTTAAACTGTGTTAATATAGATACGCTGGTTTTTGAAATATCGCTAATAAAGTAGCTTTAATATTTAAGAATATAATTGGAAAACAAAAGATTACAAATATTTACACGATGACGCAATGAATATTAATTCAATTAAAAACCTTTCTGACTAATATCTCACTAAATATCAGCAATAAATTGTATTAATATTGATAGGCTAGTTTTTAAGATATAGCTAATAAAGTACCTTTAATATTTAAGAATATCATTGGAATACAAAAGATTACAGTTAAAAGCAAATTTCTCCTGAACGACGCTTTGAATATTAATTCAATTAAAAACCATACTAACTAATATATCATTAAATATCAGCAATAAATTGTATTAATATTGATAGGCTACTTTTTGAGATATCGCTAATGAAATAACAGCTGTGGAATAGCATATCACCTATCCTGGATATCTCAAGAATCATCCATTGGAAACTAATCAAAGTAAATATATTAAATTGAAATATATCAGTCAATATTAGATATAAGTTGTATCTATATTTATACGCTTGTTTTTGGGATATCGTTAAGAAGTCACATCAATATTTGAAAATACCACTGGAAATCACGTGATTGCACTAAGAAGCAAATATCTCAACAATTACGCTTTGGATATTAGTGCAATTAAACACATCTAAAAACAACATATCACTCAATAGCAGTGTTAAACTGTGTTAATATAGATACGCTGGTTTTTGGTATTTCGCTAATAAAGTACCTTTAATATTTAAGAATATAATTTGAAAACAAAAGATTACAAATATTTACACAATGACGCAATGAATATGAATTCAATTAAGAACCTTTCTGACTAATATCTCACTAAATATCAGCAATAAATTGTAATAATATTAATAGGCTAGTTTTTGAGATATAGCTAATAAAGTACCTTTAATATTTAAGAATATCATTGGAATACAAAAGATTACAGTTAAAAGCAAATATCGCCTGAATGACGCATTGAATATTAATTTAATTAAAAACCAAACTGACTTATATATCATTAAATATCAGCAAGAAATTGTATTAATATTGATAGGCAAGTTTTTGAGACATCGCTAATGAAATAACAGCTGTGGAATAGCATATCACCTATCCAGGATATCTCAATAATCATCCATTGGATACTAATCAAAGTTAATATATTAAATAGAAATATATCAGTCAATATTAGATATAAATTGTATCTATATTTATACGCTTGTTTTTGAGATATCGTTAAGAAGTCACATTAATATTTGATAATACCATTGGAAATCACGTTATTGAACTAAGAAGCAAATATCTCAACAATTACGCATTGGATATTACTGCAACTAAACACATCTAAAAACAACATATCACTCAATATCAGTGTTACACTGTGTTAATATTGATACGCTGGTTTTTGAAATATCGCTAATAAAGTACCTTTAATATTTAAGAATATTAATGGAAAACAAAAGATTACAAATATTTACATAATGACGCAATGAATATTAATTCAATTAAAAACCTTTCTGATAAATATATCACTAAATATCAGCAATAAATTGTATTAATAATGATAGGCTAGTTTTTGAAATATAGCTAATAAAGTACCTTTAATATTTAAGAATATCATTGGAAAACAAAAAATTACAGTTAAAAGCAAATATCTCCTGAACGACGCATTGAATATTAATTCAATTAAAAACCATACTAACTAATATATCATTAAATATCAGCAATAAATTGTTTTAATATTGATAGGCTAGTTTATGAGATATCACTAATAAAATTACAGGTATAGAAGAGAATATCACCTGAAACAGGATATTTCAAGAATCATCCATTAGATACTTATCAAAATAAATATGTTGCATAGAAATATATCAGTTAATGTTCGAATTAAATTGAACCTATATTTATACGCTTGTTTTTTGAGATATCGTTAAGAAGTCACATCAATATTTGAAAATACCACTGGAATTCACGTGATTGCACTAAAAAGCAAATATCTCAATAATTACACATTGGATATTAATTCAATTGAACGAATCTAAAAACAACATATGACTCAATATCAGTGTTAAACTGTGTTAATATTGATACGCTGTTTTTTGAGATATCGCCAATATTTACCTTTTGATATTTAAGAATATCATTGGAAAACAAAAGATTACAGTTAATAGCAAATATCTTCTAACAAATTAAACAATTTTTATAATTTATAACTTGGTTTAAATTTTTTTTTTCAATTGCATTGCGTTGGTATGTGGACTAAACAAGATCCGTTTTTGAGCATAATTCACAATTTATCTAACTCACACTTACAGTATGTGATTATTAATATTTCGTGACTTTGCTATAGAAATTGTATTTTTAAAGTTCAATTAATTAGGACGGTACAAAATTGATAACGCCAGTGTATTTTTTATCGTTGTAAAGTATATGTTTTTTTATTATAGTTCGCAAACTGGTTCACTTGACCTTTTTCCGCGCTGAACAATAAATTATGGTTAATCCCAGATAATGATCGGTGTTTACGGTCGGCTGCACCGAATGCTTTCTTAAAATGAATTCCGCCGTTAGAAAAAGGCACGTTCTCGCCGATATTTGATTTATTTGTTTTGCAGATTGGCGGAGGAGGGAGAAGCTGGTGAGCCCGATGTCCGCCTGAGATGATCAGCGGCAGCGCGGCAAGGCGAAGGAGTCAAACGTGAAACGAGATGAAGGTAAGTGAGCAGTTTCCTCCACATGTGTAGCGGCATGTAAACGTAATTAAGGGGCGGGGGTGGCACATGTAGCGGTGAATATCGCCCCAGACTCCAGGCACGGAGTTTAATACACCAGGAGGTAATTACACGTGCATCCCGTCAGGTGTGGGGCAGTGCGGGGGTGGAGGGAATAGACGGAAGCAATTTTGAAGATGTTTACCAACGTTCGCAGTCTCTTTAAGCGGGCTTTGTTTTCTTATTTATAAGATTCTTCAGATCTGGCATGTGGATCACTGCCCGCATTTTAAGTTATTGCAATTACCTCTCACTGCTCGCTCCTTCATTGTAATTGCCACCTTGTTGCGAATATTGCATATTGCATCAGCGTTCAAGTGATAAAAAGTCGAGCGGAGCAATACCCGTCGAACGTTTATTATAAATGCAACGTTTATCAATAATTGTCGTTCATTTTAAGGCAGAAACAGCCTGCCCAGTATCTGTTTGCGAATCTAATATTCGTGCGAAGGAATAATAACGTGTAATACCTATAAATACATAAGTACAAACTATTGAAACAGTAATAGATGAAGAAGGTATTGGATTACCGTGCAATTTGCATTAACGTTTAGCACGACTGCACGCATCTACTTAGAAATTTTATAATTTGCCCCCCGTGTGTCCGTGTATTTATACAAACTCGCCCCGATTAAAAATCTCTCCTCGCTCTCCGTGTGTAGGAGGCATATAACGCATTGCATCTGCATACATTTGTCCCTCTTACCGAGATATAAATCCTGCCGCTTGTTACTAGTTCAACAATTTTACATACCGTGTACGCAAACTTTTTCCAATACGGAAATTCTATTAATACTGGAGTAGACGTTACGGAGAAACCAGCGCGCAACTAACAAACGCGGAGGAAGGCACTTTTTATAAATTAGTTATACATATGTTATATGACATTCATAAAATTTGCCCATATATTTACCGAGGGATGTTCTGGCTCCCAAGTATGACTACATTTATTACTTCACTCACATTTAAAATACGTCAACGACTCTTGAATGTATTTAAACTCTCGTTATCTTCTTAAATCGCCGTCTTCGTTATCGAAAATTGCACCACTCTGCATATTCGTTCCTGTTGTCATCCACTCTGAACCAAATCAAATCAAATCATATAATTTATTTTAAAGATAACATAATACAACAATTCAACCATAAAAATCTACAACTTATTACGTAATGCTTGAATTTTAACAAAAACTGAATTTTGACCAGAAGTTGTTGAAGAAGTACTGTAGGTAATTTAAATGATTATTATTTTTTTATGGGTGAAAAACAAAAGGAAAATAACTGTCAAAACTCACGAGCTAAAAAAGCAGGAGGTATGGAAAGAATACGAAATACTAGTAGAAAGGGGATTCAAAGAGGAGACTTACAAACAAGAAACAGAGGTTGAATTTTTATGTGAAAAGTTCAAAAAAACGATAAGAACAGCAGCGAAAGGCGTGCGGGACAACATATGTAGCAGCAGGGAGGAAGCAAACAAAGTGGTGGAACAAGAAGGTAAAGGAGAAAGTAACAAGGAAAAAAATAATATGGAAACAGTACCTGCAGACAAATACAGAAAAGGACTACGAGAGATACAAGAAACAGAGAAAGAGAGCTAAAGAAGAAATACAAAGTGCCAAAGCACAAGCTTGGGAAGAGTCTGGAGAGAAGATGGAAGAAGATAGCAGAGGGAGCCTGAAACTTTTCTTTAATGTATTAAAAAATCTCAGAACAGAGAAAAAAAACCAACCAAAACAATTTAAGAGTAAAAAAGGAGTAGTACTGACGGAAGAAGAAGAAGTCATGAACAGATGGAAAGAACACTTCAAGGAGCTGCTTGGAGGAGAGGATAGAAAGACGGAAGAAACCAAACAAGGAAACGAAATAGAAGACGGATGTAAGAGCCATCCAGGAGAAATAAAGGAGAACACAATAACAGAGGCAGAATTAATTAAAGCAATAGGCAGTATAACCTAGGAAAGGCAGCAGGCCATGATGGTATTACACCCGAGGAAATGAAATATATGGGAAAGAAAAGACAACAGCGATTACTAGAGATCTGCAAACTGGCATGAAAATACAAAAGAATACCAAAAGACAGGGAGGTATCAGTGATAATACCAGTGTATAAGAAAGAAGACAGCAGACAATGTAACAACTACAGAGGCATATCACTTCTCAGTGTACCGAGAAAAATATACGAGAGAATTCTTGAGACGAAGCTAAGAAAAAGAATAAAACACCAACTACACGACGTTCTGGGAGTCGTTCAGACCTGGACACAGTGTGCAGGACCAAATCTTTACGATAAAACAGACAACTGAAAAAATTCGAGAGTATAACAAAGAAGGATACTTATGTTTCATAGATCTAGAAAGTCTTTTGACAGTATACCACGGCACTTCCGAAAATATGGAAGTGACTAGAGGAAAAAAGGGCAGGTGGGGAATTAATAAAGGCAATCCAGTCATTATACAAAGAAACGAGAAACAACATAAGAACTGGAAACAGACAGACAGAAGAATTCAGGTCAAATCAAATCAAATTTGACTTGTAATTCGTACAAGAAATATGTCAAATTTTATCGAAATGAATCAATTCCTAACAACGATAATTATTCCTGCTGTTCCAACAGAAATTAATTTTTGTTAGCATTTTACAAAATGTTAAATTTATTAAATAAAATTTTAATTAATAAAAATGTTAAATGTTAAAATATTACGTGTAGTTTTTGAATTTCAAGAAAAACTCAATTTTCGCCAGTAGTTGTTGAAGTATGACTGTAATATTAATAAGACTTATAAGATACCAATGCCACATTGCTAATTTTAACTTTATAAAGTTCATTCAGGAAGTTCATTCAGGACTCGGGGGTACACTTCTTGTGAATACGGGGGTGGCAATCTCGAGGTACCCTAGCTGGATTCTCACTCTATTTCAACATGTCTTGTGTGAGATCCCTTCTATCTTTCAGCTTTTCTATGAGATCACTCTTGATCAACTCTTGCTCGTTTCCGACCCCGACGCTATTAGAGCATTCGAGGGCTAGGGGTCTCTATTTTATTAAAACTTTTCTTCAACACTCCAACTCACCAACCCGTCTAGCCTGCGTGGTGTTTTACGGCTCAAATCCCCCCAAATATCATTGCGATTTATAAAACAAAGGAATTGAGTCCCCAGGTGGGTAAAGTCAAATCCCATACCTCTAAGGTCTGCCTCACGGAATCTGGGGGAGAAAAAAAAATCGATTATGACTCCAAACAAACACCTGCGTAAACGTAAACTTAACTTGACAATCGGAACATATAATATCCGTTCAATGAATCACAATGACAAAATCCACGAGCTAGAAGAAGAGCTCACAAACCCGATAAATGGGACATAATAGGGTTAGCAGAAACGATACAGAAATACGAACAACGAATGATACTAAACTCAGGTAACAAAAATGATACCAACAGTGGCGTCGGGTTCATTGTACATAAGAAACTGTCCAAAAACATACAGGCCTTTAAGGGATTATCAAACCGTGTGGCCTACCTCATAATCAAATCAAAAAGAGTAACACTAAAAATCATCCAGGTGTATGCCCCAACAAGTACATACGAAGACGAAGACGTGGAAATTTTCTATGAAGATATTAGCAAAGCCATGGATCAACATAAGACTCGCCTGACTATTATCATGGTCGATTTCAATGCGAAACTAGGCAAAAAACTAGACAAAGATGAGACTGAAATGGGAAACTTCGGCTACGGAAATCGAAATGAGCGAAGTGCTAGGCTAATAAACTTTATGGAAGAAAGAGAACTATATGCGATGAATTCATTTTTCAATAAAAGGCCTCAGAGGAAATGGACCTGCATTAGTTCAAACTCAATAACAAAAAATGAAATCGATTTTATTCTCTCTACTAACAAATCCGCTGTTAAAGATGTAACAGTTCTTAACAGATTTAGCACCGGCAGCGACCATAGGCTGGTTAGATCAAAATGAAGCGTAAACATTAACCATGGCACGTTAATATAATAAAATATAAAGGCCAGAAATGGAAAACTTGATATGAACAAACTGCAACAACACAACAGTTTATATATACAAAAAATAAGAGCTTGTCTAGTAGAAAAAATACATCAGGAGGAGAAGGATATAAACCGAATAGAAACAGAACTCACAAAAACACTAATTGCCATAGCAAAAGAAGTAGCAAAAACAGAGGGCAAAAGAGATAATTACATTAACGAACCAAGAAGAAAACTAATCGAACATAGAAGAATACTGAATGAACAGGGAATGAGACAATCAATTGAATACACAGAGCTGAATAGAACCATTAAGAAAATGATAAAAGAAGAAAAAATGCGAATAGAAGAAGACAGAGTACAATCCATCATCGAAAATAACAAAAACATGAAATGTCTAAGACCCAGACGGGGTAAATCAGAAATAAATAAACTCAAAGATGAAGAGGACAATGAAGCAAATACTAAAACAGAAATTTTTAGAATAATAGAAAATTAATACTCGGATTATTACGAATCAAAGAAAGACCCACAAGAAGACGTAAAAAATCGACTTACATTAAAGATAGTGATCATAAATTCGGAACTTCAACCCGAAATATCTAAATCAGAAATAAGAACGTCACTGAAACAATTAAAGAGCAATAAGGCAGCTGGAAAGGACGGAGTAACTGCCGAAATGGTTAAATAGGAGGAAAACCTGATATTGATTGTCTGCACCTTCTCCTAAATAAAATTTTAACAAAAAAGAAAATTCCAGCTAGTTGGAACGAAGCTATTACATTAAGTCTATTCAAAAAAGGAGAGAATTACAAAACAATCGTTCCATAACCCTCCTGAGTATCATGTATAAGCTTCTAACCAAAATACTAACAAACCGACTTACCAGAAAATTCGTTGATTACTAACCCAGAGAACAAGCAGGCTTCATGAAGAGATTCAGCACACAAGACTATCTGCTGACAATGAAGATCTTAATAGAGAGAGTAAACAAATACATAATACCATTATTCGTAGCATATGTAGATTTCGAAAAAGCTTTCGATTGCGTAGAACATTGGGCAAGAAAGAACTCCCTAATAAACAGCCGGATCGATTATAAATACACTAACCTACTGTCAAACATCTATATAAAATGCTACAACATCAGTACAAATATATGAAGGAACTTAATTAATAATTATTGCAAGAGGCGTAAAGCAAGGATACACTATATGACCAAAATTATTTAGTCAAGCATTAAAGGATGTTTTTAAAAATTTTGAATGGGAAGAATGTGGCATCAAAATATGTGGACAACGACTAAATCACTTAAGGTACGCGGACGACATAGCATTATATGCAAACAATAAAGCAGAGCTACAGAAGATGTTAAGAGAGCTAGACCATCAAGCCTCAAAGATTGGTCTTAAAATGAATTATTCGAAAACAAAGATACTAACTATTACAGAGGAAGATGCTACAGTACAAATAGGAAACAAATCAATCGAACAAGTTACCGAATATACAGGGTGTAATAGAAATACGTGTGTTAATTTTAAACATTGGTAGAACTCGTTATATAAAACATTTTGTGTATATGTTCTCTTTCAAAATATGCAGGTTTTTTTTAAATTTTTTTGCCCTCTAATTTTGACCGAACGAGCCGTTCTCAAGTACTGTCACTATAATTGTCAAGTGAAGTTTATTTCAAAATGCCAAATTTTCATTTTCATCAAGAATTAACCGATATTGTGTTGGTATATGGCCGAGCCTTTGGAAATGCCGCAGAAGCCCGTAGATTGTACAGTGCACAATATCCTGAACGTGTTTTGCCTAACAGGCAATGATGTACCTTTATGACACCGTTGCCATCACAACAAAATATTTTATCGCTGCACACCTTTAACCATAGGCGGGTACGCGTTTTAGTAGATAAACTAGAACATATTTTAAATCAGTTTAACGTTGGTTTTTGATAAAAAAAAACATACAGAAAAAATGTTTTTTTAACGAGTTCTACCAATCTTTAAAATCAACACACGTATTTCTGTTACACCAGAAATTTCCAGGTATATATATATATATATATATATATATATATATATATATACCTGGGACAACTAATAAAACACAACAAAGATAATCAAACCAGCGAAATAAAAAGAAGAGTTAGGCTTGCATGGGTAGCTTTCGGACAGCTGAGTTTTATCCTAAAAAACAAGAAGTACCGACAGTACCTAAAAACAAGGATTTTTAATCAGTGCATACTTCCTGTCTTTACATACAGGGCACAAGGATGGACATTCACAAAGGCCAATATAGAGAAAACTGCTGCAACTCAGAGAGCTATGGAAAGACAGATGCTCCACATACGACTATCAGATAGGAAAATAAACGTATGGATCCGAGAAAAAACTAGATGTAAGATGTAAGAGAGGAAGCTGCAAAGCTAAAATGGAAATTTGCTGGTCACAACTTTATACAAATCGTTGAAAGATGGAACAAACTAATTGTACACTGGAGACCATGGGAAATACGAGAGGACGAGGAAGGCCACAAATGCTTTGGGCAGACGACATTAAGAAACATGCAGGAAATAAATGGACTGATATAGCATGTGGTCGAGAGGAATGGAAGCAACTTGGGGAGGCTTATGTCCAAAGATGGATGACAGAAGGCTGAAAAGAAAGTTCATTGACAAATGCAAATTTGACTGTAGTTCTTGCAAGAAATCCGTAAAATTTCGTTTAACTGTACTTAAACAAATCTTAAATTTCATCAAAATTTAGTAATCATTCATTACTTTCGGCAACTATAATATTCTACCACCAATTGTAACCGGACATTTGATGTATAAATGTTATCAACAAATTTAGTTCATCTGAAATATAACGGTAATTGACACACATGTGTTGAACTGCACCCATAATGATCAAATTTGTACAAAAATTGTCAAATACATCTATTTTGAGGCTAAAATTTTCGAAGTTTCGAGTTGATTTTAGAGGCTTTAGAAGCACATGTCTGTACTAGGGCTTGCAACCCCGGGGATCCCCGTCCCCGGGGCTCCGGGGATTCGATTATTTTAGACGGGGATTTATCCCCGGGGTTTGTCAACCGTCCCCGGGGTTGAAAAAAAAACTTATAAAAGTTTTTTACCCACGGTTAACGATGACGAGGCTTCATCTTCATGTCAATCAGAGATAGAAAAGCAAGCGGCAGAAAATCTCCCTTCTGTGGATGAAGTCATTCATTCAGGTCCAGGTGACGATCACGACTCATCTTCTGAAGATAACGAGGAATCACAAGATGATCAACTTATGATTGAAAAAATGGCACACAAGAAGGCAGAAATTAGTTAAATCCTTCCGCAAATCTCCAACAAAGAATGACGCTGTCCTTCAAAAACATGTGAAAAATAACATTGAAGGACGTGAGTGTCCACTCATCGTGGATGCTAAGACTAGGTGGAGTCGTTTCGTTCTAATGCTAGAGCGCTCCCTGAAATTAAAAGATTCTATAAAGAATGCTCTGATCGACATCAAGTATGAGGATTCCTTCAGTAACGAAGAATTTGCAAAAATTCCTGAGGTCGTCGACTGCCTAACACCCATTCGAGCAACAGTTGTTGTGTCAACGAGATTGTACCCTGATTGACGCTGAAACCGCACTGTCCATGATGTTTTCAACCTTGGAAGGTTTGACGTCTAATCTTGCCAAGACACTTGTCAATGCCCTATCAATGCGAATGCAAGAAAGAAGAAGATATTTATCCGCATTACACGTTTACTTGGAGAAGACCGCGAATAGAGGACCCTAACGAGTGAGACACTAAGCAAAATCTTTTATACACTTTCAAAGCCGAAACTCCGCTCTTTAATTGTCAGAATGATAAAACGTATTTGCCCGCCCCAAATGACGGAGGTGTCAGTGGTAGCAGAACTTCAAACAGCTTCTACCAACGTCGAGGACGAACAGGATCCACCCATAAAAGATCCCAAGACCCACCCGTCCGAAGCAGGAAGAAACTATCATTTCAAATTAAAGGAGGCCATTAAAATATTCCGGAAATATGCCCAGACTACAACAGCAGCATCTACTCCAGAAACCAAATCATTGGAGACTATTATCAAACAAGAGATGACTTTGTTTGAGAAGGGTGGAAACAAAGGTATCTGATGCTGATTTGACAAGCGTTGAATCCGAAAGTGCATTTTGAGCTGCTGGGTATGTGTCCGAAAATAAGGTCAAGCATGAATGATGAAACCCTGGATGCCCTTTGTCACCTTCGGGGTCACTTTCAGTTCCAATTTACTCCAACTTCCGCATCGAACTCTACACGTAATTGAATGTGGACGTACTGAATTAAATGTTGTGAATATAATGTTCCTTACTTGAATTGGTATTAATTCAATAAATATTTATTTATGCACAGATGTTAAATAAAACTATTTCCCTTTAGATTGATAATGAACTTATCTATTATTTTATATATCTCATTGCAGCATGTAAAATAAACACGTAGTCAGCTAGAATTATGTATAAATAATTAAAAGTTATATTATTACAAGTTTCCCCGGGGAACCCCGGGGACCCCGGGGACAGATAAAATCCGGGGACGATTCCCCGGGGACGAAAAGTGTCCGGGGTTGCAAGCCCTAGTCTGTACGTACATGTCATTGGAACCTCCTGAACCTAAAAAGTCTACTTGCAAATTGGTAGCCGCAACGGTTCTCGAGATATCTGTCCGCAAAGTTAAAAAAGATACATTTGAAATTAATAATAAAGTAAAAATTGTTTAAAAATATTTGTGCCATTTAAAAAAAAAGTCTTACCAAGTACCACATAAATTTTCAACAGTTAAAATTCAGTGTAGATATATCAAGAATGCTGCAGCAGTGTGCTATTTGGTTTAAAATTGGTCCACTCGATAATATGACGGACATCTCTATACAGATTTTCGCAGTCACTCGAAATTCAAGCTTTAATAATACAGAGCGCACATATTTGTCGATTAAAAATACTCGGCACTACAATGGGCGCGTGGAATGCGGATCGTTTTATTTTCGTGATAAATGCAAGTGCATCGGCGTATCACATATCCAGTTTAATTTACATAGATTTCCCGAGAAATAACGCTACGTGCTTCGGCCCCAAACACATGAGATGCTGTTTAGCATTTTACTTGCACGCACTGATTATATCAATATATTCCAGGAAAGATTAACGCGATACTTCTCAGTCCGTGTCGCAGGGACCAAGAGAACGCGAGCGATAAATGCGTTCTCAAATTCAAACGTGAGCAAAGTAGTTTTATACCCAATGCGTACTAGAAATTGATTAATTCTGCACGGATTTTACGATTAACAAATTAATATATCAATTTAATATAATATTTTAATTAATAATTGTTATGAATTGATAGATCTTTAATAGTAGCATTGGGATTATTTAATAGGATTAACTCTACTGTGACATTTTTTTTAACTCTGAACATAGTCAATAAAACGTTGCTATGTTCAATTAAAAAAAACTTTTTTCTCGCTAATAGGACGTCTTATAGGTTCATGAAAAAAATCGCATGTCATAAACCTACCTGAAATTTGTAATGGTGGTAGTTTAGATTCTCGTAAATGACCGCAAGTAACTGATTTCAACTTTCAAGTAGTTTTATGAATACTATACTTTTTCTCCGATCATTGTAAAAATTACTTGGGATGACAGAAATATATTAACATTGTAAATACATCTATATTTGTGAGCAAATTTTGTGCTGAAATTGAACCATTGAGCCTTCATGAATTACACGGGGCCGTGGAGGTGAAGGGTTTTCACGGGGGGCTTATCTGGCCTGAAATATTATGGGGTTTTATTGGCCATTGAGCCGTTATTTATGAAGGGTGGAACGCGTCGGGGCGGCGGGGCACTTGGGTTGGGCTGAGGGGGATGCATGTGCAGCCTGCAGGGTGCGCTGTGCACATCAGGACTTGTTTATTGTCCGCGAGCGACTAATACAGGGTTCGCACGAGTTTTCCTGAAAATAATCAAATATACGGTAGACGTCTATACATCCCCGCAGAGGAATTGGAACGTGTCATGTGTGTGCACTGCAGTCTGGCTTCCTTAAATCCTGCAGCATTCTCGTTACTCTCACATTACGGCACAAATTACCTGCATTATGTCCCTCATGTTATTGCATTGCTGGATTCGTATGTAACATTTTGATAGGCATCTAAATTATGCAATACTTACATAATTAATTAATTATAATATAGAAAAATAACGGAGACAGGCTTTTACAAAAATTATGGCGTCTATTATTTTTAATGATTCAAATATGTACTATTAACTCATTTCATAATGTAATATAGTACCTATTATTTATAATCATAATAATATTATTATTATTAATTTCATGACCCAAAATAATATTCTTCTTATATAGTCATATGAATGTGAATACGATATTAATCCAAAATAATAAGTTTTATAAAGAAAATACAAAATTTATAACAAACATACACATCCTTCTATAACGTCCCACAAAATAAGATACATAACATACATTTTCCATTCTTTATTATATTCCTAGACAATATAATGAAACAAAATTAAGGACCACCACCAAGAAGGTAGAAATAGGATACTATAAAATGAAAAGAATAGTGATAGCAGAACGTGCTTTTGCTGATGACTTAGTCATGCTAGCCTAAAGCGAAGAAAACCTGCAATACAATATAAGCATATGGGAGGAGGAACTGAAAAAACACAACGTGGTAATTATTATAAACAAAACAAAAGTAATGGTAGTAGCAAAAGAGGAAACAAAAGCAAAAATACTAATAAATTTGAATTGGATAGAACAAGTTGAAACCTTCAAATATTTAGGTACAATAATACATAATAAAGGAACCATGGAAAACGAAATAAATAACAGAATCATGGCCGCAAATAAAACCTACTATGCAATGAACAAGTACATTCTAAACAATAGAAGAATCTCGAAAAACACGAAAATTACACACTTAAAGACAATTTATAGACCAACAGTCTTATATGGAAGCGACACCTAGACAACAAATAAAAAGACAATGAACAAAATACAAGCAACTAAATGAGATACTTAAGAAAAGTTGAAGGAGTCACGAAGGAGATTAGACAGAGTAAGAAACGAACAGATCAGGGGAAACCTACAAATACATAGTGTGCAAAAATTAATACAGAAACGATAACTAGGATGGTTCGGGCACCTGATAAGAATGCCATAAGACAGACAAACAAAAATAGTATGGACATCGAAAGACAAAAAGAAAAAGAAGGAAAGAGGAAGGCCAAGGAGAAGATGGGAAAACAACATAGAAGAGATCCTAAGAAGGAATGACCTCGTTCAAAAAGAAGCAAGGGAAAAGGCTACAAATAGAGAGGAATGGAAAAACTTCGTAGGCAACATAATTTAGTGGTGGCATGAATCTCGACACCCGAAAGGGTATAGGAGATGTAAATTGATATATATATATATATATATATATATATATATATATATATATATATATATATATATATATATATATATATATATATATATATACAGGATGTTAATACTAAGTTGTAACACCCGAAAATGGCAGTTAGAACTCGTTGAAACAAACAACTTTTCTTAGTTCAAATTTTTGAATTGGAGCCCAAGTTCATAGTTATTGGAGTTCTTTTATTTTTCGAAAAATCGTCATTACACCCTTATGTTAAGGAATATTTAAAAAATACAAAAACGTCTAACACCCTGTATATATATAAATATATATATATATATATATATATATGTATAAACATACATTTTCCCGTAAATCGAAAAGGAAAGTTATAAGTTATCCATACAAGATGTTCATATGCACAATTTGTATTATTTGGAATAAAATATACCCAATCTGCCCGGCGCATTCACCATATACGGCACCATTAAATACCTATAATGTTGTAGCGTTATAACTTCGAATCCGTTTTTAACAACCTAAACATCAATTTAATACAAATTAAAATATTTAATTCATGTGTTGTTACACTGCTTACGTAAGTCATGCAAATTAAACATTATATTATACTACAACAGTATAAAATAGTATTAATGATACAATAAGCAGTCAAACAAATGACAAATATTTCTACACTCACGATCTACAAGACCCAACACATAAACTACAACAAACTAATCAATGCATGAAAAAATACTTGTAAGTTAAATTCTCGATTTAACGATTTGGGTTTTTAAAAATAAACTTTATTAATATTGAAGACACTTAACTTTAACTATTAAGTATTATTAATTATAATGTATGCTACTTTAATATACAACAAGCAATACGTTCTGTAACAGAGTCTAAACTGGAATTAACGTATTGCACAGAGTCTAACGTGGAATAAAAATATTAATATTAAGGTTCTACTATTTATAATAAATTAATGCTAAGTATGCAAAAGGAAGAATAACAAATTGGTCATTCGTTATGCGATGTGGTGCAATATTTTTTAATGAAGCTCTTTGTTTACTGGCATATAACTTGTATCCTATACTTCTTGCGTCTCTTTTCATTTCTTTTAATTCACTAGTTGTGCAACTTACGTGGGATGTGGTTCCAAGCTTTTTAATTTAAAATTTAATTACGTAAATTAAATGACACCATTAACCAATGTACATAAAATATTACGTTTTAAGAGCTGTAATCCACAATAAAATTTTATTTTAATAGCATCCCACATTTTGGTTGATTAGTTTATTAAAAAAAAATCTTTCGTGACAAAAAAATTAGCACGAACGTTAATTTTTGGGTAATTGTAAAGTTTTTATTTCAGAAATTTTTCAATTTTATGGAAATGTTGCAAGATTAAATAAATTGGACTTTCTTGAGAGAATTTATAAGGTTTGACTCGTTTTTGCATCATATCAAATATTAAATATTTTTCAAGATTTTATGGAAATTTTGCAGGTTTCCTTGACATTTTCTTGTAATAATTTAATGTATTTGATGGATTTTGACGATTCTTCAGTCACATTTTTTTTGTAAATTGTATGGAAATGTTGCAAGATTAAATAAATTAGAGATTTTCTTGAGAGAATTTAAAAGGCTTGACTCGTTTTTGCATCATATCAAATATTAAATATTTTTCAAAATTTTATGGAAATTTTGCAGGATTTCTTGATATTTCCTTGAAATAATTTAATGTGTTTGGTGGATTTTGACGATTCTTCAGTGACAAATGAAAATTAACGTTCATGCATTGTAAAATATTTATTTCAGAAATGTTTCAATTGTATGGGATGCAAAATTCCCAAATAAGATCCCAGATCAAATAAATTTCAAATTTTCTCGAAGCAATTTAACAAGTTTTTGCATATCAAATTTTAAATATTTTTCAAAATTCTATGGTAATTTTGCAAGATTAAATAAATTGGAGATTTTCTTAAAACAATTTAATGTGTTTGATGCGTTTTCGCATCATTTGAAGTAAGGATTGGTAGATATAGTGGAAAGGCTGGTGTCTTTTAATTGTAATCTTCGGATTATTATTTTCTTTTCAACTTAGCTGAGAATACATGGTGGTTCAGCTGACACGTTCATTAAGCGTTTATGGATTACTCATTTAAATATTTTTGCCAAAATTAGGAGTTGGTGTTCGATGACGTATTATTAAATTAAAATATCTTTCTGGGATTTTCGGTTATACCGGAAAACTCTATAAACTGTCATATTTTAAATGGAATACCGAGTATTTTATTACATTTTTCAATCTTATATTAAGTTTTATTTCAAATAGCATAACTTTACGATTTACGATAAATTTTACAGACATTAATTGTTTTTGAGATTTTTTGAATTCTTATGGTGTAGTAAATATAGTACTTTAGGTACTAAAAGAAAAATTATAGACATTTCGAGAAATTTATACAAATTTTTAATATTTCAGTACCCAATTACGACAATTTTATGTAAATTTCACAATTGAGTAAGGCGCTTTTTGAATTTCATTAGTACCTTTTGTTGTTGTTTTTCTAAATTTCTTACTTTTATAAAAAAATTAATACTGTAAAATATTCAGTATCTTTTAACAATTTTTTGCATGTTTTACAAATTGTGTAAACTTTTATTGTTGTTTTTCTAAATTTCTTACATTTATAAAATTTTATATATTATAAAAAAAAGTCAGTATCTATTAACAATTCTTTGCATGTTTTATAAATTATGTAATGCATTCAGTGACTTTCATTGATAGATATTTTGATATTATTTGTAATTTTTATATATTTTTTTACTCCCATAATTTTATACAGTGTGGCCCACTTATCCTCGCTCGGGCCATTGCTGCTAGACTAATGAAAATTGAGGAAACTATCTGATTGGTTTCAAATTGCAAAACATTGATATCCCAAACGTCAATCTTCTTTGGATTTGTGAATTGTAGAATGTTCATGTCTTTTTGACCTGAGTCACAAATGTAACATCTCTGTAAGTTCAAAATTTTAACATTTAGATTCAAGTTACATCATGTTTAGCAGCAAATATAAAAAGTAAATTAATTTAAAAAATGTAATACGTTCTGTCTATGCATTATTTTTTACAATTCTATTAATAGTTTTTGTATCCACCATTGTCAGAAACAATATGTGGGTCAAGAACAGAGATTTCCTGATTCACCCGTTCGTACGCCAAATCGATTGAATCCCCTAATTACTTTTTGTACGCTATTCGTAACGGTCTGCATAAACTGTATTTTTCATTAAATAATTTGTATTTAAACGTTAAATAACATATGTTTCTTCAACACATTTTATTTATAGTAATGAATAAGCAATGTATGTTAATTGTACCGTACCGTGTTGAAGAGGGAGCTGGATTTTCCCACAAAACATTGTAATCGTCATTGCTGAGCAATTTTGCAGAAACTACTGTCGTAATTGCTACAGCAGCATAAGAAAAAAAAATCAGTTTCAAACATTTGCTTGTATTGCGAATGCCCGGAACTACCATCGAAACCCCATTTGTGGTATATGGTCAGCTCTTCAGCAATATTTTTATCAACACTTAATAAAAGTCTGGCTATCGTATGGTACAGTAATTGTTGTAGCGATACATTTCAAACAAATTTGTGAATACAAAAATTTGGAACAAAAATTTTTGCAAAAAAAATCGAAATTATATATTTTGCAGACAGATATGAATGACAGATAGTATATTTACGTGATATTAAATTTAAAGATTGAATAAATACCAAAGCCTTTAATATGTTTATGACATTCCAACTTTGTACATTTTCCTCGCGCTGCAAATGAAAAGTTCAAACTGCCATAATTTTTTAAGGAGCAGCTGAATTTTCACGAAAATTACTCTTTAATATCTTTAATATATTCATAATATATTAATACAGTTTAACATACTTTAATTTCAGAAATATTTTTTTGTGTTTTTTTTAATTAGTTGTTAAAGTTGGAAAATTATGATTATTTTTCAATCAATTAATATTATACATAAAATATACAAATAATCAAATATTTGTGTTGATCGTTTTGGGATAAATTTTATAAAGGTTTCTAAAGATTATACACTTTGTTTTATAAAAATATTTAGTAATACAAAAAAGTTACAAGCAATTGAACATTCTGAAATTTTATAGTACAATTTGGTTCGTCATACGCATTACTTAATAAACTAAATATACATGCAACATTCACTAAAAACATATAATATTGTTAATTTCCTGGTTATTTAAGAGATGTAGAATTGAGACATGTAATAAAAATCAAACATTCATAATCTTTTTTCATTTCATTTTTTTTTCTTCATGGCATGCGCGCGGTTGAGCCCCGATGGTCCCACTGTGGCGACGTCGTATTTCATACATAATTGTAACATGTGTACTACACGTGGAATAAATTCCAGCCCGATATCTCAATTATTCGGTGTTTTATTTAAATATAAAATTGTTATGTCCTTATTGAAAAACCCTATAGCTCTCAGATAGTCAAAATCTCTCAGGTGGTAACACAGTGCAGAGTAGTAATCTTGAAATTTTCCAAATTTTCGTGGAAACGCAGCATACATCGTTACAAGTGTTTTTGCTGAAATAGTGAAATAGTTAGTGAAATAGTTGTGCAATCGCGGCCATCCAAAAGTGAACGATACTTAATGAAAATGTCTGCATGTTTCATTACATTAAATTAAACTTTATTCATTGACGTTCGTGCATCATGAGTTACTATTTAAACTGTGACATTTTTGAACGCCATGGATTAAAAGTAAATATCAGACTATAAAAAAAAATCACTTTTGGATTGCCGCGGTTGTATAGTGTTTTTACTTCAAATTGAAAATCTACCTACGAAGGGTGTTTATTGCGGTCCATTGTGCGAACGGAATTTTGTGACGGGTAATGGGAAGAGAACAGAGTCCAGAGCCGGCATCAGAAAATACAGATTAACATTAGTGATTCATTATCATTAAATTGTACTTTTAATTGTATTTTTAAGTGTACATATAATTAATTGTGTTTTACAAATGTAGTTATAATTTCATAATAAAAATCATATACAGTATGATTCGCAAAACAAATAACTTAAGTTACCCATAACATTATTGACTTGCTCATTGCGTTAAAAAATTAAGGACGTTAACATCAGTTATTTTTTTCATGAATCGTAATGTAGCAAGCAAATATTATTCCGCACAACTAGATTCATCGCTATCACTTTCACTTTGAACATTAATAATTAGATTTAGTTCACTAAGCGTCCTATAATCGTTTTCAATTTTAATCCTATGATCGATGCAGTATTTCCAAATGGTACTTGAAATGTTGCATTCTCGCTGAACAAGTTGAATTGTTTCTTCACTTATTTTGGGATGTGCATTATTTTTCCGCAAATTTCTTTTTAAAGTTGACCATATCTGCTCAATTGGATTGAAGATACAGTAATAAGGTGGAAGGCGCAACACTTGGTGACCAGATTCTTCTGTCATCTTATCAACCACATACGTTTTTTTGAAATTTTGTTTCTGTATAAGTTCTAATAATGTTTTTTTCTTTGCACTTAATAACAATACCATTTTGAATGCAAACATCCGCAATATCGCCTTTCTTGGAAGTGGCGGTTGGGATTTTATTAATTTACTTTGAGTGGTAAGTTGCATTATCCATTTCGAGTATTGAGTTATTGGGTATGTTGCGAAACCAATTTTCAAATAATTCGGCGTTCATATCCTGATGATAGTCTAACGAGCTTGATGCAATATTCTTGGCTGATAAGAGCAAACTATTTGACACAAAACTTGCGTCTCCTTCTGCATGAAGAATAACAATTCTTTTTCCTCTATTGCACGGTGCTCTAAGGTGACTTATTTGTATTATCGACCCATCCCTTGGAAATGACGTCATGAGTATCGAACCATGTTTCATCCAAAAAAATTATCGATCTCCCTCCATTTCTATATTTGTTTAATTTAGATAAATATTCTAATCGCTCTTTTTGCAATCTGGGCGATTCCATGATGTCAATTCGTTTGTCTAAAGTTTTATACTTAAAACCCTGACTAAGAAAGTATTTATACAAAGTAGTTTCCTTATATGGAAAATCATTTCCAAGAGTTTCCAAAATAAATTGAACCGTGGGAACGTTACCAGATTTATAAGAATTGTAAATTATATTTTTTATCCTCTTGGCGATGGCAGCGTCTGTTTCGGTAAATTTGGAACTTATTCTTATTTTCCTTTCTAGCGGTCCTTTCGTAATTATTCTCCAAACCGTTGAATATGATATTCTTGTCAGAATGGAAATTATTTGCAGTGGAGGTGCATAGTTCTCGCTTATAAGGGTGTTATAAATATTTACGACTATCCTTTTTGTATCAGTTAGTTTTTATTAGTTTTTGAAAGAAAAGCATGCTTTATTAATCCCTGATTTTCATTTTCGATAGTTGATGTGTCCATTTGATGATGGTTGTTTTGAAATTTATCAAAATCAATTTGAGAACAGTTTCCCTCTGTAGACTGTCGAAGGAATTCTTCAACAAAACTTTCGGAATGGCTTCTTTCCTCACATAATTGAAACAGATCGTCGAACTGAGTGTCATTATAAATAGATGAAATAATTGTTGCAGTTTCATTTAACGACGTTTCCATCTTAATAAACTCTACCTTTTCACAAGTTAACAAATGATAATATGCACACGTATGTAAAATGAGTACTGTTGCAATGTAAAGGTTAACACCAACTGAAAGACAGATGTATACTATTTGAGAAAACGACTATTTGAAGCAGCCTTAACTGATTTCTACCTGGACTGCATATTCGCCCAGCAATTAAGGTACAATGAACCTTAATTGCATGGGCGAATGTATAATCCTTTTAAAACCGTTTCCTAGGTGACGGCTCTTAATTATCTACTGGCGTCTGTAGTCTTGTAATTATATCGAATTGTAAAATTGTAGAAAGAATTACGTCCGCCGACTCATAAAAAACGATGTAGATAGTTGTAACATTATTGAATTCAGTTTAATTAATAAATCATTTTTATATTATGATCATAGTGATATAATTGTGTATATATCGAAGTGAAAAGGTTACGTTCCTGGACGCGCGCCTCTTCGCAGCACGCCATACAATGGAGAACCCTTGACCGTAATAAACCCTCATTGCAGGAACGTTTTCAATTTCAAGTGAAAACACCATACCTGTCTACTTTTGTTTTTGTTTTATTTTTATGTCAACAAAATTTACGCCCCCTTCATATTCTTACTCTGCTGTATCCGCCCTTATTGCCGGCAGTTGCGGTTGCCGTTGCTGGTTCCTAGTCTCGAGCGATTTGCTGCACTCGCCTGCGGCTCGTTACGTAAACTTCGTTCTCGTGATTAGTGGCCTTTACTATATGCTTGTAGAATAATATACTAATAGGCCACATGTGTAATAAGCGGGTGTTTTAAATTAAAGTTTGTAATTTGATTGACGATAATTACAGATCATTAAAGATGATCTGTGAATTATTAATTAGTTCGGAATTAAACGTCGGCGGCGGAGCTGTGTTCCGCGTATTGCATTGCGTGCTGAATTACACGACGGTTGCAATACATATTTCAGCTGGAGATTATTTTTTTTGCCGTTGTTGGTTGAACGTCCGTGTGGTGGCGCGTGGTAGTACCGAAAGTTCGGTGCATTTCCGAAACAGGAGAAGCGTCGCGCGCGTCTTCCGGCTGTGCGTGCTGTGCGGGTCGATGGGGGTGCAGTGGGGCAAAGTGAGGCAGGTCCGGGCTCCCTCGGTCGATAGGCCCGTCTGGGGGGTGTGAGTGAGGGGGTGTGGGTGACTTGCCGCCCACCACACGCAGACAGTCGATAAAGGAACCGTTCTCCACTCTTTTCGCCTCTTCGTTTTTTGCACATTCTCCCACCCCCACCGGCCGTTTTTATTCCACCGCATCTGAAAGATCCCCGCCCCCATCATTGAGGCAGACAAAGAGTAATAGTGAGCTACGTGAATTTGTTTGCGATTTCGCTTTATTGCACGGTGATCGTCAGGTGAGGATGTAGGTAGGGGTAGGTTAGTTCATTCGAGTTAAACCTCGGCCGCACATGAGCACCATTTCTGGAGGAAATCACATTTATCGTATTTCCCCATTACTGGGGGGAAATCGCGTTTATCATATTTCCTTTGGAAAAAGTTTGCCGGCATTGAAAACCTGCACCGAATTAAGAGTAAGAAGGGCATATGCAGTTTCGCTTTAAAGGGGACTTCTATGTGCACGCCGGCGAGAAAATATTCCAAGCTCGGTCCTCTATAAACATAATGCGAAAGGATTTGGACGACCCGAACGTAAACCCTTGTAAGTATCTGGGCGGACAAAACGGTTAATTAAGTTTGGAACATTAGATGGACCTGAAAGACCAATCTCCATTAACCCCCCACATAAAACACATTTTCGAGCGACATCAATTAATGATCAAAGTTGCCTTGATAACAGACGAGCTTTGGTCGGTGCATCTGCGAGGTCGGGATACTGTCGGGGATTTGGGGTGGTGTGGGGGTGGTTCGGCCGTCGGGGGCGGCCAGGGGTGGGGGGTGGACCTGGGTGAACGTAACATCGATAATTACGGCCTGCGAGCACGCGTCTGCAGTCTGCACGAAACTGCCGCCCGTCTTAAGCCGCCCCTCCCACGCCCCCAAGGTGTTCCTGCGGAGGGTGGGTTCAGGACACGGCTATGACCCTTCCGCCGATTTTTGTGTGCATCCAAATTATGCGGCGGCGTTAACCAATAGGATTAATTTATTTAGTTATTCGTCTATACGTAAATCCGTTTATCCGCGGGTGCTTTATATTTGTGAGCGTGTTCGCACTGAAAAGAACTAATTACTGTTCAAAAGCATGCGCTTCTTCTATTAGTCTTCTATGCCCCAAACAATAGCACCTTTTTTTTGCTGAAGATATAAAGCGGTACGTGCATTAGTTCGTCTGGTAAATTACATCTTACCCCCAAGAGAATGCGAGCGCAGTGCAGTTGCACACAGCCCGCCCTTTATCGGGGATAGTCTTACTTTACTGTTGATGACTTCTTATGCATTCTAATTACGTATTATCCGCCTGCTCACCATCCTTAAAATCCTCGAGCGTTTTCTTGCACGTCCGCCATTCATCCAGCATCCCCACGAAGTTTTCTTTGTTCCAAATAGATTTTGAGTTTCACATGATGACGTCCTGCTTAATTCGGGACTATTTTCGGTAATCGGCCGATCTGCACAACGGCGCCGAGACCAAACATCGCCATCGAACGTTTGGGGGGTAGTCGGGTTTGGTGCGGGTGGGTGAACGGCCGTCGGGTTTAAGGACCTGGCGTCGCGGCCGAGGAGGGGGTGGTGCGTCTTACCTCCGAGGTCACCTCAGGTCACCGCCGGTCCTGCCAGACGCACGCCAGGATAACGCCAGGATTAGGACGTGACTAGCAGGACTTGTCACCCGGGACGACGGTTTTGGTATATGGCAACGTCCCGGCCCGACTACACTACTAAGCTTTTACTGTGTCTCCGTTTTACGATGGGTTTTACGTTAATTGCGTTGTTTTTGCGTTTGCATTTCACCTCCGACCCGCCATTCAGTGTCCCGGGTGTGGTCTCGAACTTCGGACACTTTATGGGTTTACGGTGTTTGCGACGCGACCGCAGACGCCATCCCTATAAAAAAATCTATCCTGTAATCCCTCTCCTCGCATTCAATCGACCGCAGAAACAATAAAAATTCTATGCATATAAACTGGGACGGTTGCAATGGTGATGATAAATCTAATAGAATTTAAAGTGTTTAATTAGGCTAGGTTGTTTTCTAGTTAGATAATAGTTCTAGTTAGATGACAGATGAGATTCTGCAATTAATGGAAGGGAGAAGAGGCTTCAAGAACACAGATAACATACAGTATAATAGAACACACAAAATAATTAGACAAAAGATAAGAGAAGCAAAAAAAAAGGAAACGAAACAGAAGTGTGCAGAGATAGAAGCGCTGCAGATCGAACACGATCTTTTTAACGTACGTAGAAAGGTGAAGGACATTACTAGAACATACAAAAGAAAATAAGTGAGCAAACTCATTGACAACGATGGCAACATACTAATAGACAAAAACGCAATAAAGAACACATGGAAGACATATATCGAACAACTATTCCAAGACGAAAGGCCAGAAATTCATCATATACAGCCAGAAACAGGCCCAAGCATTCTGAAAGACGAAGTACGAAATGCCATAAAACAAGTTAAAGACGGCAAAACTCCAGGACCAGACGGATTCCACGGTGAATTTTTGAAACTACTAGACGACGAAGGAATTAAATGGCTAACCGACATCCTTAATAATATCTACAACACAGGTGTAATATCACAACAGTGGTTGGAATCAGAATTCGTAACACTTCCAAAAAAGGCATCAGCAAAAAGATGCGATGAATATAGAACAATAAGCCTAATGAGCCACCTATTGAAAGTGTTTCTAAAAATTATACATAAAAGAATATACAATAAAGTGGAAGGACAACTGGGACATACACAATTTGGATTTAGAGATGCAGTCGGGACAAGGGAAGCTCTCTTTAGTGTGCAAGTATTAGTACAGAGATGCAGAGACGTGAATTGTGATGTATACGCGTGTTTCGTTGATTACAAAAAGGCCTTTGACAGAGTCCATCACCAAAAGCTGATACAAATTCTGGAAAACACAGGAATAGACGACAAAGACCTCAGAATAATTACAAACCTATACTGGAACCAAACGGCAATAGTAAGAATCGAAGACGATAGCACAGAAAGAATAAAAATTCTATGCGATGTGAGGCAGGGATATGTACTGTCTCCTCTGCTATTTAACATCTATTCTGAAGTCATATTTCGGGAAGCCCTAGTAAATACACAAGAAGGAATTTCTTTAAACGGGAAACGTATAAACAACATCAGATACGCAGATGATACCATGATCATGGCCGACAACATAGAAGACTTACAACAAATAATGAATAGCTTAATAAGCACTAGTCACAGATATGGACTAGATATCAACATGGACAAGACCAAATTCATGATTATAAGTAAAAACAACCCACAACACCGCCAACAGCAACTGGAGCTGGAGCAGGGGAACATCGAAAGAGTTAAAAAATATGTATATCTAGCCACCGTTATTAATGAGCAATGGGACCAGACACAGGAAATAAAAAGCAGGATTGAAAACAGCAGAAATATATTCATTAAAATGACCACAGCCTTTAAAAGTTGTGATCTAACTATAGACACCAAAATTAGACTCTTACGCTGCTACGTATTGTCTGTGTTATTTTATGGAATGGAAGCTTGGACGCTGACGGTTGCTAACACAAAAAAACTAGAAGCATATGAAATGTGGCAGTACAGAAGGATATTAAGGCCATCATGGAAAGACCGTATTACCAATGCCGATATACTAAGAAGAATGGACAAAACGACAGAAATCCTGATCACGATTAAAACCAGGAAACTACAATACCTGGGACACATCATGCGCAACTCTAGTAGATACGGACTCCTTCAGTGCATACTACAAGGCAAAGTTGAAGGAAAAAGAAACATAGGGAGAAGACAAATCTCGTGGCTTAAAAACTTAAGGAGTTGATTCTCCACGACAACCACAGGCCTCTTCTGGGCAGCTGTGAACAAAGTAAAGATAGCCAATATGATAGCCAACATCAGGAACGGATAGGCACTTGCAGAAGAAGTTATGAATGTTTATCAATTCAGAATAAAATAAGCGATGTAACTACATAACTACATATAAGTATAAACGTATTGTTGAGCACGTGAAGAATTGACTTATACAGTAATACCTACACTTTATTATCGTTGGTCTACAAGAAAGTCCTACAGTATTGTATCCAAATTGCATAATTTTGTGTAATTTGGATGAGAAAAGTTGGATGCAATTGTAAAATTGATCTTTTGAATTGATTTCCTTTCCCAGGAATCTTTCTTTAGTTAGAAATGATAGCAGTATAAATGATGATAGTGATATTAGTATACCAACATATTTGCTTTATAGAAGTATTGGAGAAGCATTTGAACGCCACTTGTTGTTAAAATCAAATATACAGGTATTATTCATATGCTTCTCTCGTAATTCATTATATTATGATTGGCTTCTAAGCCCTGCAAATTGTACATTGGGGAACTAAAGGTATAGTATAAAATATGGATGAATGGCTGAAGAATTGAGAGGTTCATTAATAGAAGTTGATGCAAAAAGCCACAAATGTGCAAAACATTGATCGAATTCCGCAACATCCATAGAATCGGAGTTAATTGTTGAGAGATTTAAAGAAAGTTTGACACCCACCATTTAAATAACAATAAATTCATTGGAGACGGGTATAGCTGCGTTTTTAAGAAAATATGCATTGAGCGTCCATATGGAGTAAACTATTTGATTCGTAAAGTAGGATGTATTAACCATTTATTAAGAAATGTTTGCGGAAAATTGCGCGAATTGACAAGCAAAAGGTATAGTACAAAATATGGATTAATGGCTGAAGAATTGACAGGTTCATTAAAGGAGTCAATTGAGATAATTAGAACTGGGATTAAATCGGCTACTAATCATCACAGTTTGCAAAAAACTATTGCTTAGAACTGCAGATAAGCAATTTATCTAAACATATAAAAATTTGTTCTTTACATATTTGTGGAGATTGTGCTAATTGCGCCCCTTATTTTTGCAATTGATCAAAAGAGGGTGATGTCAATTTTATTCGCAATATGAATGAGTGTACCTTATTAGATGAGAAATAATAAAGTTAGATTATGTAGATTATAGAGCATTTAGAGTTATGTATATGTATGCCAATGTATGCTCGTGATCGTTGTTTGAATGATTGCGTTACTTTGCGTGGCATTTTACGCTTTAGTCTCAAAGTTTAAATTTTGGAACAAAAATCTTGCGAGTTGCGTAGTTTGTGTGACATTAAGTGTACAAGTGTAAATTCCTAACCCCAAATCTAGTATTATTTATTTTTTTGCAACCTAAACCAACAGGTGGTGGTTATTTGATTAAAAAAACAGATATTAGTGTAAAGTTGTTCAAATTTACTTCTGAACATAAATACTAACGCACCCTAATTCTACAATGCCGATATGTAAGTTTGTAGTGGGGAAACGAATAAATTTTGCCGTCAAATGAGGGTATGATATTCGGTGCCGAGCTACGGCAATATCTTTTTATTCCCGGGAAGAATATATTTCATCTCTCTACCATAAATCAAATTAATATTTAAATTGATTGATTTAGACTACTACTAAACTTCAAACGGTTTTATGGTAGGGAGATACCGTTTGAAGTTGGTATTTTTTTTTTAGAAATACTAATTTACCACTTACCACAAAAAAATTTATTTCCAAGAAAAAATACAGAATTCTTGGACGAAAAAATAAATTGCATTCCTCAAGTAGAAAAACAAATAGTTATAGTTGATAAGGACTATGGAAATACAGAAGATGATTTTGATAAAGAAGAAATGGATAGTAAAAAGACTTTATTTTAAGATTTGGAAAAATAATAAAACCACATAGTCAAATAGAAGAAATAACCAGGGGCCAAAGTAATAATGGAAGCTATATACAATACAGACAAACAATGCTTACTGTGTCTAATTTTGAAATTATGTGTAAAAGGAGAAAAAACACCAATCCCGTGAAGATGGCAAAAACTATTTTTGATTAGTTTTATTGCTCAGTTAATATTCAGTGGGGCCAAGATCACGAAGAACTTAAAAAGAAAAAGAAATAAAAAATAAAGAATGTGGACTATTTGTATATAAGAACTACTGTTATTTGGGGGCGACTCAAGTAAAAGATGAAGATTGTAGACTAGAAATAAAATGCCCATTCTTGCAGAAATGTGTCACCGGAAGAAAGGATCAACAAAAAGGTAGTAAAGTATATTGAAACAGTAGAAGGGACATACAGAATGTAGCGTAACCAATTACTACTATCAAATCCAAGGCCAACTGACGGTAACAAATTGAATATTTTGTTATTTCACACCACACTTCACACATTTGGACACCGTTGGGTTTGATAGAATTTTTTTCTTGGTGAATTTTCCCAATCGGTGAATATTCCGCGGTGAATTTTGGACGGTGAACTTTCCGGATAGCATCGGTTATCAGTCACTGAAATTTCTGAAAATTTATCTAATGGATATTTTAAAAATTGTATGCCGGATATGTATACAGCATGCCTGAACATAATTCCTCTGATATTTGAAAGGCAGTTATGTAGTCAGCATTTCGAAGTTTCGCCAAATCAGTCTTCTGTTTAGTGATCATTTTTGTTACTATCACAATTTCCGCTAATTCGCACCTAGCACAAATTATCGTTTTGATGTCACTGTCACTGTCACACAGGCACTTCTTTAAAATCAATCATTAAGACGTTTATTTCGTTTACCCACTCTAGGAAAACAGCTAAAGTCGGAATAAAAAACAATCTGGTGCCATTTTATAGCGTTATACATACATCATATTATAAAAGTAAGGGAGTAATTCTATTCTTACTATCATTATCTTAAAATCGAGCAATTTTCTTCCAAATGCCACTCATATAGGGCTTGTAATACCAGGGCTGGTAAATTGGTAAATACACTTTGAAAATTTTTAGCGGTAAATTAAATGTTTTTATCGGCAATTTGGTAAATAAAAATCTGGATTTGATGTTTTTATGTATAATATTCGTACCATGTTCATTCATATGCTATACCGACGAGTATGTCTTAAAGAAGTGATAAAATCGAATAATTTACTTTCCAAGTTGACCAGTATCAGTTATTAGTTACTGAAATTTCTAAAAATTTATCTAATGAGTATTTTGAAATTTTATTCCAGATTTGTATATAGTATGCCTCAGAATTTTCCTCTGAAAATTTGACAACGAATATGTTTTAAATAACTGGGAAAATAGAATAATTTGTTTTCCTAGTTGACCAGTATCGGTTGATCGATGTTGATGATTGCTCATCTAATTGAGCTTTGCTTGAGAAAGTTCCTATGAAACAATTTTCGTGCACAAAAAAGAGCAAATTTGTAATTCCTAAACTTATTGCATTTGTACTATAATTTATGGCAACTTTATATTAGTTTTCATTATTCGTTTATGAAAAATATCAATTATCTGGCTTTGAGATGTATGTATATATGACGCAAAGGTCGTTGCTTTACAAACGTATTGCAGGATTATTCCAGTCACCTTTTTCAATTAAAATTATTAAAAGACAAATGGTCAAGATGTGCCGTTCCTAAAAAGTATTTCTATTAAGTCTCAAAGGACGGCTTGCCCTATAATTCACCATGCAATTAAACCGCGACCAAGCGATAAGTGCATGAATACTCATGGCAACAATGGGTCGCGTAATTGCAAAGAAGTAATTCTCTTAGGCGAGGCGATAAATCAATTGCACATCGAACATGAGGGGAATTTTTTCTTCTCCTTGTGCACACACAGAGCGCGTAATTACGAGCTAATAAATCGTCGAGTTTGCATTAGCAAAGGCGCGCGGTGTTAATTATTATTTCTCGGCGATTCTCGGAAATTATACAATCATATTTTTTTCCTTCAATTTAATTGAGTTTGTTGCGTAATGTACTCGTTACTTTATTGAAGAACTCTGGATGACATAATTATTAGCAATGTGCATGATTGGAAACTAATTTCGTTTTCAATGAGTTACGAATATAATTTGATATCAATTAGTAGTGTATGTGTATCCTCTAGCAAGCAATGATTGTACTATTTACTAAAAGTATCTTTGTATATTAGGGCTTAAAATTTATTTTAAATCCGTTTTCATGAATGCTTAGAAATATCTTTGGCGAAACCATGTTTGCACAATAAAAAATTGTTTCATATCTTGCATAACAGTACAGCTCAAACTAGGTAAGAACTTGACATGCACATCACCAACCAATTTCGTATCGAATGACAAATGGGACGAACAGTTGAAACGTGAATGTCGTTCACTGAAATATTAAGGCTATCCATTTTCAGGGCATCATCAACGTAAACACTTGTCCACGTAAACGGTACTAGTTTTAGATAATAAGCGTTTTATCTGTTCCTACAACATCATATTATTTGCACGACATCGATAGAATAGTTTAGAGGCAACGCTCGCAAAAATCACTCTATAGGGCGCAGTTATTAATTCACCGTGCATGTCGCAGCATGATGATGGTGTTTAAAAGTTTCACGAAACCGAAAAGAGTGCGACGTGTGTGATTTGCACTGCTAGCTGGGTCATACAATTTTAAAATACGAACAGACTCTTTGCTGGCAAATAATCGTAATTTCGCAATCGATAAAACGCACATTACCTCGAGAATACTTCATTACTGGCATTTGCGCTTGGGTATTACTTTCCCCATTTTCGTTTTTAAATCCTGCAGAAATTTAGACAAAGAACAGGCACAAACGCATATACACAACTGCAATGAATAAAGATGGTGTCCCTCGTCTCGCTATGCTAATTAGAGGACCCTTGGGAATGGAAAACTAAGAATGCAGATAATATAAAATGAAGAAAAACAGTGGAAATCTGCCTTTATTTGCATTGCAATTAGAGCCCGCGTTGAAATCTGCTGGCGCTTTAACGAGGTTTTTTTCTTAAACGCCCTTTATCTCAATAAAAATTCCTGTGCAATCAAGCGGATATGCATCGACTCTCGTGATAATGACGGAAAATAGGTGCACTGCTGCTTTGTATTCAGATCTAGAGATCTCGAAAGCCCCGAACAAGTTTGGGGAACAAAATATTCCCCATGCATTGCTCCGTACACGTTGGAATACTGGAATACTGTAATTTTTCCTACACATTCATAGCATTTGTGTAATTTTCATGGAAGTTACGGAATATTTTAAAATTTATTTTACCTAAATTAAATTAAATGTATGCATATATTTATTTGAAGCACTCACTGGTAAAGCACCTGAGAGTGGAGAAGCACTCAAAAAAGCGGAAAAACAAAAGTAGAAGACCTATGGGTTAATTTCTAACATATAGTAAGAGGGCAACAAAACACGACTGTAGAAAAACTAAACGTACACCAAACAAAAAATAAACAAGCTGGTGGAACAAAGAAGTGAAGGAAGAACTTAGGAAAAAGAAACGAACATGGAAAATATACCTATGCACGAAAAACGAAGATGACTTTGAAATATACAACAGCAAAGAAACAGAGTAACAGCAATAATAAGGAAGGAAAAAGACAGAAAATGGAAGGATTTCGGAACCAAATTAGAAGAACATTTTAAAGGAAATCAAAAACTATTCAATTACTGAAAAGCTGCAGAAAGGAATAAGAAACAAACCTAAAGCCACCCAAAAATAAACATGGTGTACTAATGAAAGAGGATAAAGAAATCACGAACAGATAGAAAGATCACTTCCAAAAGCTTCTGTCTGGAAATGATACAACCAATGAAGGAAATGAAAATAAAGAGGAACAAGAAAATAGTAACGAAACAGAAGAAGAAGAGAGATCTATAACAGAAGAAGAGTTAGAAAACGCACTAAAGAAGTTAAAGAACAGAATAGCCCCAGGTCACGACAAAATCAAATCTGAACAGCTGAAATACATAGGAAAGGATGGGAAACAACTACTACAGTTAACAAATAGAATATGGGAAACAGGAAAAATACCAGCAGACTGGCAAAGAGCTGTGATCTTCCCAAAGCATAAAAAGGAGACAGTTGAAATTAAAACGAATTTTTGGTAATATCCCTGCTGTGCACAGCGGCAAAACTGTATGAATCAATACTAGAGAACAAACTAAGAAAGGAAATTGAAAAAAATATGGAAAAGTCACATAGTGGATTTATGGAAGGGCATTAAACACAAGACCATATTTTCACAATTAAAAAGATGACAGAAAAAATATTAAGTCAAAACTATACATGACAAATTTTCGTGGACTTAGAAAAGGCATTTGATATAGTCCCAGGAGAGCCAAAGTGTGGGAAATACTTGAAGAAAGGAAGATAAAAGTGCATTTAATAAAAGCAATCAAGAGTATGTATGAAACCACAGAAAACTACGTAAGGACAAATAATTCAATATCTGAGAATTTCACAACCACACAAGGCCTTCGACAAGGGGGCGCTTTAAGCCCTCTGCTCTTTATTATATTCCTAGACAATATAATGAACAAAAATTAAGGATAACACCAAGATGGTAGAAATAGGATACTATAAAATGAAAAGAATAGTGATAGCAGAACGTGCCTTTGCTGATGACTTAGTTATGCTAGCCAAAAGCGAAGAAGATCTGCAACACAATATAAGCATGTGGGAGGAGAAACTGAAAAAACACAATATGGTAATTAATATAAACAAAACAAAAGTAATGGTAGTAGCAAAAGAGGAAGTAAAAGCAAAAATATTAATAAATTTGAAAAGAATAGAACAAGTTGAAACCTTCTAATATTTAGGTACAATACATAATAAAGTAACCATGGAAAACGAAATAAGTAACAGAATCATGGCCGCAAATAAAACCTACTAAGTAACGAACAAGTACATTCTAAACAATAGAAGAATCTCCAAAAACACAAAATTGACACTCTTCAAGACAATTTTAGACCAACACCCTTATATGGAAGCGAAACCTGGCCAACAAATGAAAAGACAATGAACAAAATACAAGCAACCGAAATGAGATACTAAAGAAAAGTTGAAGGAGTCACGAGATTAGACAGAGTAAGAAACGAACAGATCTGGGAAAACCTACAAATACAAAGTGTGCAAAAATTAATACAGAAACGACAACTAGGATAGTTCGGGCACCTGATAAGAATGCCAGAAGACAGACAAACAAAAATAGTATGGACATCAAAAGACGAAAAGAAAAAGAAGGAAAGAGGAAGACCAAGGAAAAGATGGGAAAACAACATAGAAGAGTTCCTAAGAAGAAACGACCTCGACCAACAAGCAAAACGGCTACAAATAGAAAGGAATGGAAAAACTTCGTAGACAACATAATTTATTGTTGGCATGAATCTTGACACCCGAAAGGGTATAGGAGATGTAAATTGATTATATATATATATATATATATATATATATATATATATATAATCATATAATCATATAATCATATATAATCGGTGTGGGCCGTCACACAAAGCAGGGCTCGTTGACCCACCTGAACCTCTCCCCAGAGAGCAGATCATTTACAAGAAATTGCAATTCATAGACGGTTTGTCACAAGGCCTCACCGGATTATTCAAAACCAAAATCGATCATCTCTTTATGGCTAACACGGTGGGTAGATCGATTGGGTCTCTGTTTTCGGTTCTCAAGGATGCGACTCCTCCTCTGGCACAGTTTAACCTAATTTACAGAATTCGTTGTTACAACTGTAACTCTACGTACATAGGTCAGACGTCACAGAAACTTGTAAAACGACTTACCCAACATAAAAGTGACACGACACTTAAACCAAACACCACCGGGCTTAGCTCACATTACAGCCTCACAGGTCATTTGCCTGACTATGATAATACCACCATCATAGACAGGGAATCTAACCAGTTCAAGCGTAACTTTCTGGAAATGTGTGATATTCAATCTACAGACAAAACTATGAATTTTAAGAAAGACGTCATTGGCCTGAGTAACATATACAGTCTCTTGCTCTCGTTCCAGAATTCCACTGGTTCATAACTGCTACCCCATACTTACCTGGTTGTCCTGACTTACTGTACCGGGTATATATCCGTCCTGACACCCCTTCCGAGGTAATCAAATTTAAAATGAAAAAAATTCTATCTTCTCGCGGGCAATGTGTGTTCATGGCAGTTCGACTTGTACTTAGCCTCCGTACTCGCATGCCCGGTTGGTAGAGGTACATATCTCCCACCAACCGTCGATAGTCGCATTACTGTTACTGTACGGTTGGCCGCCCTGACTTTGTTATGAAAAACGAAAAACCTTAGTAAACACCGCCATGGTGTGGCTGTAATTAGTGTGCTCGTTTTGTTTGTTTACGTACACCTAGCTAGTGTACCATTTTAATATGTCTGTTCTCGTTACACCTGTTTGTTCAACCAGCCCATTGTTGCGCCTCGCCATTGCGACAATTCATAGGATGCACTTGTAGAGTTATTAGTAAGTTAATGTATTCATTATCATGACAGTTCGCATCCCATGCTCTCTTACATAATTGAATAATAAATATTTTTTCTTCTACTTGTAGGCCTGAAAAAGCCTTAAAATAAAGGCGAAACGTTGCTAAATAAACTTTAAACTGTGCAATTAGCTCCCTACTATCTTCAGCTTCCTATTTTTTGACTTTAACCCGTTAACCTCTATTCAATTCAAGTAAAGTCGTTACGTCTAGATATTATATATATATATATATATATATATATATATATATATATATATATATATATAATATCTAGACACACATGTATATATATATGTGTGTGTGTGTGTGTGTGTGTGTGTGTTTTGCATTCGTGTCTTAATGCTTTTAGGAAATTTAAAGAATATGTTAATATTTTATAGAAATTTAAGTATTTACGTAGAAAATTATAGTTTTTATAGAATATGTGTGATTTTATTAGAAGTTGTGGAAAATGTTATGATTTTGTCAACTAATTTGTTTGTTAAGTTTTCCAGCAAATTTATGAACTGTTATAGAATTCTCAACAATATCGTACATTTTCATAGAAAATCAATTTTTTATGATGTTTTTACTATATGTTAAACTTTTGGGGAATTTTTAAAACTTTTATAGAACTCGTGGTATTTTTCTAGGATGTTGAAATTTTTCATATATTTTGTATATTTTCATAGAATTTATGCATTTTCAGAGTTATGGATTTTTTTATTATTTGTCTAACTATTATCCGTTATATTATTGTTCAAGTAATTTAAAGAAATTGTGTATAGTTTGTAAATTTTTCATAGAATCAAAAATATACATAAAATGTTCTTAAACAAAAATTATGGAAGTTTTATAGAATTTGTGAATATATCAATAAATTTGTAGTATTATTGTTGTAATATTTCTTACATATTGTATATGATAATAATAATAATCACTGCCGGATTAAATAATTTGCCACTGTACGCAAACAAATATTGCCGCCCCGAAAAGAATAGAGTACAATTAAAAGCTACCTTTTCAAAATTGTTTCCGCCGCGTTTATTTTAATGCAAAGTCATTAATTAGAAGTTGAAAATCAATATCTACTATTAGCTTACTTTTGGATTGCTAAAACTTATAGTGAATTTAGCCTGTCTTCTCCCATAGTGGATCGTAGATACGATTTTATACGTTTTAACACTAAAAACGAAAGTTCAGCCGAAAAACACTCCTGTAGAAACAAATATACAAAGTGCGATGTCCACGTTTGGAAATACCGTTTGTAAATTTTTTCTTCGCATTGATGACAATAAGTCCATCACTGAAAAAATTTCATTTAAGTAATATTCTTTTACTACCAAAAAAGTATGCATTCTGTGTAAAAGTTATTTCTAAATATTTTTTTTTAATTCTTGTAAATAATTAGCCTTTTGGATTAATGTTTCATGTGAATAATTTTTTATTGAAAATATTAAACTAAATTAACTGAAAATATATTCATATGCAGCACTTCTCTTCTTCAATTCATACATTATTTTGTCTAGTATGGTATAGAACACTACCTTCCATTTCACCACAACTCATTCTTATGCGACCGTCACTCATAATGATTAGAATGTGTTATCTATTTTTTATATGATTAAGGCCCGTATCTATAGTCCGTACTTGAGCTTGAGTTCGACTCAAGTCGTATATTTGGTTGCGTTCAGTCCATAAACGTTTATAGAAAATACGCAACAAATATACGACTTGAGTTCAACTTGAGCCCATGTACGGACTATAGATATGAGGCTATGTAATAATATACAAAATATCGCTTATTATGTACCCGTACTCGACGTGAACGCAACGATATGTTCAAGCCAAAAAATGTTGAGAGTAATCAAGATAGGGAATTTTAGTGTGCTTTGTTTATGCCTCTATGTCTATGCTAATAAAACATATGCAAAAACAAATGATGCTCGCGCCCATGCGATTGCTGCGTGCCTAGTTTTTCTATGGTAGCCGTCTTTCTTTGATACAATCTGCGATAATTAGAGACAACTTACCACATTATGTTTGTTTTTATTAGGATATTAATGTTTGTATCGATATATTGGTCATATTTATTTTTCTTTTGGAGCTCGTAAATTATAACGAAGAACAAATTAGCCGCCTTTTCATTTTATTAAATTAATGTCTCCGATTTTGCCGCCCCTGGAAATCTGCCGCTCTCACTGATAATAATATTATTTTTTGTATTCGAATTCAGAATAAACATTACAGAGTCAAACATACAAGCTTAGCATACAAAAACATTGCAATGTCAAAAAATATAATTCTTTTCAAAGAATTTATGTAATTTGCGTAGTAGTAGTTGTAGTTTCGTATTAGTTTCGTAAATGTTTATGATTTTGCTTATTATAATCTGGTAATATTTTCACGTGACTTGAAGAAATTGTATATAATTTGTAAATGTTTCATAGAATTTGTTGCATTTTGATAAAATTGTCTAATCAATCAAAAATTTTAAGATGTACCTACTTGTGTACAATAAGAATTTATTAGGGGTTAAGATTGTACAAATTTGTAGATTTTCAATGAATTTGAACTTTTAAACTTTTTAAAACAATTTATAGAGACGTTACCAAATGTGCGGTATGCATATAAAACCATCTAATTTCCATCAAACTTACGTAATTTTAAAACACAAGATGGAAATTTTCACGATTTTGTCTAACAATTTTTTTTTTCTCATAAATAATCTCATAATAAATGTTCTTGGGGTTGCTCCATTCACATTTGCTCATGTCGCAAACTTCCCCACTCACTCAAAATTCTACTTTTAACACTTATCTATGATATGCTGATATCATAATTAACTATTTTATCATACCCACGACCAGTGATCATAGTAATTATAGATTTTCCGGAGAGGCAAGTATTTTATTGTACCAGCACATTTTATATAAATTTAATTAAATGATGATCCGATGAAAATGGTTGTGATATATACTTCGTTTTAAAATTATAAGACGCTTTTCTGGCGATTACCAGAAAATCGTTATTTTTCATTGTCTTCTATTATGCTCTGAAACTTGAAATTAATAAGTTTCCTGGCGCATTTAATTGAACGAAATGAATTGTGCCATTCTTCCTTCTTGGAGATGTGCCAGTGGGAATTTGCTCGACATAATTATGCACGTTTCTTCGATCTGCAGTATTTATAACTGGCAATAATACGCATGAGGGGATATTAATTATGCACGAGGGGATACATCTAGATAAATTATTGCCGACTGCAATTTTTATGTGTGCATGCGCATTCCGGAAATTCGGAATACGAGAACTTTTGTTGGATCGTAATTTGCATGCGTGCTGTTGTTTTCGCAACGGAGATTGTCATTGTTTCAATATTAATTGTCGAAAAAATTGCGTCCGGGAGATTTATTGCAATCTACGCGAGTTCAGATTTAATTTCCTAGTTAACGTTAATTCCGGGATAAAAATAGCTTTGGTTCTCAATTACAAAACAAATGATTGCGAGCGTTTTTTTGCGCACACGCCGCGTCCAATGCACATTAATCGCTTGCATTGTATACGCGAATTGTCCTTGTTTCATGAATTTTTCGCGAAATTTCTGCAATGGCTGCACCGATAGATGCTGAATAGCTCCGTCCAGCGATTCCGTACCCGTCGGGTGATTTATCTGAACAAAAACACACGTCTGGCCACGTTGTAGGAGGCATACGCAGAAATTAATTGAAGCAATAATTTATTGAAGATTAATTTCTTATTCTACGTAATGTAGCGTGATATGAATATTGCATGCCCCTGGAAGAGCGTAAGTAAATCAGCGATGAGTAATGTCATTACCGTCATTACTTTTATTGAAAGCTCCTCAGGCAAGAAATCCTCGCGTGTTTTCGCATAACCGCGCTTATAAAGGATTCCAGCCATTTCTAATACTTTACATGTGTTTTAATTAAATGCCCCGGTTTATTTATGTTCATATTTCGACTGATTAATGCTACCACTTCGATAAGCCATTTACTTTACTGCCGTTTATGGCGCATTATCAATTCCTCGTTTAACTTATGGGACTCACTTTACACTCATGGCATTACACACACAAGCAATAAAGTTCAGTTGGAAACTCATTCTGCACATATCAATATCCACGCAACTACATGTCAATACATATAAACTCACTCATATAATTAACAATTAAAAATAATTTGACATTATCATTACAATTCACATTAAATAATGCAACGTTCTTTCAAGACTACATTATACTATCAATTAATCAATAAAATCAATATTTAATTAAAATATAATTACCATTTTCAATCCTGCGCACTTGATGAAACAAAATGACAACCAGGTATAATTGAAGAATATCTCTTGTTATGTTTCATGTTTGTATTATCAGTTTAACCTAACCTAACCCAACCAGTTTTCGAACGATTACTTAAATATATGTCAGATGATAGTCTATATATATTTTTGGATTAATTAAAGTGAATCCGTGATAACAAGATGTTGCTTGGAAGAAGCTTGTTTTGGTTATTCAGGCGATTGCCCTTCTTAACCATAAAGTACCTACATTTAGTCAACCTGCAAGAAAATTGTAGCAACTTTAATTTATATTTCGGTGGATTGTAATAAACTTGTTTTTAGAATGTGAAGCTAGTGAAGCTTTGTTGAGTGGGTAAACTACATTTTAGCCTTAGTAAATAACTAGCCTACTGTGATCAAAATTAACGCAAAACATTGTTAAAACATATTAGGGATTTGTTTTTTAAAACATTTTATCAAGAAAAAATGTTCGGAGTCACCCCAAAACCCAAAATCCCAAATTTGGTTGAAAACAAAAAACTCACCCAAAAATATATTAGCCTTCTTTCAATTTTATTCTCACAAGATTGCCTTGTTTTATTAACAATCCCTAAACACCATGATATCTGTCACATGAACATTGCTAATTTGTCTCACTCCTAATAAATTCCTAAATTATTATTTGATTTTAAATGATTATGGTTGCAGAACGGCTTACTATAAACGAAAAAGTGGAAATTGTAAGACTCCGAACAACGTTTCATAATTAAATTGTTCGAAGAAATAAATAACTAGTATATATTTTTAATTTTTTTGCGTTAATTTTTTATCTCAGCAAGCTAGTTATTTACTAAGACTAAAATGTAGTTTACCCATTCAACAAAACTTTAGAAGCTGCACATATTGAAAAAAAATATTTTAATATCAACCGAAAACTAAAAAAAGTTGCTGAGGTGTTTCTATTTCAAGTGAAACACGCTGTATATCGTCGGCTTGGTGTTATAAGGTTGCATGTAACATTTTTTCAATTTTTAGGTCAATAGCTTTACAGGGCTATATGTTTTCAAAGCGGGACTTTTCAACTTGTTGGAAGGTTAAATTCGGATTATTAAGAATCTGTGAAAAAAAAATCTAATTACATTGCACAATACATCATTTTCTATAAAAACAAACATATTTAAAGTCGTTATTTCCAAATTTACAAATTTGCACAAACAACCTTGTAACATTAAGCCAACGATATGTCAGGCTGCTTAAATGCTGCTTTTTTTAAACTGCTTTTTGGTGTATAAAATTTGCTTTAGCGTTTTTTTTTATCCTAATAAGTAGATCTCCACACTGTAAATAGAAAATTTTGCAACAAGAGATTAAAACACTGTTTTTTCCACGAACGAAAAACAAACGTATTTCATCTCGAGTAAAAATGCTATTTTTATCATATCATATTATTAACATATCCACTTGGCAGTAAAATTAATTCATTTTGGAAAAAAAACACAGAACTGAAAGATCGATAGACGTTCTATTCAATTTGTGTTAATTAATAAATATTATAATAATAATCTTTATTTCGCCTCATATGTAGCGACAGATAGATACAAAGAAATAGTTATAGTCATACACAAATATAAAAGCAGTGTTACTATACAGTTTGTCATAGTTGTCATTTTACATTAGAAATGTCAATAATAAATTGCGATAATGTTCTTCCTTCCTTCTTTTTTGTGTCATGTCATTTAAAAAATATTGACATTAACATTAAATTATGTCACGGTTACGTACTTTTCCCTGGAGGTTAAGAATCGGAAAAAAAATCGTACCTTTCCATTTAACTTTCAAAAGTCACTCCCACTCCTTAAAAGTGAGGAGGCTTACAAAGTTGCTTATATTGTCATCACAAATTTCATTTTGTTTAAATCAGCCGTTTCTTAAATATCGCATTGTAACACTTTAAATGAACCACTCTGTAGAACATTTTATATAATTTCTTTTATTTGACGATTCATTTTAGTGTATTGTAGATTTTTTTTTGTACAAATTTTGATATGCAATTTTATGTAGCTGAACAACGACAATCTTATCAGAATTATCGGAAAATCTGCAATATAACATTTAAAATCTGATTCAGAATTACTTACTGTAACTTATAATTTACTTACTTACTGTTATTACTCTACTACGATGTTACTGCTATTTACTGTTACTTATAATTTTGTTGGATAGTAAACTTGAAAGAGCGTTGTAAAAATAGAACTATACATACCAAGTTGAATTTCAGTTCATAGGAAAATTGATAACATGGTATAAAATTTTTGTACAATGAAATATTGTACAACGAAATATTTAAAAGATACAATTTTGAACATTTTAAAAACCTTTTAGAATGTAGAATTTTCTTTTTTTTCTTTTGAAACATTTCTGCACTGTTTAATGAATGCATAGAGGTTTTTGTTCTAAATATTACGCATATTTTATGCTTAGCTGTAGAGGGCACAGACAGATAGACATAACATACCTACAGACATATAGACAACAGACAGACTGCATCCTATTCGATGCAGATACATGGAAAAGGATCACAAATATATCTAAATCACAAATATATCTTTTATATCGAAAATTTTTATGAATACAATAAATGAAAGTTGAAATAGAAGCATTATGCTTTGGTGTACTCCTACTTATAAAGACCAATAAATCATGCCTTTATATTTGTTGTTCATTTTTGAAAATATTCCGTGGCAATTCACATTGATCGATAAATATTGCATAATTATCGATATACAGCGTGATCAGAATAATGTTTAACAAATGGGCAACTTTTTTCGTATGCATTTTAGAGGAAAAAGTTGTGAGGTAAAAGAGTCCTAAATTATATCAAATTAATAACAGCATTAAAAAAAAAAGAATTGAATTGATTTTTTTTGTTAAATGTTCTTAAATTGAAGATAGAATGTACAGTTTGTTATTACCTTCTACGGGTTATTTTATATTTTCCTTGTGTGACTTGCATTTCACACAATTTCATGATTTTTTTCAGTTTTAATTAGAGTTTAATATTATTGCACCAACCGTTGGTGGAGGTGTAATGCATTTTTGTTTCCAATTTAGAATTCTATAAAACCGAAACGTTTAAAGAAGTTAGTGTAATATTTTAGGTAGAATTTTTACATACAGTATCCGCCAGAAAATTTGACACATGGAAAAATGTTATATTATTAACTTCTCAGAAAATGTTATTCTTTCTAAAAGTTTCTGCATTATTTCAAACTCAATAAGCGATTGCCGAAGTAAAATTATCTGTTTCCGTAAATGGAATATTTAATCAAAAATACAGCTTAAGAGTAAAGTACCCTTGTTTTTTAAGATATATAAAATTGTTATTAGGGAAAGTTTCTTAGAACTGAAATAAGGCTTAATCCTTAATCCTTAAATACATAATTAGAGGAAAATCTTTTGCCTTTTGTGGTATAAAGATGGGCTTTTGATTATCAATAATCAAAACACTTAAATATTTTAACGTCAAAATAATTTGTCTAAGTCACTATAAATCTTTTATAAATAATTATTTTCATGAAGGCAGTTTCGCGGCAAGTGTGATAATTATCACCTTAAATTAACACAATTTCTGCCTTTTCTTACGAACTCTGAACTAGAGCCATTTTCAACTGATAAATTAACTTCAAGTCAAAATAATTATTTATAAAAAAAATATAACCATGTAGACAAATTATTTTGACGTCAAAATATTATGGTGATTTGATTATCGATTATATTAGGTTAAACCGACTTTGCAAAAGCCCATCGAATATATCGTCGGCTTACAAGTGAAATCGCTCAAGTCAAATATCAATGTCAATATCAATATATTATCAAGTCAAAAACTATAAAATTTGAGAAACTGCAATTAAAGTTTTATATTCTGCTGTTACCTTTCTTGCTCAGTCTAATGACTGAGTAGGTCATAAGGGATCCTACAGAACCCTTTACTATACCCTTACTGAGCCTGAGATTTGTTACAATTTAGTAAACCATGAAAATAAAACTAAACTAAAAACAGCCAAGAATTGACTTAGTGTATTTCACTTGCAAGCCGACGATATTAGGTTAATCCGACTTTGCAAATGACAAAGCCCACCTTTGCCCAGAAAATATTGTTATCGTAGATGATTCTAATTTTGTAGTTCTGTAAATTCTAAGTAACTTTTCCAAATAACATTTCCACATATTTTGAAAAATTAGTGTAGTTTACTCTTAAGCCGTTTAACTATATTTGATTATGGCTCGTATAGGCAAGCAGATAATTTTAGTTCTATGATTGATAATTGAGTTTGAAATAATGCAGAAACTTTCTGAAATATTTTTTTTTAGAAGGTAAATAAAAAAATATTTTTCGTGTGTTTCCAACTTTTTATCGGACACTGTATATTTAGAAATTATTAGTATTTATAAATATTCTATAGAATTTTTAACTCATTTGGAAATTCACAAGCTACGAAATACTAAATTATTATTTTCCAGTAATTTTCCTAGAATTTACAACTCAACCAAAATGCATTTTATGTTGATGGTTGTTTTATAGATTAAAGGTTTAATGTTTATGTTCGAAATTCAAAAGATATCCATTTTAGTGGAATGTGCAAATTAACATGTGGTGGAAATTCTTACTGGTACCACCCTAATGCGATGTAATAGATGCAATTAAAAATTGTAAATGCAACGAGGAAGTGGGAACGAATGATAATTTACGACCGGAATATTTAATAGTTTGCAGGGGAGTGATATAAATGATTTGCTCATGCCGCGATTTTTCATTAATCGCACTTTCTCTGCACAGTCATAACTTATAAGAGAGGTGTGAGATATAGCCGATACATGATGATAAATAAATCAGTCCCGTGTGTCTCCCTTCCTTTTTTTCCTCTTGCGGCGAATAATGAATCGGTAGTCTGGAGTCGGGGAACAACAAGTCAATTTGCCTTTGACAGAGACAACATATATTGTGTTTGCGTGCTCAAATAAATAACATATGTAAGTAGATGTATTCTGAATTAATGCGGTGTAAGACAAGCAGTGCGTGGTCTCATTAAAACTGGAAGCTGCCGGTTCAAAACTCGCCTCCCGCTTTTAAATAACTTCATTTCACCACACACGATTTATGCATCAAACAGCACCCGCAACCATTGTAATTATATTGTTACTTTCGCATACACTCTCTATATAGCTGGCATAAAAATATCCTGTCGGGATGCCATTAAATAAAACGGAGATAAAGATAAATAACCTTTACAGACCGTTTACTTATCGTCGAGGCTACTTTAAACTTCTCCACTGTTTGCGTTCCGCGCATGAAAGTGTTCACAAACGCAGATAATTTCACCATAAACGCGTCCCACACGCGCGATATCCACCACATATTAATTGTCCTGCATTACCATTCGAATAGTATAAACACAATCTGCACACTGCAAAGATAAAATACAAATAGCACCATTAATACTTCAGCGTACTCATGAACAAACGGCAAATTGAATTCGTGTTTCAAATTATACCCTGGGACTCCCCGTGTATAGTTTAACTCCAAACTAAATAATTTTCAAAAATAATTTAAAACTAAGACGTGCATTACTAAGAAGACTAGACTAAGACTTACAAGTCTTACAAACTCAATAATTAACTTCAACAATAAAGCAACAAATTAACAAAGTAAGTTTTACAAAATCGAAGAAGATGAACAATAGTATAAAGAGTACAACAATTTCCATATGGCCTACTGAGTTATACATCCTAATTATCCATAGTTCTGAAGGCCCCGATAGATATTTAATATTTATTTCTATAAATAAAACTTGTAATACAAAAATGCATACGTAAAGGTTCGAGAGGGCTCGGGAAGGCATGCACCCCAAGCATTTTTTGACACGCACAATTGAGGGAAAGCGGTCATATATTAATAAGAACACATAAACTAGTCAACTCGAATTTTAAACTATATGTTCAAATGGCCGTAAAGTGAGATAATGGGGACGCTTTGAACTCCACCGGCGCGGTGACCTTGGGTGAGCACACGTGCAAAGAGAGATCAAGTTCAGAAGAACAAGCAAAAATAGGGACCGAGGTGGTAGAATATGGAGGGAGAAAACGTATAAATTCAGAAGTTCGGCATTTACTCAGATCAGTTAGAAATAAGCACCAGCTCAGAATGTTACTCTGCTCGACGAAGTCTCAAAGGTTGATAATTAATTTCTCAGGTAATTATACGAACGACAATATCAAATGTACACGTTATTAACTAATTCTAAAGTCAATTCTCACACTAATAATAAAACCTATCTAGTGACACTGGAGTGCCGTGCTGCTTGCTGGTGGATCAAAGTTTAATAAAGGTAGAAATGTAGGCTTCTGTCGCCAGATACTGCGTGCTCGAGCTTAACTGCATTCCATACCCTGTCCTGGCAATATGTTCATCAAAACAATAGAATATTGTAACATTCCATCCTGTAACTCGTCGCGAAACATTTGAAAATCGTGTTCTTTAATCAAAGACACTTGGCTTCTGTCGCCAGATACTGCGTGGTCGAGCTTAACTGCATTCCATACCTTGTCCCTGCAATATGTTCATCAAGACAATAGAATATTGTTGCATTCCATTCTGTAACTCGTCGCGAAACATTTGAAAATCGTGTGTTCTTTAATCAAAGACATTTGGTAGTCGAGTGTTTTCATTATAATAATAATAATAATAATAATCCGTACTACTCGTCCACCTATGGCGTAATTAGTTACTGTCATAATTTTTGACAGAGAATTCTGACTCAATTACATTTTATTTTATTAAAAACGTAAATAAAACACCTCTTACATTCAGGGGAAAAATATTTACGATCATAACATCCCTTAATAACCAATTCTAAAGTCAGTTTCCATACTAATGATAAAACTTATCTAGTGACGTTGCCGCTTGCTAGTAAATCGAAGTTTAGTAAAGATAGAAATATAGGCTTCTGTCGCCGGATACTGTGTGGTCGATTTCATACCTTGTCCTGACAATATTTTCATCAAGACAGTAGAATATTGTAAAGTTCTTTCCTTTACTACTACGAAACAAGCGAAAGTTTGTTGTGGGTTTTCTGTTGTGGGTGATGCTATTAATAATATTAAGTCATCCAGTGCCAGAGACATACTGGGTGATCACTTTTACGACGCCAACCATTGGGATCTGATAAACGGAAATATTTACAGAGTTGGTCAAATGGGATAAAAGTTTCTTATTTTCGTGTCTTTTAATATTTTGAAAAGAAATCCGGGATATCTTGCACAGTTCCTGAAATATCGCTGAAAAACCGAAAAAGTGCACTTTCCTTTTCATTTTAAAACTTTTCTATTTTTGAAGGAAATTTTACGAAACTTGGCACTATTACATTTTTCGCCGTGAGCTTCCTGATGACAGTGCCAAATATTTTCTGAGCCAACTAGATGCCCAAATTTTCGTAGTCAACTTTTGATTTTATTATGGCCGCCTTGTTGGATTTTAATAGCATTAAAAAAGCAAAAAATTCCGACTTCAACCATGTATAACCCATGGGTAATCTGACATTTTATACGATTCCACAAACGCCGAAAAGTTGTTGGATCTGTCTTCTTTCGGGATACAATTCACCATAAATTCTACATATGACTGTCGCATTTCTGTAATTCCTTACATAGAGATTGTACAGTCATGCTCACATAAATCTAGTACAACATATTGACATTGCTATATAAAATTGCTATTGTAACCTAATTTCTTGTACAAGATTTATGTGAGCATCACTGTACATGTAAATTTTTTCATGTTGAGGATAATATCTTGCTATTTGTACTAATCAAAGATATTATCTAATTTTTTTCACTTTATACACAATAAAATTACTCAGAAGTTATTTTCTTTGTAAGTAGAAATGTCAAAATGGTAATTTGTTATTCCATGGCAACTTTTTAGAGGAGCCCCCAGCAGTTTGATTTTTGCAAAAAAAAAATGCCGATTTTTGGTGGTAAATAATATCAGATTACCCATGTGTTGCACATGGCTGTAATCGGAACTTTTTGCTCTTTTAAATGCTATTAAAATCCAATATTGCGGCCACAAGAAAATCAAAAGTTGACTATGAAAATTTGGGCATCTAGTTGGCGCAGAAAATGTTTGGTACTGTCATAAGAAAGCTCACGTCGAAAAATGTAAGAGCCAAGTTTCGTAAAATTCCGTCAAGAGTAAAAAAGTTATAAAAGGAATAGGAAAGTGCACTTTTTTAGTTTTTCTGCAATATTTCAGGAACTATGCAAGATATCCCTGATTTCCTTCCAGAATATTAAAAGGCATGAAAACAAGAAACTTTTCTTCCATTTGACCAACTCTGTATATATTTCCGTTTAATACATCCTAGTGGTGGGCGTCGAAAAAGTAACCCTGTATAATGAATTTATTCCATACTTTACGAACACCCAGTATGAGATGTCTTCAAAAATTGCAATTGAAATAGAGCAAATGCCTGGCAATAATTTCTTGAATATTTTTATGTTAATTTTTTCCTTTTGATTCGAAAAGTCAAAAACTGCTCGAGATAATTGAACAAAACTAATTTTATAACATACAGGGTGTCTCTAAATTTGTGGAAATGGCTTAACCACAGATTACTGGGATCGAAAGTAGACGATTTAAGAAAACTTATCTATATACATATGCGTTTGGTTTAGCCAGTATTCAGCTTCAAAGTAAATTTAAAAAAAACAAAATTTGCTTATAAAAAGAGAACGTTTACATTGATTTGAGTGTTGTTTGGCATGACACTTTATACAGGTATAACTCATATTTTGACCTAAGATTCTTATTATCAGTAGACCGGTTGTGTATAAAACAAGTGAGGCGCAACATTAATACATTCATAATTTTTAATGACAAAAGCAAAAATTTTTTTTAAAAAAATCGGACGCAGGCATTTATTATTAAGTTTTTTTTGTATCTTTATAGTTTTTGATATCTGTTACAGTTTCGACACAAAAAAATAAAATATGAGTGACTGTGCTACACTCGTTTCGAAACAAATCATCAGTGAACAGAATTTTCTGGTTAAAAAGTATAAGTTCAGCTTTTTTTTCCTGAATAAATCGGCAAAACGCAAAACGTAGGTCATAATCAGCTCTTAAAAGCTCTTGCATTATTTGGATATCGTATGGATGAAGCATTTGCTATAATTTCCAATATTTCTTTCTCGTTATTAGGGCTCCAAAAATCCTAAAACCAGCAACATATCTGTTTTATCGGCGTAAGTGTACTTTACATTCATTATTGTGAATAAACCATCATCAACCCGGTATCTAGATTACATTTGTTTCCAAACGAGTGTAGCGCAGTCCCTCATATTTTATTTTTTAGGGTCGAAACTGTAACAGATATCAAAAACTATAAAGATACAAAAAAAACTTAATAATGAATGCATTATACCATTTGAATAACTCAGCTATTTCTTCAGTTGTATACATTGTTAACTTCGTAAACTGCAAAATGTTTCAGATTGTTAGTTTTACTGCTATGTTACATTTTAAAAACGACGCTTTCATACATTGCTGTCATCGTGACAGAAGTGTGTAACCATGGAAATGATTGGAAATGATGATTGCGCGATAAAAACACTCTCTGTATCTGTGTTTTACATACTAACAAAAATTACTAACAGATGTGTAATGTCATTATACGAACCCAATTAAGTTGTCATATAATGATTTAAAAAATCAAACATAACGTAAAGTACTGTCACTAAATCCCGAGCCAAATAAATATAACAAATTATGAGAATTTGTATAATATCTGGGTGCGAACCGTTACAGTTCTATTAAAATCCATTAAAATATCGTACTTCAATTCGTACTTTAATCTGTTTTCTTAAAGATTCAGCAAGATGTGGTCGATCATGATTCCAATCGGCATAAAAAATCGTCCGTTTACGTGCCTCACCCTGTATAATCCATGGCTCAAATTGGTTTTACTCTAATCGATTCTATTGCATCAGAAATAATAGCACTGGACAGCCAACCATTTATCTTAAAACTGATCCTTTGTGGAATTGCCACGATCAATGGAAATTACGTATTCCATATCAATGCTCACTGATTGTATGCTGACTGCTCGTGAATGTGTGAGTGCGTAAGTGCGGATACTCAATACATTACATATTGAATGTAAAACGTTAGATGTATCTGCTATTCAATTGCTACCATTCAGCACAAGTAACGTATTTATTGATAACCGTTTGAAATATTCAACACCCAGGGGAACGTAAACCAGAAGCCTTATTTATGCAGTGGCAAGGTGCTGCACTGCAAAGGAGTATATGCGTCGCAGTGCTAATAACAATAATATTGCGCGATATGCACAATAAGCTTTATCCAGCCGTGTTCGCTTTGTCTTCACTTGCACAAGTCTCGTTGTCGGCGGCACAATCCTATGCGTTAAATGCAACTAAGGGTGTAATTAGTGCATAGTATTAATACAACACCATAGTTGTTACCACATTCCAAACTATTACAAATCACCAGGATGTGAATGTAGAAAACTGAGGGTGGACTGATTATGCTAAAACAATTAATCATCAAATTTAATGAATTTCGTGATTTAACAAAAATAAAATTACGCAACAAGTGTCTGGGCAGAATGTGGCCCTCTATTCCCATATTATTTTTTGGCAAGTTGAAATATAATAGTTTATGAAAAATGGAAGAAACTTTTTATACACTAAGTAAAATAAAATTAACTAAGTGGTTTCGTTACAAAGGGACACGGGAGAAAGTAAAGTAAGTAAATCCCCCATTTACTTAAAACTTTTTGAACTCGGGGGTTCACTTCTTGTGAATACGGGGGTGGCAATCCCGAGGTACCCTAGCTGGTTTCTCACTTTATTTCAACATGTCTTGGGTGAGATCCCTTCTATCTTTCAGCTTTCCTATGTGATCTCTCCTGATCAACTCTTGCTCGTTTCCAACCCCGACGCTATTAGAGCATTCGAGGGCTAGGGGTCTCTATTTTATTAAAACTTTTCTTCAACACTCCAACTCACCAACCCATCTGGCCAGCGTGGTGTTTTACGACTAAAATCCCCCCTAATTTCATGGCGATTTATAAAACCAAAGAATTGAGTCCCCAGGTGGGTAAAGTCAAATCCCACACCTCTAAGGTCTGCCTCACGGAATATGGGGGAGGCAAAAAATCGCTTATGACACCAAACAAACACCTGCGTAAACGTAAACTTAACTTGAAAATCGAAATATATAATATCAGTTCAATGAATCACGACGATAAAATCCACGAGGTAGAAGAAGAGCTCACAAACATAAAGTGGGACGTAATAGGGTTAGCAGAAACGAGACGGAAAGACGAACAACGAATGATACTAAACTCAGGTAACACACTCTATTGGAAAGTTCACAAAAATCATAGCAACGGTGGCGTCGGGTTCATTGTACATAAGAAACGCTCCAAAAACATACAGGCCTTTTAGGGATTATCAAACCGTGTTGCCTACCTCATAATCAAATCGAAAAGGGTAACACTAGAAATCATCCAGGTGTATGCCCCAACAAGTACATACGAAGACGAAGACGTGGAAATTTTCTATGAAGATATCACCAAAGCCATGGATCAACATAAGAGTCGCCTGACGCAAACATACCGACTTGTCTAAGGGAAGATTTTAACGCCCCCTCTCAAACGCAGTAGGCGGAGTGAAAAGTCAGGGGTGAATTATGTGGGGCAGCTATCTCCAGTGCAATATTGTGCGTGCGCAACTTAGATGTGTGAGTGGTTCACACACGCGCTAAAAACGTAAACTCTGGTAACTTGTGTTGCCTATACTTAAGTCAATTGAACTAAACATTTTCTTCACATCTGGAGAAGACCTAGTTGATTCTATATTTGATGAACATATTTAGAGTAATTGTTTTCTTAACACAATAGGTATATACATACATATAATAAATACTTTGATTTCTTTTAGATTTTTCTAATTTCTAAATTTTTGTCTCCTTCTGGGAAACTATTTATTCATAAAAATGAATTCGTTCGTAATTTAAATTTGTGACAATCCGCTTGATCATAAATATATTATATACAGTGACCTCCAAAAAGTCGGTATCGTATTGGGCATTTTCATTATTAATGATCTACAAAAAAAATAAAAAATGTACGGCATTAATTTGTGCTTGTCTAAAAACCGTATTAGCGTCTATCAGATGTACCGAGTAATTTTTACTTACCCAGAAAATCTCGTTTTTCAAAATGATGAAAATTGAAATAATGCTAATTTTCGGAAATGGCGCGAGATATCATTGATATATTTTTACTGCAAGTTAGTTTTAGATTACTGAAACATTTAAAGGACATGCTTTTTTGTTATCTGTAACTTTTGCAAAAATTTGGTTTTCAATGTTTTTTCATATTTATCATCTCATCATTTAGGCCAGTATAAATGAACACATGCAGGGTTTTTATGGAACTAAAACATTAACAAGAGGAGATTAATATTTTTGGAAGCTATCTAAATAAATATTAATTATCATTGAGAAATATTTCTCCTAAAAAGCACCTTGCATCAAAAACGTAGAAACTATGCAGTTACATAGCATTTTGATGAATAAAATTTCTAAAGAAATAATTAGTATTCCGAATTGTTTTTGCTACTGATACATGTTATAAGTTTTTATCAAACCCGAAAATAAAATATGAGATTTAGTTTTCGTAATATGAAAAAAACCATTAAAATTTTAATTGTTGCAAAAGTTGCAGAAGACAAAAAATACTTATGAACTGTAAATAATTCAGAATCTAAAACTTACAAGCAATATTAGAATCTCATCGATATCATGCGTGATATCGAAAAATTGGCAGTATTTCCATTTTCATCATTTGATAAAACAAGATTTACTAGATAAATAATAATCACTCGGTATATCTGATGGAGGTTAATAAGGTTTTTAATCAAGCACAAATTAATGTCGTGAAAAAGTTTTTAAAAGCAAAAATAACATTGGTGAATTATTTTAGGATCAACTATTGGTGTTGAAATGAAACACAAATGAAGCAGCAAGTAGTTAAATGTATTAAATTTAAGTACATTACTTTCACATTGCTATTATTGTTAGATTTTACTGACTCAATACAACGATCACCATTTAATTATCTGTAGTAATAACCCAATAGTAAGGTACAGTTTATTTAAGTTCAATTAGAGTTTTCGAAAGCACATTGCTTTGCAACAACCCGACGCCGAAAGCGGAGGGTTTTTAAGTGAAAACTATCCATGGGTAGTAATCAGTCTAATGTTATTGTGATTGGATATTGTCGCACACGTGACTACAGATACACGAATTTGATTGGATTTATACTTCAGCAAACAGCTCTTAGCAAACATCATAAACATGTGTTTATCTACAAGTGAAATAAAATGTTCTTGAATCCGCCAGTGAATTAATATTTATTTATATAACAAGTGAGCTAAGGGTATGTTTTTGAAAAAAACATCCTTAGCTTACGTGTTTCATACAATATTTTATTAAATTTTGTCGAAATACGTTGAGTAGTTACAGATTTAATTTTTATAATATCAAGTCGGTGAAAAGTCAGACATTTATTGTCACATCAACATTTAAAAAGGACGATTGTTATGTTTTTGCATCAGAAGGGGAATTTTGAAACATGCCCGCAACGGTACAATGAAATAGTAGACAACAGAACTTTACTTAGTAGTAGGAAAAACCTAATTCTTTCAAAACCTGAAGAACTACTTATTTTTATTGTTAAATATGGACAAGAAGAGTTTTTCGAAATCCAATAATTGCTATTCAAAGTATGCTCACTGTATCGGTTTCAAAAAGTTGTGAAAGATCAGTGAACTTAAACTGATTATATCTTATTTAAGAGCTTCATTGGCCCATCAAGATTATCGGATCTTGCTATTTTGAGTGAAGAACGAGAAAAAACAGAAAAAAATAAATTTTGCTCATACCGTGCGTTTCAAAGCCATACAGCTTAGCTTAAAATTCATCAGTTTGGCACGTCATGTGTTAGACACAATTTTAACCAAGATTTGGTTAGATATATCGTCCCCTTATAATTGTGATCTAAACCGAGCCCTTTTTTTCATCCCAAGCCCTCTTGGATGAAAATAATTTTTGGTCGCACGGTATAATCGATCAATTAGCATCTATAAACGTACGTAAAGTCCATTTCTAGATATTTACTATTTGTACTTATTATAATGTCCCTAATATTGCCGTAAGCCTTACATCGCAAATTTGATGTTGAAATTAATAAAAGATCTAATCCTTCGTGTTTGATTTATTGATGTAATTTGACAAGGGCGCACATTTTTGCTATGCCATGGGTAAAACTTTAAAATTTGTTTTACTCCATTATTTGTTGGCATTGTATAGAGCAATAATTGGTTTGCACTTATTGTAGTTGCAGCAAAAATTAGGTACTAATTTAGCCGTTGTGAAGAACTTTGTTTTGGAAGAACCAAATTTTACGTTAATTATAAATTGAGTGGTCGTGAATGTAGTTTAACCATACCAAATTTACAACTAATAATCTAATGAAATTGCCAGTGCAAAATGAAACAATAAATAGCCACTAATTTATTCAGGTTGAGTGGTATGTCAGAGGATAATTTCGTAAACTATTTTTGTTATACCTAAAATTAAACTTAAAATTTGATGTAAATGCGTTGACAACAGAGGCACAAGAGTATAGAGCATTAAATCCTGTCAAATCAATCGTCGCTAATGTTAAAGTCGTGTGATCGATTGTTTATATCATTACTTAAATATTTCGTGACATTTTAGTTATGCAACACAATTAACAAGATATTTTCCGTAGTCCGGTTTGGTGAATGATGCATGAGCTCGGCCGTCCCCTTGCAAGCGCACGCATCATTTACTAATGGCCCCCGGCAATGTAACATGATACCCGGTTTAGACGCCGAAAGACGTTTAGACAAATATGTCGCCTACGCGCCTGACTATTATCATGGGCGATTTCAATGCGAATCTAGGCCAAAAACTAGAAACAGATGAGACCAAAATGAGAAACTTCGGCTACGGAAATCGAAATGAGTAGGTGCTAGGCTAATAAACTTTATGGAAGAAAGAGAACTATATGCCATGATTTCATTCTTCATAAAAAGGCCTCAAAGGAAATGGACCTGGATTAGTCCAAACTCGATAACAAAAAATGAAATCGATTTTATTCTCTCTACTAACAAATCCGCTGTTAAAGATGTAACAGTTCTTAACAGATTTAGCACCGGCAGCGACCATAGGCTGGTTACATCAAAATTAAGCGTAGACATTAACCATGGCACGATACGAAATATAAAGGCCAGAAATGGAAAACTTGATATGAATAAACTGCAACAACACAGAAGTTTATATATAGAAAAAATAACAGCTTGTCTAGTAGAAAAAATAAATCGGGAGGAGAAGGATATAAACCGAATAGAAAAAGAACTCACAAAAACACTATTTACCATAGCAAAAGAAGTAGCAAAAACAGAAGGCAAAACGATAATTACATTAACGAACCAACAAGAAAACTAATTGAACATAGAATAATACAGAATGAACAGGGGATGAGACAATCAATAGAATACACAGAGCTGAATAGAACCATTAAGAAAATGATAAAAGAAGAAAGAATGCGAATACAAGAAGACAGAGTACAATCCATCATCGAAAATAACAAAAACATGAAATGTCTAAGACCCAGACCGGGCAAATCAGAAATAAATAAACTCAAAGATGAAAAGGGCAATGAAGCAAATACTAAAACAAACATTATTAGAATAATTGAAAATTACTACTCGGGCTTGTACCAATCAAAGAAAGACCCACAAGACGACGTAAAAAATCGACTTACATCAAAGATAGTGAACATAAATTCGGAACTTCAACCCGAAATATCCAAATCTGAAATAAGAGCGTCACTGAAACAATTAAAGAACAATAAGGCAGCGGGCAAGGACGGAGTAACTGCCGAAATGGTAAAATTTGGAGGAAAACCTGTTATTGATTATCTGCACCTTCTCCTAAATCAAATTTTAACAGAAAAGAAAATTCCAGATAATTGAAACGAAGCTATTACATTACTTCTATTCAAAAAGGAGACAAGCGAGAATTACATAACCCTTCTAAGTATCATGTATAAGCTCTTAACCAAAATACTAACAAACCAACTTACCAGAAAATTCGATGATTACCAACCCAGAGAACAAGCAGGCTTCAGGAAGATATTCAGCATACAAGACCATCTGCTGACAATGAAGATCTTAATAGAGAGAGAGTAAACGAATTCAAAATACCACTATTCGTAGCATATGTAGATTTCGAAAACTCTTTCGTTTGCGTAGAACATTGTGCAATAAAAAAATCCGTAATAAACAGCCGCATCGATTATAGATACACTAGCCTACTGTCAAACATCTATCAAAAAGCTACAACATCAGTACAAATATATGAAGGAACTAAACCAATAACGATTGCAAGAGGCGCAAGACAAGGAGACACTATATTACCAAAATTATTTCGTTAAGCATTGGAGGATGTTTTTAAAAATCTGGAATGGGATGAATGTGGCATGAAAATATGTGGACTACGACTAAATCACTTAAGGTACGCGGACGACATAGCATTATTTGCAAACAATAAAGCAGAGCTACAGAAGACGTTAAGAGAGCTGGACCATCAAGCCTCCAAGATTGGTCTTAAAATGAATTATTCAAAAACAAAGATACTAACTAATACAGAGGAAGATGCTACAGTACAAATAGGAAACAAATCAATCGAACAAGTTACCGTATATATATATATATATATATATATATATATATATATATATATATATATATATATATATATATATATATACCTGGGACAAGACAAGAAGAGTTAGGCTTGCGTGGGTAGCTTTCGGAAAGCTGAGTTTTATCCTAAAATCAAGACGTACTCACAGTACCTAAAAACAAGATTTTTTAATCAGTGCATACTTCCTGTCTTTACATAGAAGTATGGACATTCACAAACGCCAATATGGAGAAAACTGCTGCTGCTCAGAGAGCTATGGAAAAACAGATGCTCCACATACGACTAACAGATAGGAAAATTAACCTTATAGATTCTAGAAAAAACTAAAGTTTAAGATGTAAGAGAGGAAGCTGCAAAACTAAAGTGGAAATTTGCTGGTCACAACATCAGACAAATCGATGAAAAATGGAACAGACTTATTGTACACTAGAGATCATGGGAAAATACGAGAGGACGAGGAAGACCACAAATGCTTTGGGCAGACGACATTAAGAAACATGCAGGAAAGAAATGGACTGAAATAGCAAGTAGTAGAGAGAAATGGGAATAACTAGGGGAGGCTATGTCCAAAGATGGACGACAGAAGAAAAAGAAACGTATGGATCCGAGAAAAAGCTAAAGTTAAAAATGTAAGAGAGGAAGCTACAAAGCTAAAATGGAAATTTGCTGGTCACAACATCAGACAAATCGATGAAAGATGGAGCAAACTTATTGTACACTGGAGACCATGGGAACATACGAGAGGACGAGGAAGGCCACAAATGCGTTGGGCAGACGACATTAGGAAACATGCAGGAAAGAAATGGACTGAAGTAGCAAGTTGTAGAGAGGGATGGAAGCAACTTGGGGAGGCCTATGTCCAAAGATGGACGACAGAAGGCTGAAAAGAAGAAGAAGGCGGAAGGCACAGATACTATGTTTCGTTAAGAAACTACACAAATCCTCTTTGTTCCATAAAGCTGTTTGAATTTTTCCACAACCATGGAGGCATGGTTGAGGCATCATATGAGGCATCATATGAGGCATTGTCATAAATGATGACACCTGGCTCGTTTAAATTGGGCAAGAGATGGTCCACATACCATTTTTGGAACAATTGTGTGTTCATATTGTCATGATAATCTGCAGTTTTACTTTTTGACGAAAATATCAGCGATGAATTAGGAATAAATCCATATTTATCGCCTGCACTCAGAAAAATAAATCTAAAATGGAGAATAATTATTTCATTTATTAACAAACATAACTGATGATAAGTTTGCTTATCGTTTTCCTTCACCTATTTGTTTCTTTCTCGTACTTTTTTATCTTGATCATGCCACGTTCAATATAATGACCCGCGACTAAATATCCACGTTTCGTTAATAAAAATTAGATCATAATTTGTGCCATTTTTATTATGAAAATATTCCCTCAGAAATCTTGCACGACTTGCTGCTACATATTCCTCATCAAGAAGTCTTCTTCGGCCATTATCGATCTTATATTGAAACTCGAGCGAATGTAGCAACCTTGTTAAGCTTGACACACTAAATTTAAACACATCTGGTTGTAAAGCCTACCGTAACGAAGATACTGTGATGGGCGTCATAAAGTAATATATATTTACTTATTACACTTTTAATTATTTATAATGGCGTTGATTAACATACTTTTTGAGTGTATTTCATAAAGTTTACGTCTTACTAAATCGTTGATGTGATCGTCAATATTCACAGATTTTGAGCTAAGGCGTAGCCTCTTCTTCCGAGGAGTGGAGTGGAGCGGAGTGGATTGACCGGCCGCTTTAGCAGCAGCAAAATAAGCTTTGGTACGTGTTGTACTCAAAAAACTTGTACTCGTTATACTCGAAAACATGATCGCACTCGGCTTCGCCTCTTGCGCTAAACTGTATTTTCGTGGATAAAATTCGAATTTATTCACTTATACCATAAATAGCTATTACAGACATTTCATTCCCTTACCAATTAAAAAGGGATAGTTTTTGCATCAAATTTTAGCCGGTTTTCCATAATAGCTGTAGAAAAAAACTTTATATTATAAAAGCTCGTAAAGTAGCGCTTTACGAACTTGTATCACAAATAACTTTTTCCTACATGTATTATTTCTAAAAAAATGTTTTTTTTTTGTTTAAGAATATTTAAGGGAATAATTTCAGGGGAAAATATTTCCAAGGGAATATTAATATTTGCTATTTATGATTTATGATTATATTAATCGTAAGTCTTTGGGTTTTATTAAATATCAGCTTTTCTCTGCTCAGACGAGTTTGTGCGTATGTTAGCGCTCGTCATGTATTCTATGATTTGAAATGTAATTTTCCATCAATGACGGTATTGGGTTGCGTTCTTCGATTGTAATCGGTGGATGGAAATGTCTGGGAGTGCATACGGTAGGTGGTTTATTACACAATCTCGAAAAAGTATAACTTGACAAGGTATTGTGCATGGGGCCGTTAAAAAGTCAGCGCATTATTCATATGACTTATCGGGAACTACTGTTTATCGTGATCACGAATTATTCGAACAAAACAACCGGACAACCTCCGAACAGATCAGGAGATCGCAATCTCCCGACTGCACACACCGACAACGCCAATAAATAATATGCAACAAACCGGCGGCCGGCTCTCAACTTGTTCCACTTTATAGAATTGCGGTAGCAAAAAGCACATCCGCCCGTGAATTATACCCCCCTTTATTGGCTGTTAGCGCCAATTTGCACATTAAATTACTTTAAAATTAGTTCGAGGAGTGATTCGAAATTATACACCCATGGAATTTATTATTTCTTGTTTGATCTCCGAATGCCGTGCAGTCGATAAAACAAACTTTACGGCATACATTATGTTAATACACGCTCCGATGCCGTCCTATCGAAATATATTCACTTGTTTTATTTAGCAGGTGCCAGAATAACACTTAAAATATGCGTTTATTATTTCCAAAGTGATGCATTATTCATCGGGTAATACATACCTGGTAAATGCAAATCTCGGTGAAAAATTCCCGGACGCTAGGAAAAAGAACGCGCATGTATGCAAATTGATTCGTACGCAATAATTATAAAATAATTAATGACATAAAGCACTCCTACGTACCGCGGACGCATAGTAATCAAACAATTAATAATAGTAATATCGATCCTGCGTCCACAAGTAGTGTTAATTACACACCAGGGGCTTCCCTATAAAAATGATCACAGAGGAATTATCTTTATCTCAGTAATACCCGGCAATAAACCAGGGAGATGCCACAGGATAACATAAGCAAGTTTGTTATTACCATCAACCACCTGCAATGTACCGACTTGTTAACAAGTGCAGATGATTAATGCACTTCTGTATGCAAATATCAACAGTTTCACTCTCCTATCTACCATTACCTGACTGCGGCGGTCAATTCGATCACGTCATACCCGCCTAACCATTTCACAATACCCATAGATAATCAAATTAACTCAGCCGCACAACCATAGTGATATCAATACTCACGCATCATCGATCAATTCCTACTCATACGCGGTGACAATGCCCGATTTCCAAAATTAAAACACTGCTAATATCCTCACTATGAACACAAAAACTGCCCTAATTGAGCTGTCACCACATCACGAAACGTAGAATTACTAAACTATTCTGATATGATAATTAAACTCATACATATTACTCACCATAATTCGCATTATTCCCTGCTAGCAGGTTAATGAATCGCAATAATTAAAATTTATCGCTGAATCTCGCGATGTTAATACATTTTTTGCGCGAGTCTATCCGCTGCACGTGATACTACATTATTTTGAGTCTGATATTAGCATTAACAAAACAAATACTACTTCGTGATTTAATATTTGCGTGACAATTCCGACTCCGACTTTCAAAATTAAACTCTTATTAAATATGTAAGAACACTTCGGGGTTGTTATTAATTTCAGTTGTCGAAGTAGGGCGGTTTTTGTACCGTGCAATACAGGAATCCCACGCAATTATTTAAAGCTCACTTATCGACTCGATGAATTTGCAAGCCATGATTTCGTATGTATATGTGTAACGCAACTGCGCAATATTACACTGTAGCTACCTGACCAAAATCATTTATTAATATGGGAAAAATTTATAAATGGTTCAGTTCAATCGATCACTACACGTATAACTTTGAAAAAATTAAACATTTACATTTTTATGAGGCAGACTAAACTAAATATAAATCTGAAAAAAACTATCTTATTATGGAATTACTTTATCACATGCATGAACGTATTTCATTTATTCAAAAACAGATCTTGACTGAAATACACGATATCAAATTAAAATGCAATAGTTATTTACGATATTAGTATCGTAATGTATCATTACGATACGATATGTTAAAAACATTTTGAGTTTTGAGTTTTATAAGCCATTGAGTAATGTAATATGATGTTACGATACGTATCTTCTTCTGCAAGTGCCTATCCGTTCCGGATGTTGGCTATCATATTGGCTATCTTAACTTTATTCACAGCTGCCCGGAAGAGGCCTGTGGTTGTTGTGGAGAACCAACTTCTCAAGTTTTTAAGCCACGAGATTTGTATTCTCCGTATGTTTCTTTTTCCTTCAACTTTGCCTTGTAGTATGCACTGAAGGAGTCCGTATCTACTAGAGTTGCGCATGATGTGTCCCAGGTATTGTAGTTTCCTGGTTTTAATCGTGGTCAGGATTTCTGTCGTTTTGTCCATTCTTCTTAGTGTTTCGGCATTGGTAATACGGTCTTTCCATGATGTCCTTAATATCCTTCTGTAGAGCCACATTTCATATGCTTCTAGTTTTTTTGTGTTAGCAACCGTCAGCGTCCAAGCTTCCATTCCATAAAATAACACAGAGAATACGTAGCAGCGTAAGAGTCTCATTTTGGTGTCTATAGTTAGATCACGACTTTTAAAGGCTGTGGTCATTTTAATGAATATATTTCTGCTGTTTTCAATCCTACGTATGTTGTACAATATTTTATCTACTTTCATTCGCTATTTTTAGGTAAATAATGTTTTGCAAAACCAAGTCAGTAGGTTTTGAAGTTTCTTCTGTCAGTTTTGCGTTCTATCAGTACATACTTGTTTGAGATAAGTGACGAAGAAAACATTGATTCTGGTGCAGAAGCAGCAGCAAAGGCTGCTCTTGCGACACTGGTGCCAGTCAAATCACAAGTACGAGAAAAAGTATAATAAATTAAATAAAGGGTATAATGTAAAAAGTACGGCAAAGTGTCACTTTACCGCTCTAGAGCGGCAAAGTACGAATTTATAATCTTGAAATGAACATTATAAAATTTGACATTATGTATTGATGGTAAGTAGATAAAATATACTAAATAATGTCTCTAGATTTTATAAATTAAATACAATTATTGAATTTGCATCAGCATTATTATGCAGAAGCAGCAGCAAATGCTGCTCTTGCGACACTGGTTCCAGTCAAATCACAAGTACAAGAAATAATATAATAAATTCAATAAAGGGTATAGTTTAAAAAGTGCGGCAAAGTGTCACTTTACCGCTCTAGAGCGGCAAAGTACGAATTTTAAATCTAGAAATGAACATTATAAAGTTTGACATTATGTATTGATAGTAAGTAGATAAAATATACTAAATATTGTCACTAGATTTTATAAATGAAATACAATTGTTGAATTTGCATCAGCATTATTACTTACAAATTTTAATTTTAATTTTAATTTATAGTGAAAGCGATAACAATCTTCTTCTTCTTGATCGATATCCTCATTAACCCGTATTGGGTGTTGAGGTTTTATTGCTTGTAGAATTTAATATATTGTCTCCTATATTTCGCATATTTCTTGGCCTGGTTTCAGCTTTTGCCCTGGTTTGAGCTTTTTGCAAAAAATTTCAATTTTGCCAGATTGATTTCGTCACTGAGGTATTCCAGGTCTCTCCTGGTCTTTCCTTTGATTTTTCCCCATAGGTATTGCTTCCCATGCTATTTTCACTTGTCTGCCATTGCCCAATCTAATCATATTGCTCAACCACCTCAGTTGCCCCTCTTCTATCTTGCTTTGTATTGTTGTTACTCCGAGCCTTTCCCTTATGTCTATATTCCTGATTTTGCCTTTCTTTGTGATTCCTTCTGTTCTTCTAAGGCACTTCATCCTCACCCATGTTTCCCTTCCGTACATCAGTATTGGGGTATACATAAGGTGACCAGATCCTAACGATACAAAAGCGGGACGGGGGGGGGGGGGGGGGATTTTCAAAATTAATTAACAAGAACGCAAAACGCAAAATATACAGGGTGTCTCCAAAAAAAACGTCGCTGGCCAAGAACTCCATAACTCCGTAACTATTTATTGTCCGATTTCAATAAAACAAAAACAAAATAAAATGTCTCCACATGTTCTACAAAGGGGCCCTAATTTTCTATTGTATTTGAATTTTGCAAAATCAACTTTAGTTTCAGCGATAGTCTGCTAGATTTTGCAAACAACAAAATTAGGGCCCCTCTTGTAGACATGAGGAGCCATTTAGTTTTGTTTTCGTTTTATTTAAATCGGCCAATAAATAAAGGAGTATCGCTAGCGGCGTTTTTAGCAGACACCCTGTATAATATTATATTATTTTTTTTAGCAACATGAAATATAATGTCATATTTACAAATATAATAAATACGAGGCATGTTTTTCAAGTACCGTTTTGTATTTTGGCCGCTGCAGCGCTGCTACCAAATATAGATATTGGCGAAATATATAAGATGATAACTTCAAAATAGCGAATGAAAGATCACCCCGAAACAAAATCAATCTTTAAAAAGGCGGGACATTTTTTAAACGTCGCGGGACGTGGGACAAATTTATAAAAATCGGGACTGTCCCGCCAAAATCGGGACGTCTGGTCACCTTAGGTATACAGGGTGGTGAATTTTTCTATGCTCACCATTGCATTGGTATCTCGGAAACGATAAGATATACAAGGTCTCTTAAATTCAAGAAAAGTAGCACATTTTTAAGGCGATTGAGAATCTGAAGAAAAAAAAGGATTATTTTGATAGGTTCCTGATTTATCGTGAAAAACTGCAAATTGTGATATCAGCAAAAAAAATGTATCTTTCCTGCCATTGATGCTATTTTCATTAAACTTGGGAATTTTTTATTTTTGAACTCTCTAAAGCGAATGACGTCGACAGAAATATTCTAGGTACACTAGATTTCGAGGAGTTACGATATTCAACTGTTTTATTTCTTATCTAAACAATATTTTCTTTTGTTTGATCTCGCATCATGTCTATTTGCTGTGACTGTTTCTTCTTGTTTTTCATAACCTTTGTCAGTTTTGTTGCCCTGCTAGTCTCTGCTTCCGTTATAATTTCCTTGAATTCCAGTGTTCCCTTATCGCCATTTCCATTCCTGTCCTTCAATAGTCACTTTCTGGTATCTGATTTGAATTTCCTTCCCCTTGTTTGTCTTATCTTCAGCACTTTCTCTGATATGTCTTTTCGTAGCTGTTTGATCTTTGTTTATATATCGTCGGTCGTCTTAGTGTTAGTGTTGCTTAAGGTTGCTTGTAACATTTTCTCAGTTCTCCATTTCAACTTGTTGGAAGGATAAAATTGAAACATTCAGAACCTATGACAATAAAAATCTAATTACAGTGCATAACACATCATTTTCTATAACAGTAAAAATATCCTTATTTACAAATTTACAAATTTGAACCTACAATCTTGTGACATTAAGGCGATGATATATTCTGTCTCTATTTAGCTTTCTTAGCCTGCTTTTGTTTTTCTTTACAAATGTTGCATTTCATTACTAATATTGCAATTCTTTTATTGAGAACACGAAATTACTTTTATAAAATTCAAAATTCAAAGGAAAGCAAAGTTGACAAGATAAATTACAAATTTTACTTGGAAATTATGAATTTTTTTATTAGAAATTATGAAATTTTCGTTAGAAATTATGAAATTCTTATTATAAATACAAAATTTTTTATTATAAAATTCAATGTTTAATATTTTAATAGATAGATTTCAATGTTTCGATAGAAACTATGGAATATTAATTGTAAATTACAAAATTTCTGTGGAATGTGTAACATGTTGAATATAAATTGGAACATTGTAGTGAAAACTGCAACATTTTCATTATAAACAGAATATTTCAATGCAAATAGAAAACAATTAATAGGTAATAAATAAGTTTTTTGTAATACCTATGTGTTATTGACAATTATCAGTACTGTCTGCTTGATCGATATGACAGGCGTAAAGGCCTTGGCAGTTATAATAACGGCCGTGGACGTTATTTAAATGACAACGCAAATTTATGAGCAATAAAGTCTTCATATTCCTTCTCATACCTGCTGCTGCTTTTTGGGGGAAGTAAATCAATTGTGGCAGCATTTGCTTCATTTAGTACATCTTCGGGGATACCACAAAACGAAGAACTTTGCACATCTGACATTATTTTTCTAATTTCACTTTGATTTGTTTGTTTGTATTTGAACCGTTGATGTTGCTATGGTATCAAATTGCGCCTGGATAACTAGTTTATTAATTTTGAAATTTAATATTGATAAATTGATCAGTTCTTGTAATTTAGGTATTACAAAAAGTATCGAACAACATACGGCCGATATGCAAATAACAGGCTTGGCTGAATATAAACCTCGGCTGCGCTCCGCTCCGCTTCGCTTCGCCTCGGTTTACAAACTTCAACCCGCGCCTGTTATTTGCTACATATCGGCCTAATGGCGTTATATACAATTATAGGAATTATGTAATTTTTGTGGCGACTTTCAAATTTTTATTATAAATAATAAAATCTCAGCACCTTTATGAAAATTTTATTGATAAATAAAAACATTTTGATAAATGATCAATTTCACTACAAATTGTCAATGCCAATGTTGCATGACATTGTTTAGAGTGTATCGCCATTTATGGGCATCAGCGCTTTTTCGAGGCAAATCAAACCCAGGTAGCTAAAGTGTAAATAGTAAGGTCACAACATTGCCTTTGCGACCATTCCTTCATCCAGACTTTGCGAATGTTAAAATCATCCCCAATAGCTGTCTAACCGATTTTACGGGGGATTGTTTTGGAGCGAAGCCTATTCATGTTTACATCCACAATATCCTGATGTATTGGAATTGTCTAGTATTTTGCTGTACTCTCTAATTAGCGCATTGGTTGTTCTGAAATATAGTGGAGCTATGAGATTTCTATAAAATACCATCATGTCATCTGTTCAATGTGGGCAATGTACGGTAAAATGCATGTTCATCTCATCCGGTCTATATTTGCCATTGTAACAGTTATCCTTTGTTTAGACGTAAATGCAAAAATGGCCGAAAGTATTTTCCCCTGGTACAAAATTTTCCTGAATTGGAGTTTCCCGTTTCAATAGGTATTCAATTTGTCTGCGAACGCTGAAAAGGACAAATGCGTTTTGCAATATGCAATATACGAGACGTGCGCTTATTGGAAGGTCGCTGCAATGTTTCCCTCAAATTGACGAATTTTCATTTCGGAATGTTTCATTGTTTGTCCAGTGCACGAAATCTCGGCATTCATATAAAAATCCAGTCCGCATAACTAATTCTGCTAAAACTTCTATATTGAACACTATATTTATATATGGTTGTAAATATTTTGTAAAAAGCAAAAGCTACAGCTGAAAATAATTTTACAATGAATAATATATTCTTGGTTATTACTTACTAGGAAGGTTTTAAACCCTATTTCGCGTTTTTTTTTGCTAAAAAAATTATTTGCCAAAAAAACAGTAGTATCAGTTATATGTAAAGCACATGCGAATAGCTTGAATGAATTTTAATCATCATGGGAGTACATAAATTAGTTTGAATGTAACTGCGAAGTCTTGCATATAGGTATAATAGCATGAAACGAGAACATGTATGCTTCGTCGAATATATACGTTGCGGCCTCTTCGTCAAAGAAGTGAAGTTATGCGATGTCCTCTTCGACGCGGACGTTTCGGTCAGTCAAAGAAATGCTAATGAGGATCAGCTACGTGTTTACAGCATTGCCATTCACGTTTTGCGTCAAGTGCAATTGCGACTTCCATTGATGTTAACGCAGTGTGTCTCATCCAGACCAGTCATATTGGCCTTCTCTCATATAAATTAACCAACGCCTGGAAAAACTCGACTGTCAATAACAAATCGATAAGTAACTCCGTATTTTCTACACAATGACTGCACTCTCACATACATATTTACGTACACACACACACATTCACGTGTACCGCGGCGTAAATAAAACAGGGCGAATAAAGTTCGACTGGGAATTCGCATTTCGGTCACATATTTTATGGCCCGAAAACATTTACTGTAAAGTGCAGTCAGTTTTTTGTATTAGGTGGATTTTTTTTTAGCAAACACATAATAGTGTGCATTGTAAATATTTAAATTCGCTATATCAATCAGCATTAATCCATCACTTCAGATTTAACTGGCATTCAGGGGACTAAATATATTAATTCGATATGAAGATCATATCGCAAATATTAAAAAAAAATCACTGCACGTTTTGGTACATGGATATTATTTTCATCGATATCGATTCGAGCTACTTTAAGCATAGCCATTTATTAGTTTTTGCTAAGTACCAACGTTTTAATTTTTGTATGCTTTCAAACCTTCTCTAGCTTAAAATTCATACCAACGATTAATTTTTAGTTCGTTTTATAATTGCGCAAGAATAGTATTGGTGCTATACATAACGTGTTGCGCCCATTTACGTGGGTAACAATTAGGTTCAATTATGTCTTTTTTGCATTTCATTAGAATAATACTCGTTCAAGAAACATGAGGATAATTAGTGTTTCTCATGGACTCGCTCTTGTCCAGATGCGATGATTATTGATGAAAGGCGAAGGAATGAAAAACGATGCAAATATCACGCATAGCTCTGTGGGAGAGTGAGCTGCCGACACGCGAACAGATCCTTTTTATTGCATATTCGTTTTATGGAAATCTCGAGTTACTAATAAGGCACTATGCAGAGATGTGAGATTGACGTACGCAAAATTGCTCATGAAGAAATTAGATTCGCCCTGAAGTGGGGCGTCGAACGGCAACGGCGATTAAGACACGACTCGTAAAAATCCAGCCTCATAACGCAAGTTATATTATTACACCTGCTGTATGTGCACTTCAGTGCATTAGTTTGCAAACCTGGTTGAACTTTCATGAGGCGAAATCTAAGTGGAAGCGTGTACAAGAGTAGGACAACTTACCAGGCAATGATTGTTATTAATTTTTCATTAAAGTAATTATTAATAGTCACTCAATTGTTTTTTTATTATCAATAATTATTTTATGTGTTTTATTATTAAATTTGTACGGAAGTACGGGATAATGGAAATTTTCTTGAATGATTTTCACTTCGTTCAATTAATTCAATTCAATTAGCTGCATTCAAGGTGTCATCTAGCGGAAAAACTAATCAATCGCCCCGAGTTAAGATGGGAAGCTGTCATTACCGTTATTCAGCAGACGAAGGAACGGAATTTCTTTTCCCGTGGACATCCCCGAAAGAGTTTGGTTTCCAATAAGTTTTCTAATCCACTAAGGACGTCTCGAACTTGTGTCAAAGAGAATACCCACAGCGTGTGCTCTTCAATAGAACGAGCCTGGGACGATTATCCCTAGGAAGATCTTGTCTTCCGGTTTGCCACACTGAAAACCGGAGTCATTTCATAAAAGCCTCCTCACGAGGAAGGAATCCGAAGAAGTGCAGGAGCAAGACCCGTAACTAAGATCGTATAGAGAACATAGTATGTTCAATATACTGCACGTTATCAATTAATATCACCCCTACGATGCGGATTCTGGGTGTATCATCTCGTCTCATCGCAGCGCTGTTTAACAAACACCATAGCATTCAAGCTTATGCACCAGTACCGTTTAACCGTTTGTGCACTTGTTTTAGAGTTCAAACTTTCAAAAAGTTGTGATAAGAACATGATATGTGCTTTATTTGTAAAAACATAAAGGTTCCCCCTTCAAATTTTAAAATTGACTTTAACTTAGCAAATCAAAAGCATTTCAAGGTTTTTCATCATCACCACTAAATATATTATTTCAAGCTCTACAACTTTTGTATGAATCATTTTTTACGAACCAGCTTCCTTCCGAGATTTCCTGGTGCCTTTTATCAAAACCTTGTATATTAAGAAATGAAAGAACTTTAACTTAGCAAATCAAGATCCCTTCAAGATCACACCACATCACCACTAAATAGATTATTTCAAGCTCTACAACTTTTGTATGAAACATTTTTCACGAACTATCTTTTCCCGGTTGTTGGGTGTTGGTTCCTGGCACCAAGAGATTTCCTGGTGCCTTTTATCAAAACTTTGTGTATTAAGAACGGAAATGTATCATACTTTGAACTTCTGGGAATTTCGTATTGCAATCTAAATTTCGTACAAAACAAATCATGACACATCCATTCACAATTAATGCAATTTTTTGTACTTGGTAATAAAAATATATCTCATCCTTAAACTGATGAAGTACTTCTACCGTATCAGAGAAAAATATGATTAGAAAAACGTGTGCTGACCCACCCTTCAAAACAAATTTCATGCTAAGTAATCATGTTTAGTATTCAGCATTATTAATCGCTCTGAGGGGATCTTAACCATTATAGATAACTATGAACCGATAACTATCAACGCACCTGTGATCATTCTGGAGGATATACTTCTACCGTATCAGAGAAGAGGATGATATTCTGACGACTCTTGTATATTAAGAACTGAAATGTATCACACTTTGAATTTCTGGGGACTTATTGCAATCTAAATTTCGTACAAAACAAATCATGACACGTCCATTCACTATTAATGCAACTTTTTGTACTTATTATTAATAAATCTAATCATGCAGTAAATTTATGATATCTCATCCTTAAATTGATGATTTGTACTTCTACCGTATCAGAGAAAAAGATGAGTAGAAAAACGTGTGCTGACTCACCCTTCAAAACAAATTTCATGCTAAGTAATAATGTTTAGTATTCAGCATTATTAATCGCTCTGAGAGGATCTTAATCATTATAGATAACTATGAACCGATAACTATCAACGCACCTGTGATCATTCTGGATAATGTACTTCTATGGTATCAGAGAAGAGGATGATTAGAAAACGTGTTCTGACTCACCCGTTAAAACACATTTGCAATTGTAATTTTTACTTTTAACTTTTAAAATTATTAAAATTTTGATATAAATTCTTAAATTTTTTGCCCAAATCGTTTCAGTTTTCTAGAAATCATTGAAATTTTGACAGAATTATTGAAGTATTGATTTACATAAGAAAGTTAGAGCTTTTATATTTATTGACCTAATCATTAAAGTTTTGACATTCATTTGAATCTGAGGCAAATCATGAAATTTTGATAGTATGTAATATTAATGAAAAATTGATATTCTAGCAAAAAAAAAATTACAGTAAATATTGAATAATTACTCGAAATTGACAGAGTTTTACCGAAATATCTCAAATTTGGATAGGAATCATTGACATTTTTGCACAAATAATTGAAACTATAACAGTGATTAAAATTTTGATAAACAAATTAAAAAAATTGTGCGAACAAATACAATCGACATACGTCAGTTAATTTTGACAAAAATTTGTTGAAAACTTAAAAAAAAGTCCTTCAAAGTTTCCAACAAATTTTTGTTTTTTAAAATCATTAAAATGAAGTGTCTTCAATTACGTATGCAGGTGCTTATAAAAAAAAATCATCAACATTATTTAATCAGATAGACATTATTGGGAATTTTAATGTATATTTTTAGTTACTACAAAAAATATTTCTTTTTTTTTTGCAATTGATCATTTTTTTTTAAATCTTGCTAATCAATGTTTCAAAGATTACCAAAATTGTAAAAAAAAATCATTAAATTTGTTGAAGACTTTTTTTATAAGCACCTGCATAGGTAAATGGAGACACTTAATTTTAATGAAACTATTTTTTTTAAACTAACGAAAACTATATTTATTTGTATTTTTTTTAATTTATGATTACCTTATTAATAAATAATTTTAGTTAATTAGTTTTAAATTAATGAAATTTCTGAATGTTTGGTTTTTTATTTGTACATTTTGATAAAATTTAATATTCTTAACGATAAAGTCTTTTGGAAGTTCAAGAAAACAATCTCGGTTTTCACTTCTTTGTTGTGGTTAACTTTTGATATTTAATATTATATTGCAAATATATTGTTATTTAATTTCTTAACCCTTTTGATAATTTAATTTAATATTCTGGAATTTTAAATCTTCGATTTTTTTGATTGCACATTCGAAGTTTTTTAATTGCATTGCATCCATCAAACGTTCGAGCTAGTTGTGAAATCCATGAAATTATGTGTAGGTAAGTTTATTGATTTGTATATTTTGGCTGATTTTTTTAATGTAACTTTCTCGTATTGTTTTTAATTTCTTCAGTTTCGTATAATAACGTTGAGATTTTCAGAGACTCCTCCTTGTTTGACAAATTTCGGGAACAATTTTAATATTTAATTTTTTATGTTGTGGTTAGTTTAGACAAGTGTGCACTAATCCATAATTACACCTGACACTCCAATTAATTGAAGTTAGCAACAATTCTCACTTATTTATGGATAAGATGCAAATTTATTATAAACCTGACACTAATATATAGTTTATTGACATGTAAGTGACTTAAACATATAACATTTAACATCAAGCACACCCAAATGTGATTAATTAATTAACCTCATCGAAACTTTGTACGTTTCGTTATGTCAATTATGCAATTGACATATCCTAAGCAATAATCTTAATGATGAACATCTTATGTATATGTATGTTTTGTAAAACTATTGCCTTGTTTATTTATACCGTGCCTGTCATTTTAGTTTTGCCTGATGATGGTCTGGGTCTAGACAGAAACCAGTAGCAAATAAACATTTTATAAAAGAATAAGGAAGTACATTTATTATATGATAATAAATTAAGGGGGAACACCCTTAATATGAGAAACTTAATCGGGTCACAAAATTAGTTTTTCAAAAATTAAAATTCAAAACAATGACATTAAAAGATGAATTAAACAAAAAGAAAAACAAGAGAAAAACACAGCTTCAAATGAAATTCGTTGTACACAAGAGTTTTTTTAAAAGATTAATAAATTTATCAGATACATTTTTCAATAAAATACAAATTTGCACATCTGAGAAATATGACAATTAATAATAATAAACCTAATAATGAAATCAAAATTGCAAAATCAATACACTTAAACTATCAATAAAGGAAAATATCATATTTACTAATACTGTAATTTGTATGTAATTGCTATGTATGTGTATGTAATTACTAATACTTAAAGTAATACTGTAATTGCAATGTATACAAAATAATTATGTTGACAAGGTGGAATTATTTTTGTTAAACAAAAATTTTATAATAATTTAAAAAGACCCAACTAAAATATTCCAACATTTAAAAAAATAATTAAATAGCTCAATAATTTTATTTACAACAGAAGAAAAAATCAATTTATTAAATATATATCCACAGGCATCTCAATTATACGGTTTAATTAAATTACACAAAGAGAATAACCCAAAAAAGACCAGTAGTATCCTATATAAATGCTGCTTGTTACAAACTCTTAAAGAAATTAATCAAATGATCATTGAACACACTACATTTAAATCGAAATTTTCAATTAAAAATAATCTTGATTTAATTAATAAAATTTCAGAAATTGTCTTCCAAACTAATATTAAGTTAGTATCATTTGATGTTAAAATGTATTTACTAACGTACCACCAATTGAAGTAAGCACAATAATTAATAATCTGTTATCAAAGAATAATAGTAACCCGGTATTATCGTCCGAAATTTTAAACCTACTAGATATTTGCATAACACAAAATTATTTACAGTTTAATGATACATTCTGTCACCAAAACCATTACCAAAAGAAAGGGTTAGCGATGGGAAATCCCCTCTAATATCAGAAATATTCATGTGCAATATTGAAGAAAGTCTAAAGAAATTGCAGATATTTAAGAATTGCATTTACTAGTACAGGTATGTTGATGACATAATTGTCGCATTCACAGGTATTGAGCGACAATTTTATACTTGTTTATAAGCATATTTAATACACAACATAACAAAAATAAATGTTGAATAGAATAGAATTAAATAATACAATACATTTTCTAGATATAACTATTACAAGAATTAATAATAAAAATGAAATATCAATCTGACTTATCACTGACTTATCAAACTGCCCTCGTACGAGTATCATAAACCAACTCATATAGATACAACAATACATCAAAATTTTAATCACCTATTTACACATAAATTCGCAGCATATAAGAGTATGATTAACAGATTAATGACGATACCAATGTCAACAGATAATTTTAAGAAAGAATGAGATATTTTTACAATTGCAAAACAATGGATATGAAAAATCAATAATTAAAAAAATATTCAGATGAAAAAGAATGTTTTTCATATAATTTTGCAGTAATTTATTACGTAGGTAAAGAAAGTAACAAAATAGCAAAAAAAATTTTAAAAAACTCGACGTAAAAGTATCATTTAGGAGTTAAAGTATTACTAGTATTACTTTAAGTAGTTAAAGTAAAGAGTTAAAAATAAAGACAACAAAATAGATAAAACTAATGAAACTCAACAAAGTAGAGTATATTTGTTAAATTGTATAGACTGCCCTAAATTGTATGTAGGACAAACTGGAAGATCATTCAATAACAAATAATATAAGAACATAGAAAATGTTTCATTAATTCAACATGAAATTCGTATTCCAATCATCTAATTCTAATATAACAAAATCATCAGTTCGAGGAAAAGTTTAATATATTACGTACGGCCAATGAAGGAAACTAAATCTTTTGGAAAATGTAGAAATTAATAAAAGGAAAAACACCAGATACTTACTGAATGATCAAACTGATTTTTCGTCGTCACCGTTGCTGAACATTTTCAAAATTCAAAATCTTCCTTAACATTTTCAATAATATATTGGTTAACGTTTATATTTATGACAGAAAATTGAAAGGTCGTTTCTTCTTAGGATCTTTTGTATGTTGTTTTCCCATCTTTTCCTTGGTCTTCTTCTTTCCTCCTTTTTCTTTTCGTCTTTTGATGTCCATACTATTTTTGTTTGTCTGTCTTCTGGCATTCTTATCAGGTGCCCGAACCATCCTACTTGTCGTTTCTGTATTAATTTTTGCACACTTTGTATTTGTAGGTCTTCCCCGATCTGTTCGTTTCTTACTCTGTCCAATCTCGTGACTCCTTCAACTTTTCTTAAGTATCTCATGTCGGTTGCTTGTATTTTGTTCATTGTCTTTTAATTTGTTGTCCAGGTTTCGCTTCCATATAAGAGTGTTGTTCTATAAATTGCCTTGAAGAGTGTCATTTTCGTGTTTTTGGAGACTCTTCTATTGTTTAGAATGTACTTGTTTATTGCATAGTAGGTTTTATTTGCGGTCATGATTCTGTTATTTACTTTGTTTTCCATGTTTCCTTTATTATGTATTATTGTACCTAAATATTTGAAGGTTCCAACTTGTTCTATCCTTTTCAAATTTATTAATATTTTTGCTTTTGTTTCCTCTTTTGCTACTACCATTACATTTGTTTTGTTTATATTAATTACCATGTTGTGTTTTTTCAGTTCCTCCTCCCATATTCTTACATTGTGTTGCAGGTCTTCTTGGTTTTTGGCTAGCATGACTAAGTCATCAGCAAAATCACATTCTGCTATCACTATTCTTTTCATTTTATAGTATACTATTTCTACCTTCTTGGTGTTATCCTTAATTTTTTTCATTATGTTGACTAAGAATATACTAAAGAGCAGAGGGCTTAAAGCGCACCCTTGTCGAAGGCCTTGTGTGGTTGTGAAATTCTCAGATGTTGAAATATTTGTCCTTACGTAGTTTTCGGTGGTTTCATGCATACTCTTGATTGCTTTTATTAAATGCACTTTTATCTTCCTTTCTTGAAGTATTTCCCACACTTTGGCTCTTGGGACTCTATCAAATGCCTTTTCTAACTCCACGAATATCATGTATAGTTTGTTGTTTTTTCTTAATATTTTTTCTGTCATCTTTTTAATTATGAAAATATGGTCTTGTGTTGGATGTCCTTTCAGGAATCCACTTTGTGACTTTTCCATTGTTTTTTCAATTTCCTCTCTTAGTTTGTTCTCTAGAATTGATTCATACAGTTTTGCCGCTGTGCACAGCAGGGATATTCCCCTAAAGTTGTTGCAATTTCTACTGTCTCCTTTTTTATGTATTGGGAAGATAACTGGTTTTTGCCAGTTTGCTGGTATTTTTCCTGTTTCCCATATTCTATTTGTTAACTGTAGTAGTAATTGTTTCCCATCCTTTCCTATGTATTTCAGCTGTTCAGATTTTATTTTGTCGTGACCTGGGGCTTTTCCGTTCTTTAACTTCTTTAGTGCGTTTTCTAACTCTTCTTTTGTTATAGATCCCTCTTCTTCTTCTGTTTCGTTACTATTTTCTTGTTCGTCTTCGTTTTCATTTCCTTCATTGGTTGTCTCTTTTCCAGGCAGAAGCTCTTGGAAGTGCTCTTTCCATCTGTTTGTGATTTCTTTATCCTCCTGGAAAAGAAAATAAAGAAACATAAATGAAAGTTCTTCCTTTACTTCTTTTAATAGTGGTGTTCTAATATTGACGTGTCAATGGTTCCCCAATCTTTCATTAGGTAATTCCACGTTCTATCGTCCGGGGAGTATATGTCCCTAGTCAGGTGATTCCCCGTTCCGCAGACCTTTAAATCTCATGCAGTGCGCAAGAATCTGTGATGCTTGGTTGTGTATCCCTTGAATATTTAAAAAGTAATTAATTTATGTAGGTTTTTTTATAATTAGATTATTTATGTTGTTCAGAAGTTGTTTTGTTTATTTTCTTTCATTTTGTTATAGGTACTGTCATCATAGAGCATGTTTTTCATTTTTAAGAGTATACTTCCATTTCTGTAGGACATATTTAAGCGCTTAAAAAAGTTTTTTAGAGCTAATTTTGTGTTGCCCTAATGATAATGATACCTATTAGTCGTCATAATGATAATTTCTATGCAAGCGGGTAACCAGTGAACTAAATTAATTATTTTCCGAAAGGACAATGACGGTCAAGATTCCCACGTCAAAATGCAACGGTAGTCTCTTCCTAGAGATGCGAAGTCTGGACAATTTAATTGGAATATTATAAGAGCGAATTAGCATAGCTGCAGGGTACTGGTGGCGCCATATTATCATAGCTCATTAATATCGTTCTACATTTAGTTTCACACGTATTACATAATGACGAATGAATCTCAGAAGCCTCACATTTGCATAATTTGTCATCAGTAGCAACTACGATGCCAAAAGATCAGCATTTACTGATAAAAAAACACAATTTCACTTGTATTTGATTCATGAGCAATTCAGTCAGTATCAGTGAATAACAGAATAATATTGGATAATTTGGTGGTACTGGTTTTGAAATGTATTATTGAACTCTGAGGTTTACGTGTTGAATAAAGTGCCCGCATTTTATATGCTACATTATTAATGTTCGATAGTCACGATACGAAAGACCAACGGCAATAATTGATGACAAGCGGACGAGTACAAAAATAAATGACTAAGCAAGCTCAAGACAATGACGTAAGGTGCAAGAGGCACGGAGTGAGTTTGTGAGGAGCCCTATTTATCTAGTAATATTTATACGCGCTCTCATTGAGGTCACTGCCAAATGCCTTTCATTCCGTTCCCTATTCGCCTGCATACATGTAACGAGCAGCTTTTATGTAAATCTCTCATAAAATAATGCACTCTAAGCGACATAATTAAAACATTAACGTCTGCACGCGCACGTTCCAAATGGACCAGCGCGCTCATTTCAAGTGACATTCCATTAATCCTGCTTCGTGTAATTATTTAACGCCGATGAATTATTAATTGAACCGCTATTATTTTTGCGGCCTCCTCTGCAAACACATCGGGTACGTATCTGATCGTCTGCGCGATTTATCAACAATCATCACGCCACGAGATCGCCAGGATTATCTCTGCAATGATCGTAATGGAGGACAGTTGGTCGCGAAGACATGATCTTAATAATTCCAGCAGATTAAAATCAATATGTCAGTTTACTGCGAAACGTGAAAACCTCAGATTAATCAAAGTAACAGCGTTCTGTAATAACCTTTGTTAATAATTGATGCACATACAATTATACAAATATATTATACAAATATGTACAAATAACGTTATCATGGATTTCTGGAAACCATTGCAAGCCATTTTTTTTTTAAAGACCTGTTTCGCACTACTTGACTTTATATAAAGGTGTTACTTTTAAAATATCTTAAGAAGTATATAAATTATAAATAATAACTCCATTTTAATCATCAAGATGGCTGAGACTTAGTTTGTGGTACTCCATATTATATTCAGAATAAAACACTACTATGTTTGAACCACACAATTTATTGTTATATATATATGCCGTTGTACTAGAAATTTCAAAAAAATTCTCGTCACACGGTTGAATCAGTTATCCTCATGTGAAATATTTTCAACATTCTATCACTTCCGGTTCTACCGGAAGTAGTACCAACATTCTTATTTTAAATGGAACACCCCATATATTATAATATTTTTGAATTGCTCGCTTAAATTGGAACATATTTTGTAAGAACGTATGTATACTTATCTCTTATAGTTTTCAATAAAAAAATGTTTTTCTAAAATTTTGACCTTTTAATGGTAGTCTGAAATCTGTCTATAACTTCTCTTAGGAATAAGATAAAATTATGTATAAGATAATATTATGTTATATTATTAGTTATATTTCTAATTGTACCTAGAGGATGCCTCTATGAGTAAAATAATTGGAAACTGTCAATTTTGATAATAAGTGTTCATAAAATGTCAATATCTAAGTGCTCTCTTAAATATCTCGTAATTCAATTTTTTTTAAATGGAATGATTTATTATCGCACGATTGGGAAAAAAATTTACTACAAAAAAGTCTAATACAGCCATACTCCTAAAACAAGTATTTTTTGAATTATTTCGAAGATTCTTAGAAAAAAACTGCAAATGGTTTTATTATAATAACTATAACTTTTCCTATTATTATTTAGAAAATTTTCTTCCCATTATTTTTGTAAACCTTAAATTCTGGTAGTTTTAGTTTAAAATCTATATATGTAGATTCTATTTATAGCATCTGTCGTGCTATTCATGTAATTATTTTGAAAACTATAACTTTCATGCTATGATAAAATCATGATAAAAATACCATAACTTTTTCTGTCATTACTTTAAAAACTGTAACTTTCAGTTATTATTTTGGAAACTATAACTTATAGTGCTATTAGATTAGTAAAAATGTAACCAATTAATATTAATAAATCTGCTACAATTAATACCATTAAACTGATTGGCCATTCTACTTAAAACCACTCATTTTAGGGATATGTTTATTTAATACTTTTTGTAGAAAATTGTTCTGTCTGTTGCCACGTCATACAAAAAATATGTCATTTCATTACAAAAAAAATGAATTATTGCATTTTGAAGTGTACCTGTAAATAATTGAAATTTTGAAATAGTATAGTGAAGCATCAACACGTATGAGTTACGAGGGCTGTTTGACGGAAGAGTGACTTTTTAATGAAAACGTTATTTTTCTGTTAAAAATATATTTTATTTTTCAACATAACACCCTTTTAACTGTTCACACTTAGCCCAGCGAGTTTACAGTTTTTTTAAACCTTCCAAATAGTAATCTTTCGGAAAGTCTTCAAATTATGCATTTGTCTCGGTTATCACCTCTTCATTTGCCTAAAGTCTTTTTCCACCCAGCTATTTTTTTAAATTTGGAAATAAGAAGAAATCGCTGGAAGCCAGATCTAGCGAGTATAGTGGATAAAGCAGTAATTCGTAATGAAATTCAGACAATTTAGTTGTAGCAATTGCAGACGAATGTGAGGGCGCATTATCGTGATGGAACAACACTTTTTTCTTTATCAAATGCGGTCGTTGTTTTTCAAGTTCGGCATCAAAACGTGTCTGCATTATCAGCATAATACTGGCCTGTTATCGTTTTTCCTTTTTGTAAACAATTAATAATGATTACGCCTTTAGAATCCCAAAAAACTCTGGCCATGACCTTATTGGTCGAAAAAAGTGTTTTTGCCTTTATGGGAGCATATTCGCATGGATAAATCCATTATTTAGACTGTATTCTTGTTTCTGGAGTATAATGATGTATCCAAGTTTCATCTACTGTGACATATCGACGAAAAAAATCCTTTGAATTACTTTGAAGACGGCCAAACATTCTTCTGAATTCCTAATGCGAGCGCGCATTTGACCGCCATTAAGCAAATGCGGCAACCATCTCGCGGATAGCTATTTCTTATTGAAATGTTCATGCAAAATATTGTATACTCGTTCGGTTGAGATGTTTACTTCATTAGCTATCTCACGAACTTTTATTCGACGATTGCCAATTACAAGGCCATAGAGTTTATTAACCATTTCTGGAGTAGTTACAGTAAATGATGGTTTCGGACGATCTGCATCAACCGTGCTCATACGGCCACTTTTAAAAGCAGAAACCACTTACAAATCATTCCATGGGACGGAGCAGATTCTGGATAATATTTACGTAACGTTTCCTCGGTTTCTTTAATTGTTTTTTCACGTACAAAATAATGTTTTTTTAATGGTGGCATTATAAACAGTTTGTTATGGTTACCAAAACCGTGCATAAACGTGCGTTTATGGCACGTACGTGCTATAAACATTGCCATGGAAATGTCAAATTTAACACTGACCCTGACAACTGTCAACCCCATCATTTATTAATTGTAATATGAAATTCACAATTTTGGTTGTTTGAAAATATTATTCCATGTTCTGCCGTAGCACTTGATACACACGGTTCTTCACTGCTACTTCCTGCAATGCCATTGACAATCCTTTTCGCAATTTGAATTTTACTATGTGTGGACTCTTCGACATAGCTTTCATCGATAGCTAGCGTCCATCACTGTTGTCAAATTTGCTCCAGTATTAGCAATTACTGTTGCCGAAGACCGTCGGAATGAATGACCAGTATACTTGCTAGGATCTTCCAATTTCAAATATTTTGCTATCAGTTTAGGGAAGTTACCGCAAGTGTTGATACCAACTGGTTCGTTGATACACTTTCCATTTCGATATGTTAGTAATAGCTTATTCAAGGATGTCTTCGGACGTATGGCCGTGTATTTTTTAATCAAGTCCACGTACGCAATGTCTCCTGCGAATTGAATTATTGCAAATTTCCTTGGTTTGTCGGTTTTTGTTTCTCTAATATGAACAACTAAATTTGGACCTTCCTCCACTACATCTGAAGTACATAAATTATAAAGTTCAGAACGCCTGCAAGCTCCAAATATTCCCAGAGTTGCAGCAAACTTGCGAAAAATAAAAATGAACAGCTTATGATAAAAATTTAGAGGCAATATACCTTCAATAACAGGAAACTTTCATCGTCAGCCTCGGTAAAAAATTTCCGCAAGTCATCTTCTGAAAACACATATGACTTTTTAGTCACTTCACCCTTCTTTTTCTGCTTTAAAAAAGCCTGTACTTTTGCAAATTTTGAAATGTCAATACCATGTTTGATTTTTACAACAGACATAATCTTTGAGTGTATACACCACAATGATGAAGATTTATAAATTTCTGACTGCAAAATAAAAACTATTAGAAATTGAACGAAAAGGTAAGAAAAAATAATACCAATTGCGACATATACGCCAAAATCGAAGTTTCGTCGATATTGGTGACATCATGAGCAACCATCCAACTGTTGAACTTGTTATACTCCTTCAAATAACTTTCACTCGATTTCTTAGGTAATAAGGAAGATTCTGCCGCAGCAGCAATCTCAAAAATACTCGCTTCCATTTCTGACATTAGGATATTTTGTAAACATCAATTGTATTTTCCATGGCTACTAAACAATTTGTCATATTATTTAAAATGACGAATCAGAATTTAATGTTATTTCTTCTAGTTATTTCCAAATTTATAATGCCACCATTAAAAAAAATAGCGTATAATACTCGTGCATATAGGTTTATTGCACTCGTATTATAATATACTATTAATCAACACTCGAAATTATTTTTTCTCCATATTTACACAACAATGAAAACAGTTTTCTTCAAATAAGTATAAAACATAATCTATCTGTCAGATTGGTGCCAAATTTTGACAGTAGACCTCCGAAAGGCCTTAGGAGCTAGCAACATAATCATTATAGCGAAAGTGTCACCAACCTTTGAAAAGTCACTCTTCCGTCAAACAGCCCTCGTATATATATATACAGGGTGTCTACGCTAAACCGTTAAAAGTTTACGGGGTTGCCGTTGTACTAGAAATAAAAAAAAAATCTCGTCACACGGTTGAATCAGTTATCCTCATGTGAAATATTTTCAACTTTCTATCACTTCCGGTTCTACCGGAAGTAGCACCAACTTTCTTAATTTAAATGGAACACCCCATATATTATAATATTTTTGAATTGCTCGCTTTAATTGGAACATATTTTGTAAGAACGTATGTATCTCTTCTAGTTTTCAAGAAAAACATGTTTTTCTAAAATTTTTACCTTTTAAAGGTAGTCTGAAATCTGTCTATAACTTCTCTTAGGAATAAGATAAAATTATTAGTTAGGTTTCTAATTGTGCCTAGAGGATACCTCTATGAGTAAAATAATTGGGAACTGACAATTTTGATAATAAGTGTTCATAAAATGTCAATATCTAAGTGCTCTCTTAAATATCTCGTAATTCAATTTTTTTAAATGGAATGACCCATTTATTATCGCATAGCACGATTGGGAGAAAAATTTACTACAAACAAGTATAATACAGCCATACTCCTAAAACAAGTATATTTTGAATTATTTCGAAGATTCTTAGAAACAAACTGCCAATGGTTTTATTATAATAACTATAACTTTTCCTATTATTATTTAGAAACTCCAAATTTTCTTCCCATTATTTTTGTAAACCTTAAATTCTGGTAGTTTTAGTTTAAAATCTATATATGTAGATTCTATTTATAGCATCTTTCGCGCTATTCATGTAATTATTTTGAAAACTATAACTTTCATGCTATGATAAAATCATGAAAAAATACCATAACTTTTTCTGTCATTACTTTCAAAACTGTAACTTTCAGTTGTTATTTTGGAAACAATAACTTATAGTGCTATTAGATTAGTAAAAATGTAACCAATTAATATTATTAAACCTGCTCCAATTAATACCAACAAATCTGATTAATCTGATTGGCCGTTCTACTTAAAACCACTCATTTTAGGGATATGTTTGTTAAACACATTTGTAGAAAATTGTTCTGTCTGTTGCCACGTCATACAAAACATATGTCATTTCATTACAAAAAAATGAATTATGGCATTTTGAAGTGTACCTGTAAATAATTGAAATTTTGAAATAGTATAGTGAAGTATCAACACGCATGAGTTATATTAATGATAGAACTATGCTTCAGCTACAATATGAAAAAAGTTTAAGTTTCTATTTCATTTGTAAGAAAAATTATTAATATTTTTTAAATCGTTTATTTGAAGCAAACATTATTTTTTTCCTCAAAAACTACTAAAGATACGTGCTTTATAGGTTTGATAAAATATGTTCAGAATTGAACGTGAAATCCGAATATGTAAAAATATATAGGGTGTTCCATTTAAAATAACAAAGTTGATGGCCACTTCCGGTATAACCGAAAGCGATAGAAACATGCGCATTGTTTATTTTGGGAGATCACCATGAATGGTGTTTGTGTGATTTTTTTCAAATTTTTATTTCATCAGGAAATCCATAAACTTTTAACCAATGGCTTGCGTGGGACACTCGTATTATGTTTGTGGACGCTAGCAACGGTACAGGACTTTTTAAGGGATGTTTACCGAAATTGTAAAATAACTGTAATATTTGCTTGGTATTGTTTCATAGGTGTACGCAATTTGAAGACTGCAAGTTCAAAAACAACCCCTATATTAAATATTATGTGTGCAGTCGTTCGAAATGGGATCAGGACGTTTTAAGGGATGGTAAGAAAATTGTAAAATAACTATAATATTTTCCCCGTACTGTATTGTAGGTGAACGCAAATTGGAGCCAATAAGTCCAAAAACAACCCCAATATTAAATAAAACGCGTTAAGGGTTGTTACGGAAATCAGGGGGTAGGTACTCAAAAACGGACTCCATATTATTATTCTCCACGAAATTCTGCACATAAATGTTAATTATGGTTCCATTCTGTCCATTAATAATCTCGCAATCAGAGTTTTAATTATTAAAATTTCGATTTTCTAATTTCCAATGTAAAAATGATTTTAAGGAATGTATTGCGCCCAGCTTCACCTTACCCCTCAACCTCCACAAGTACTTGAGGTCGGAGGGACCGCCACCGAGATGACAAGCAATCTGTGCTGCTCCCGAAATTTTTGCCTCTCTTCCAGGAAGTTCTTCGCGGATCTGGACGGGACTCCGGGATAGTGTTCCTGGGCCAGACGACCGCGTTTAGGGTGAGTATCGCGGCGATCGCAGCCGTATTTTGCGGGAAATTTTAAATTCTTCGGTTCCATCAAATGGCGACACAACGTAGAGGTCAACTCGGACTTTCTGGGTATTAATAGATAATATATTTCTAGGTGCCGGTGTTTGGCCATCGGGAGTGAATCCAGTTCAGGATTTCTCCAGATTGGTGGTGAATCCAGTTCACGGGACGCCGCAGAAGCCAAGGGAGAATACATTTGGATTTTCACGAGATTGGCTGAGTTTTGGCCGACATTGTGGAATTCCAGGTTAGTGGTTAAGGCGCATGCCTCGTTCTATCTGGTCTTGCGCAAATTTTAATCATATCTGCTCACATGCATTCACACAAAGACATATCTTTTTACATCGACTTATTGCATATAAATTAATATAAATTTGTTTGCATGTTTCAATATATGTCTGTATGTTTGGATGATTGTATATTTGTTTGTATGCATGCTTGAATGTTTCTATGCATGTTTATACGTTTGTATGTATGTTTGTATGCATGTTTGAATGTTTCTATATTTGCATGTGTGTACATTTGTATGTGTGTATGTTTGTATATATATATTTGTATGTTTTATATTTTATTGTGTGTTTGTATGTATGTATGTATGTTTGTATGCACGATCATTATGTTGTTAGAAATAAAATACTTTTCCGTCGACTTGGCGTACAAAATCGTTCATTAATGTAAACCTTATGGACTCATTAATGAACGATTGATGTACTGAACAATCATAAACGTGTGTGTGTGTGTGTGCGCGTGTGTGTGTGTGTGCGTGTGTGTGTGTGCGCGTGTGTGTGTGTGTGTGTGTATGTACGCGTGTTGAGTGGCTGTGAGCATGTGTATATGTTTGTATGTTTGTATGCATGTTTGTATGATTGTATGCATGTTTGTAGCTTTGCATATTTATTTGAATGTTTGTATGCATGTTTGTATGTTTGTATATTTGTATGTATTTTTGTATGTGTGTATATTTTTATGCATTTTTGTATGTTTTTATATTTGTTTGTATGTTTGTTTGTATGAATGTTTGTATGTTTGTATGTGTGTATGCATGTTTTGTTTCTATGTTAGCGTGTGTGTATATTTGTATGTGCGTATTTCTGTATGCATATTTGCATATTTACACATTTGATTGTGCGTTTGTATGTATGTTTGTATGCACGATCATTATGTTGTTAGAAATAAAATACTTTTCCGTCGACTTGGCGCACAAAATCGTTTATTATAGTAAACCTTATGGACTCATTAATGAACGATCGATGCACTGAACAATCAAAAACATGTGTGTGTGTGTGTGTGTGTGTGTGTGTTTGTGTCTGTGTGTGTATGTGTATGTACGCGTGTTGAGTGACTGTGTGCATGTGTATATGTTGGTATGTTTGTATATTTGTATGCATTTTTGTATGTTTTTATATTTGTTTGTATGTTTGTATATTTGTTTGTATGCTTGTTTGTATGTTTGTATATTTGTTTGTATGATTGTTTGTATGTTTGTATATTTGTATGTATGAATGTTTGTATGTTTGTGCGTTTATATGTGTATATGCATGTTTGTATGTTTCTATGTTTGCGTGTGTGTATATTTGTATGTGTGTATGTCTGTATGCATATTTGCAAGTTTATACATTTGATTGTGTGTTTGTATGTATGTTTGTACGCACGATCATTATGCTGTTAGAAATAAAATACTTTTCCGTCGACTTGCCGCGTATTAATAGTATTAATGCCCTCATTACATAACAGCAGGCTTAGAAAAAAACATGGTTTTTAAAACAAAATCATAAATCAATGATTTTTTTTAATCATAAAAGTCATGGTTTATTTCGTTTTTTTAATGTTTCTGATCAGTTTTGGCCAGGACAGATGTGATTTATATCAATTGATTTACATCACGACTTAATCATATGATTTGTATTTTATAAATTTTTATTTTGAACAATAAATGAAAATTAAAACAAATTTATATCACTTGATTTACATCACGACTTAATCATATGAATTTTTTTTAAATAAATTTTGATTTTGAACATGAATTGATAATTAAAGTAAATTTCTGTGTATCTATACCATGTGAAAAAAATTGAAGAAAAGAAATATATTTTATTAAGTTTAAAGTATTATCCATAAGTTACCAGTTATTTATTTAAGGTATTATTATTGGGTACTTGCTTGTAGAGTTATTTTTGTTTTATTTTATTGTTTATTTGTTTTATTTTGCCTGACTAGTTTTAGTTTCTAACAAACCATCATTAGAGGTATGATATGTGTATTTTGCTATGTATGTATCTGAATCTTATATTTACCATAAATGTTTGTAATTAATTTGAATTTTGAAAAGATTAAACTAGTCAAGCAACAAGTCAAGCAAAATAAAATAAATAAATAAAAAAATAAAATAAAAGTAACTAGACCAGTAAGTACCCAATAATACTTTAAAATAATATTTTACTTACAATTATTTTTGTAAGTTTCGGAAGTTTTTATTAACATAAGTACGCATTTATACGAAAGTGTATACAATGTATCTACTTTAACAATTATCTATTTTAAAGCATGCTAACTCTGTAGTTACATTATAATTTTAATTGTTCACTTATTGGAATGCACAAACAGTGCAAAAATAATCATTAATTTAAAAAAAAATCTATTTTTATTTAAATCAATGGTTTATAAAAAAATCCGTTGATTTAAATCAACGAATAATTTAAAAAATATCAGTTTAATCATGATTTAAATCAATTGATTTAATTTGTTTTTAATTCTTTGATTTATGATTTTTAATTCATATCAACCCGGAATAAATGGCTACATATTTTGAAATAAGGGAAATTTGCATTTATTGTTAAAATTGCTTCAAGTTGAGAAAGACATGGGGATGATTTTTCAAAATAAATCAAATTATTGTACAAATTTGCATACTTATTCTTATAATTCCCTCATTAATTAATTGTACCTTATCAATGTAATCAAATGGGTATACATTTACGCGATGATTGTGCAATTACTGACTTTAATTAAGTCCATTGTTTGGGGACAATTAACCAGAAATTTTACGTGCAGCGGATTTAAATTTTCTCCTCAACATTTCAGGGCACCTAGAATTCCCCAAGGTGAATCATGTGAGATGATCTTATATCTGTGTTTCGATCACTTCAGGGCCAACCTGGGTTTGGTTGAAGTGTGGTGTGTATGAATGTGTATGACAACACATTGGCCTTTGGTGCAATACTGTAGATAGTGATTAGGAGTTCATTGTTGAGCCCCTAAATCATAGTCCACTGTTGCACCTAAGGTTATTGTGTAGGTATATTAACTTCTGGTGCTACATTTTACATCGTCATTGAGAGTTTCTTGATGAGCCTAATTAGGAGTTCCATGTTCAGGTCAATTCATAGATCTGTGTTACACCCAAAGTTATTGAATATACAGAGTGGGCCAAAAAAACCGTACAAATTGGAAATATTCATATTTTCAATTAACGCATTAAATCGATCATTTAATTTTGTTTTTCATGTTTACACTTGGTCGATTGTAAAAATGATATTGCATTTTTGAAAAGTTTTTTTTATCATCAACATTAATTATTGACATTTATAAAGGCTCTGCATTAGAGCTTGTACATTTCTTTTGCCCACTCTGTATGTATATATGTATACTCTGTATACATACTATGTATACTCTGTATACATACTATGTGTACTCTGTATACATAAATATGCGTGCGTGCATTGTATTTACTAACGTGCAATTTCTTCCAGCAAGTGTTAACTTCGCGATTAACATTTTGGGATTACTTTCCTAAGTCAAACGTACACTTTTTAGTGTTTGTCCGTGTTCTTGTCTTCAACAAATACTTAGTGAAAGTATCTTGAGCAGTTCAGATTACCTTCTGACGTTAAAAGTTTGCCCGTTTAGAGCCAGTGCGTAGTAGTGTCGAAAGTTCGGGTATGGTTGAGCCTGAGGATTGTTGCGTTTGTTTCGTGCTTTCCTCACCCGCGCCACACCGTCAAATTTCGAACTCCGATTTGTTTTCGGAGTTCGGAGTTGCAGGGTACTGGATCTTCGCCAATTCAACTTTAAAAGTCAATTTCAAGGTAGGTCTTTTTTTGAGATGAGCTCCAAGACGTATCAAAGTGAGTACAGTTTTTCTTACATTTTATCAAGTAAAGTCTCGATTCAGGTTTTAGTTCACAGATGCGCCCCAGCTTTTATTTTCTTGCTTTTCTACCGATAATGCGTATTAGTTTTAAACAGGAAGTTCTTAACCTGGTGTCCGGATTGAGTTCTCGTGAAGCAAGTTAAGCCACATTGAGATTTCTCTGTAACACTGTAATAACCCATGTTGTTCTGGTGCGGCATTGTAAATCGTGATGGTAGGTTCCTTGCTACACTGTTGACCTCAATCAAGTTGTTCCCTTCAAATCTGTGGATTCCGTAGGTTCAAAAGGGTCAAGAATAACTGCATTATAGCGTCACACAGTACGCCGCCTGAGTGAGCAGGGTTTTTCTTACAGGTTGCGCCATTTGTATTTGTGTATTTTCGGCGTATATTCTCGCTCTGGGCGACGTACTTATATTTCTTGCGCTGCGCATATGTACGTTTAGGGTTATTCTCCTTACAGGTGCGCTCACATCTTTGCGCTCGTACGTCGAGACAGTAACGAGTAGGGCTTTGTATACAGTACTTGTTTGTTTCAAGTATCTGTATACAATACTTGTTTGTTGCAAGTACTATGTATGCAGCGCTTCTTTGTTGCAAGTACTATGTATGCAGTGCTTGTATTTTGCAAGTAAACACAATCGCATTTTACCTTGGCGCTGCGCCACTCATATTTCCGCCCACTCTTGTACTTGTTGTATGTATACAGTGCTTGTTTCTTGCAAGTATTACGTATACAGTACTTGTTTGTTGTAAGTACATACGTATACAGTACTTGTGTGGTTCAAGTACATATGTATACATTGCATGTTTGTTGCAAGTACTTTGTATACAGTGCTTGTGTGTTGCAAGTGCATGTATACAGTACTTGTTTATTTCAAGTATCAACAATCGCATTTTGTCTTAGCGCTGCGCCACTCATATTACCGCCCACTCTCGTACTTGTTGTATGTATACAGTGCTTGTTTGTTGCAAGTATTACATATACAGTACTTGTTTGTTGCAAGTACATACGCATACAGTACTTGTGTGGTTCAAGTACATATTTATACATTACATGTTTGTTCCAAGTACTTTGTATACAGTGCTTGTGTGTTGCAAGTGCATGTATAACAGTACTTGTTTATTTCAAGTACCAACAATCGCATTTTATCTTAACGCTGCGCTACTCATATTACCGCCCACTCTTGTACTTGTTGTATGTATACAGTGCTTGTTTGTTGCAAGTATTACGTATACAGTACTTGTTTGTTGCAAGTAAATACGTATACAGTCCTTGTTTGGTTCAAGTACATATGTATACATTACATGTTTATTGCAAGTACTTTGTATACAGTGCTTGTTGTTGCAAGTGCATGTATATAGTACTTGTTTATATCAAGTACCAACAATCGCATTTTATCTTAGCTACTTGTATTTCCTTGTTGTCGGCGCATATTCTCGTTCTGTAAGACGTACTTATTCGATGTGCATATAATTAGTACCGCGATGTTGCGCCCATGCATTGAACAGGGTTTTCCTTGTCAGGTACAATCTATTAGCTACATTTGAAGTAGATGCATGTAAAACTGCGCCTTACTAGGGTTCCTCTAAGCAGGTTCTCTTAAATTATTAGGTACCCAGTACTTGCTTGTTGCAAGTACTTGTGTACCATGTACATAGTACTTGTTTGTTTCAAGTACGACAATAGTATTTTCTCTTTCAGGTACAATACAAACTGCGCCTATATTGGGTTCCTGTAAACAGGTTCTCTTAAATTATCATACAACAATAACATACAACAATACAACTATACAACAATAATAACAACAATAATATTAAATAAAGGAAAATAAGACACCTGGTATAAGTTTCACAGTTTTTTATTTTTATTATTGATACTCCACAATTGTTTCGGTTGTTACACCATTGTCAAGAGTTAAAAGAATACTCTGAGTATTATTTTAACTCTTGAATATGTTGTAACGACCAAAACAATTGTTGTGAATCAAACTAAAAAAAAAAAACTATGACACTTTCACGAAATGTCTTATGTTGCTTAATTTAATATGTTTGACCAAGAGGTTATTCAACTTTTAATTTAATCAAAAGAATGTTTTCTTTCAGGTTACATGAGTAAAATAGGGCTGAAAGCGAGATCTCTCATGTATAAAATAAAAAGATAACGGCACCAGTGAATTGGGCAGCTTTATTTACACCAACAGTCCAACTTTAGACGAATACCAATTGAATTTATATGTACAGTTTGTATGGTATTTAAAAATTCATCAATTCAGTAGTATTGTAAATCAGGCTTTCCATTCACAGACAGTACCTCAAACGTGCAGCACTTTTCGGAATATTCTGGAAATGCTGCAATTTGGGGTGGTGCTGGAAAATCTGTCTAATGCATATTTTACTGAGTAAAATTTAATGTGTGCTTAATTTTGTTGCTGATTCTAGTTACTCATTAAAATATGCACCATTAATTTTCTTTTTCATTTTACATTGAGCTTGCTTATGAATATGTATAAATCTGTAAATTGAGACGAATAAATGAGAAAAACTTATAAATATTGAGTATATTGATTAAATATAGCCCTCATGAGGCTATATTTCGATGATAGTAGAACAGAAGATAAATTAAGAATGATGGTATAATATATTTATGCCATTAAGGCAGTTAAATTAACATGACCGACAATTTTAGAATATTTTAGAATATTTAAGAGACGTTAAAATTTCACGTGTTGAAAAAACTCGGCCGGTTGTCACTGCGAGAACGCTTTTAAACATTGGAATAATCATATGGCACACCACTAACATTAATAATAATAATATTCATAACAATATGTAGGCGCGTACTTGTGGCTAATTAGTGGTTGCGAAAGTTACAGCAATGTAGAAGTGATGAAGTGATTTTTGAAGTGATAGAAACATGTACTAATTTCATTTTAGGATATCACGACGAACCATTATTGAATGAACTTTTCAAATTTTAATTTTATCAGGAACCCCATAATCTTTTACCAACGGTTTGCGTAAGACAATCTGTATATTTGCACTTTACTGTGATCACGCGATTTCAAGTTCTATATAACAAATTTTAATCATAGGGTTTTATAAAATGATAGAAATTCACTTACATTTAAAATGTTGTAGCGCAAAAACAGGAAAATGTTCAAACTAGTGCCCATCAGTATTATTATTGATATTTTCAAATTGTAACGTGAATATGGCCATGCTGACAATATGGTCAATTGTCTTTATCTCCGCAAACTTATATTTTTAACATAACTTGAATTCCTGTAGATTTAATTAATTCATGTTTTGTATATTTTATACCAGATCTGTATACAGTATACGTGAATACAAATCCTCTAAAAATTTGACCACCAATATATCTTAAATAAGTGAGAAAATGGAGTTATTAACTTTCCGAGTTGACCAGTATAAGTTATCAGACACTGAAATTTCTGAAAATTATCTATCGGATATCTTGAAAATGTTATGCCAGATTTATATCGAATATACCTGAATACAAATCCTCTAAAAATTTGACCATGCATATGTCTTAAATAAGTGAGAGAATCGAGTTATTAACTTGCAGAGTTGACCAGTATAAGTTTTCAGACACTGAAAATTCTGAAAAATTTATTTAACGAATATTTTGAAAAATTTGGCCAGATCTGTATACAGTATACCTGAATGCAAATCCTCTGAAAATTTGTCCATGCATATGTCTTAAATAAGTGAGAAAATCGAGTTATTAACTTGCAGAGTTGACCAGTATAAGTTTTCAGACACTGAAAATTCTGAAAAATTTATCTAAGGAATATTTTGAAAATTATATGCCAGATCTGTATACAGTATACCTGAATACATAACCCATGAAAATTTGACCATGTATGTCTTAAATAAGTGAAAAATTTGAGTTATTATCTGTCCGAGTTAACCAATATACTGGGCTTTTTTTTCCTTATTACACATATGATGGACAATGTATAACTGGTTGCCTGCATCTACCCGCAAGGAATTTCCTATGTGTAATTCTAAAAAAAAAAAAACAACTCATTAGTGGCGTCGGTGCAAGCAATCTGTCAATTTTGGCATATGTTACACATAGAGGTTATGTTTTTATTCTATTATATATATATATATATATATATATATATGTATATATATATATATATATATATACAGGTATTTTTATTAGTCTAACAGCAATGGTCCGAGCGAGGATAGGTGGGCCACCTTGTATATATATATATATATATATATATATATATAACAATAAATTGTGTGATAAAAACATAGCAGTATTTTATTCTGAATTTAATAACTCAATTTTTTCTGTTAAAAAATTAAATTTAAATCGTTCAGCGGGTATCTGTAAGATACCCGCTGCAAATATGCTCAATTACTGTCATCACCAGGGAAGGTACTCAAAAAAGAAGATTGTATCAAAATAAAATAAATATCTCTGGAAACTGCGCATACGAGGCAACATATGAAGCGCCATCGTCTTCGCCACATGCCGTGAACTACTATCCCAATACCAATTAATTATTTATACAATTTCCATCGAGCTGTACGTCCATTGATTCAAATTGCACTCGCAGATCGTTTCTTAGCTTAATATGCAAATCAATAATCGCTCATGTAAACATAATTCAGTGTAGAACCAATGACTATTAAATGGCGCCTGCATATTTATGGCCTGCAAATGCGAATATTTAATGTTGAATGTCGTGTATGAATACAATTTTTTTTTAATTACATATACATAATTACACGTTTTATTTCTGTTGAAGAACCAATTAATAACTTGCACGTTTTATCGCAATTATCTGATTACAATGTAATGAGCCTTGAAACTGCAATTACTTGTAATATAACAATTATATTATTTAATATGTATTCTGCTTTATAAAATAGTATATATAAAAATATATACTTCTATTAAATATTTCCAACTATAACATATAAGACATGCATATGAGTTGAAAATCAGAGTGGTGTAAGTCATTTTTTTTAAATTGAGATAAGTCCAGAAATATACAAAGGTTGTTGTCTCTTTTTCCAAATTTTATATTGAGATAAGTCCAGAAATATGCAAGGGACAACATTGCTTGTTTATTTCTGGACGTCTCTGAAAAAAAAAGACTTAGGCCTCCCGTACGATACGAGCGGTGAGCGGCGTGCGGCAAGCGGCGAGTATTAATGTCTAGGAACAGCGGTAAGCGGCAAGCGCCAAGTGTAAAGTTTCTCTAGACGCTGCATTTAAATCGTGAACAAAACGTCTGTTTTGTCACTTTATCGCTCGCCGCAGCCGCTCAGCGGTATTATCGTACCCGAGACTTAAAACACTACTCTGGTTTTCAACGGTTCATATATTGTCATTGAAATATTGAATTGGACACGCGTGTTTGTACTATTTGTCCTGACGAAGGAAACAAAATGAAAATAAATTTCGACGTTTCATGGAGGCCATAATATATAGCCATAACACTATAGCAATAATATTTTTACAATTAGTCTGTGATGCAATTATAATTTAATTATATGTTCTATCAATGCGTGAAATCGGCAATGTTACATGTCGATGCCAACTGATAACTGTGGAAACTCGCACTGGTTCAGCACTTGTTGCCTTTGCGGCGCTGTTATTCAATCGTTCCGTTTGCATTTGCATATGGGAAATTGCTTCTTATAGGCGCGCATCGATTTCGAATCAATCATTCATTCGAAACGTACCGTGCTCAGCCACCATTCTTTTTCAGCGGCTAAATAGTATTTAATTGCCGTCAAAATGCATATTCGGCTAGGCGAAAGAAAGGCAAGCAATTATAGGCTAAAGAACGGAAAATGGAAACAAGTTGAGAGCCCAATTAACGTCGAATTATTTCGTGCAATTATTCATTTCCCCTTCGTGTTCATATACTACGTATGTGAAAACAGTGTGCAGAGCTCAATACCGGTATAGGCTAAAACATAAAATATCTTATTTATTTCTTTAATATTGATACCAGCATTAATAAACAAAAACCTATACTTGGCGATGTTGGTCAAAAAAATCGATATTTTAAATCTAAAATCATAATTCGAAAATATTGTACCATGCTTTCTAGGTCTGTACGGGGTCCTCATAGGTTGAAACTGATGGTCATCGTCATATTTGCTTATTTTTAAATTTAATTTTCCTTTTCCTTTTTTTTAAGTTTCAGTTATTAAAAAAATATTAACCTTTGGTATTAAATTTTCGACTTTTATGACCAACATCGCCACGTGTAGTTTTTTGTTTATTTATGAAACACGCTGTTTACCTACTTAACAAATAAAAATAAATTTGAAGGGCAGTTTGATTTTTGCAGCAAATTTTTAAATTATTAATGTTTGGTAGTAAATAATATCAGATTACCCATGTATACATGGTTGAAATCGGAATTTTCCGCTCTTTTGAATGCTATTAAAAACCAATATTGCGACCACAAGAAAATCAAAAGTTGACTATGAAAATTAGGGCATCTAGTTGGCGCAGAAAATGTTTTGTACTGTCATCAGAAAGCGCACGTCGAAAAATGTAAGAGTGCCAAGTTTTGTAAAATTTCCTTCAAAAGTAAAAAAGTTATAAAAGGAAAAGGAAAGCGCACTTTTTCAGTTTTTCAGCGATATTTCAGGAACTGTGCAAGCTAATGCAGATTTCGTTTCAGTATATTGAAAGGCACAAAAATGAGAAACTTTGCCCTATAGCTGTTCTAACTTCTTATATACATATTTATTGTTCGTCCTCGTTATCTTGTTTGTCTCTCTTATTGTTATTGTTTTCTATTATTCTTACTGTATTCTGTTTATATTTTGTTTTGTCATCTTTTTCCAGTAAATCTTCAAAGTATTGTTTCCATCTTACTTCTATTTCTTCTTTCTTTATAAGTATGTTTCCCTTTCATACTTTATTTGGTGTAGTTTAATCGTTTTGTCTTTCTTGTTTGTACTGATAATGTTGTAGAATAACTGTTCATTTTTCATTTTGTCTATTCCTGGTGCTTTATCAAGTTTTATTTTCCCTACAGCTGTTCTAACTTCTTATATACCTATTTATTGTTCTTCCTCGTTGTCTTGTTTGTCTCTCTTATTGTTATTGTTTTCTATTGTTCTTACTGTATTCTGCTTATGTTTTGTTTTGTCATCTTTTTCCAGTAAACCTTCAAATTATTGTTTCCATCTTTCTCCTGTTTTTTCTTTCTTTGTAAGTATGTTTCCATTCTCGTCCTTTATTTGGTGTAGTTTTATCGTTTGTCTTTCTCGTGTGTACTGATAATGTTGTAGAATAACTGTTCACCTTTCATTTTGTCTATTCCTGGTGCTTTATCAAGTTTTATTTTCCCTATAGCTGTTCTAACTTCTTATATACCTATTTAGTGTTCTACCTCGTAATCTTGTTTGTCTCTCTTATTGTTTTTGTTCTCTATTGTTGTTACTGTATTCTGTTTATCTTTTGTTTTGTCATCTTTTTCCAGTAGCCTTCAAAGTATTGTTTCCGTCTTTCTCCTATTTCTTCTTTCTTTGTAAGTATGATTTCGTTCTCATCCTTTATTTGGTGTGGTTTTATCGTTTTGTCTTTCTCGTTTGTACTGATAATGTTGTAGAATAACTGTTAATTTTTGTATTTGTCTATTCGTGGTGCTTTGTCAAGTTTTATTTTCCCTATAGCTGTTCTAACTTCTTATATACCTATTTATTGTTCTTCCTCGTTGTCTTGTTTGTCTCTCTTATTGTTAGTGTTTTCTATTGTTCTTACTGTATTCTGTTTATCTTTTGTTTTGTCATATTTTTCCTGTTAACTTTAAAAGTATTGTTTCCATCTTTCTCCAATTTCTTCTTTCTTTGTAAGTGTCTTTCCGTTCTCATCCTTTATGTGGTGTAGTTTAATCGTTTTGTCTTTTTTTTTTGTACTGATAATGTTTTAGAATAACTGTTCATTTTTCATTTTCTCTATTCCTGGTGCTTTATCAAGTTTTATTTTGCCTATAGCTATTCTAACTTCTTAAATACCTATTTTTTGTTCGTCCTCGTTGTCTGGTTTGTCTCTTTTATTGTTATTGTTTTCTATTGTTCTTATTGCATTCTGTGTATCTTTTGTTTTGTCATCTTTTTCCAGTAAACCTTCAAAGTATTGTTTCCATCTGTCTCCTATTTCTTCTTTCTTTGTAAGTATGTTTCCGTTCTCATCCTGTATTTGGTGTAGTTTTATCATTTTGTCTTTCTCGTTTGTACTGATAATGTTGTAGAGTAACTGTTCATTTTTCATTTTGTCTATTCCTGGTGCTTTATCAAGTTTTATTATCCCTACGGCGGTTCTAACTTCTTATATACCTATTTGTTGTTCTTCCTCGTTGTCTTGTTTGTCTCTCTTATTGTTATTGTTTTCTATTGTTCTTACTGTATTCTGTGTATCTTTTGTTTTGTCATCTTTTTCCAGTAAACCTTCAAAGTATTGTTTCCATCTGTATCCTATTTCTTCTTCCTTTGTATGTTTCCGTTCTCAGCCTGTATTTGGTGTAGTTTTATCGTTTTGTCTTTCTCGTTTGTACTGATAATATTGTAGAATAACTGTTCATTTTTCATTTTGTCAATTCCTGGTGCTTTATCAAGTTTTATTTTACCTATGGCTGTTCTAACTTCTTATATACCTATTTATTGTTCTTCCTTGTTGTCTTGTTTGTCTCTCTTATTGTTAGTGATTTCTATTGTTCTTACTGTATTCTGTTTATCTTTTGTTTTGTCATATTTTTCCAGTAAACCTTCAAAGTATTGTTTCCATCTTTCTCCTATTTCTTCTTTCTTTGTAAGTATGTTTCCGTTCTCATCCTTTATTTGGTGTAGTTTTATCGTTTTGTCTTTCTTGTTTCTACTGATAGCTTGTGTAGAATAGTTTCTAGTTCTCATGTCTAATTTTCCATTTTTTCTCTGAATTTTTCTAATTATTTTCTTTTGATTGTTTCATTACCTTTTAGACTCTATTTCTTTGTTCTTTGTATCTGCCATATTCTTGTGCTGTTCTCTTTTCTAGGTATTTTTTCTATAGTTGCTTCTTGGTTCTAACTTCTCTTTGTACAAGTCCACCAGCTTGTCCCTTCGAGTTTCTATTGGTTTTTGTTATTCCATATGTTTCTATTTGTTACCTTTTCTATTACCTGTTTGAAAACATTCCAGATGTCTTCGGTTTCTTTTAATTGTGTTCTGTTAAGTCTTTTAATTTTTTTTCCATACTTTTGACCAGTATACCGATGCTGTTTTGGTCCCAAAAGTGGACTATGACACCTTTGCAAATCATAAGGTTCCTAAAGTGTACGCCACTGACGATGGCACATTTAGTTTTCTAAACCACTGCTGCTGGTATATTAAATGGATTGCCTATATTACTCGATAACGTGGTCTATGTACATTATGGTTGGCACTGTATATTTTTTAGTCATATTTTTAAAGCTAATTCCAATAAAGAATTGTTGTAAAACTTATTTGATTACTAACCATTTAGCAATAAATTAATCTGCTTTACCGACGAGATTTACTGTATGGGGCGCAACATAATTTATTATCGGCATTAATCAAGCTCTAATTGCGGAAATTTAAATATTTAATGCAAAGAGCAATTGGAAGCCAATTTGTTTTCTTAATTAATTAAATCGAACTAATGGCAGTTTTTGCTGAAGCCTGTTAGCTTCGATAAACTAATAGAGGGATTATACCCAGACGGCAACGAAACTCCATCACTGATGCATTTCCGCTGTTTAAATAGAATCTAATGAATTAGTGCCACGAATTCTTTAATTCAAAGTGAAGCATGTTTGCAAAAACTATGTAATGGTATTATAATGAAATTATTTTGTTTTAGCTTTGGAAAAGCCCTTTCAAATATATTATTTTTAAATTAAATAAAAGAAAGGATACATTTTTTGTTAATATAAAAATAATTTATAGAATTCTAGATATTCTTCTAAAATATTAAAAACTTAGGCGGAAAGACCCTATGGGGTCGATAGCCTAATAAAGATTGTTTATATATATATATATATATATATATATATATATATATATATATATATATATATATATATATTAAAAACTTTTGATATTATTTTAATTATTATTATTATATTACGATTTGGATTTTCATTCATTCAAGGTAAGGTAAGGTAACATTTTGGTCAAAAACATGGATTTTGTGAATTAATTATAAATAAATTTTGAAAATTTATTTTATAGTTTTAAGGCAAGGATCATCCAAACTATAAATGTCAAGGAGAAAAAGTAATATTCTCAAAGATTTACAAATCGCGATTGATGTAATGCGACAAATACATCTAAGCAACACATATTGATTTCAACATGCAAAGGCATAGCTGTAAGTAACATCAATGTAATGCCCGATAGCAATTAATTAACATAAAGACCGATTTATGTAGGAAACCATCTAACAAAACGCATTGCAAACAAATGTGACTTAATGCATGTAGGCGTCAGTGCGGATTCATTATATGCAATCATAATTGTGTGCGACTGGCGTACCGATAGAATCACCGTTAATGTGCACAATTCGAGAGCGCCACCTTCCTGCATAATGGATCGCCGGACTTTCCATGCACGATGATTGATTGCCCATTTCGCAAACCAGTTTCCCATCCGCGCGGCGAATTTGTGCGGATTAATTGAGTTTGCGTTTTTTGGGAGTGCGCCGGACGCAATAAGAAATTGTGTCTGTTGTTGCGTGGGCTTTAGAAAACGAGAATCTAATAGCCTTATACGTTTTCTTGCGTTTATGGTTTAAGCTTTGTCAGTGGAATGCATGAGTCACTGCATTTAAACTTAATTCATTCAACAGAATGGTATTTTACTTAACGTAAATGATTGGCTTATTTTATACATTTTTCAAAATTACACCTTAATGACTATTAATTGTTCACTTTTTGGAGTACGATATCAAGATTTCTCTATACTCAGTGTGGTGGTCAATAGAGAAACAAAACAAAAAACTGCACACAAAAGGGTGAATTACATTTTTTTCTTCTATATTTCATTCGACGCAGGATAACCAACTTCGCCAAAAAGTGAAAATCATCAAAAATATCACGTACAAGGTATTTACGCAACCCTTTGCATTTACATAAGCTTTTTAATATACTTTACGAATATGGGTGTTAAAATACCGTTAAATCGACTAACGAAGGACTGGAAATTCCCATACCATCCCAAGTTCAAATTAAAATGCGAAGTTGCGCACGTGAATTCAATTGCGTAGAAAAAAAAAATTAACGCAATTATACGTGAAGAGCGAACAAATAATTTGCAGTAATAATCGTTATGCAATGGGGAAATCCGTAATCAGGCTGCGTAAAAACGTGCAATTATTGATGTGTTGGATGTGTTTTTCTGCATTAATATATTTTTTCTGGTCGGAATCCGCGATTCTTGGTTGCGCAATCACACGCTCGTTGTGTTTTTTATGCGCGCGTGAGAGCAATTAATTATTTAATGCTCAAATGTATGTAAGACGAGGTTTGAAAATAATTTTGTTCTACGCTTGCTAATTAAGATCATTAGCGACGAGCGAGCGTAATTTAAAAGTACACGGAATCGTCAGCCCCAGTTTTTCCTCCAAAGCAAACTGAATTGTTTAAGAAATAATATTCAAATTCATTTAATTTTCTAGTTAGACATATATCAGACTTATAGGGGGTGCAACTTTTAATAGAGGGGGCGTACGCCCCGTCTGATACACAGTAGCGGATTTAGGGTGGGGCTACAGCCCAGAGCAGCAAAATTCAGGGGCGCCAAATTTTTGGAAAAATACCAAAGGCACAAGTCACAATAAAAAATTAATATACAAATAAATAAATAAATGTCGAACGAAAAAAGGCAAATACAAGAAGTGATGCATCTAGCAGGTTCCTTCAACTTCAAAGATTAGAAACGACTTTTTTAAATCAATTTCATGCTAAGATATGTTATCTCGATTTAACGTATAAAGTAATAAGCTACAATAGTCTGAGATCGATCTATCAACCGTATCAGTATTCAATGTATAAGAACAAAATTTAACATGTATGAAAATTGAGCACTAATGAAATCGAAAGTAACTTAGTATGAAGAAAAAAAAACGAAAAATCAGTCAGATGAAACCAGAGCAGGAGATGTAGAATTGATTGGTAGAGAAAATTTCAGAATCAATCAAAAGTACTAAAATTCGTTAAAAGTACAACGTCCAAGAAGCACTTTGACTTTGTTTGTAAAGCTTCAGTAGGTTACCCTTAGAATATTTTACTTTTTCGAAAAATTTCACTTTAAATTCGATGAACATTTTATCTAGTATTTAGTCGTAAATATTCCTTCGAAAATTAACTTTGTCAATAGAACAAGTATCATTATACTACAAGAATGATTCAAATTGATTTTATCTATTTCATTTAACTGCAGTTTGAACTAAAATTTATTTCTGTGATATTTCTCATATTAAGATTAATTAATTCTATAATTTAAGTAATAAGATTAAGGACGTACAATTATTACTTAAACTGTAAAATTTATTTATTTTTATATAATTTATTAAAGTGTTGTTCATTTTCCCCTGGAGTTTCAAAGGTTATAAACAAAGTTTTAATACCAAGAGAAGCTTTAGATGAATAAAACTTTTCAGTCTGAAGCAATTGATGAAAATCTGAAGTGTCTTCAAGAATTTGTTAAAATATAAGAATAAACACAAAATTGACATTTTTTAATGAGCAACAATTGTCTGATATGTGAATTTAACTACCTTAATGGCATAAATATGATTTACCATCATTCTTAATTGATCTTCTGTTCTACTATCATCAGCCATAACGGCAAAATAATATGCATAAATAGTTTATTTTACAAATATATGCAATAAGCAATTAGCGGGAATGTCTACAATTCCATTTAGATACACATCATCTAGATACAATTCTAAGGAGGATTATAACTTTGTAAAAATGTTTTTTTTTTTCAAAATTTCAAAAACTTCTTCCAAGCAGATTCCATGATACGTACTTTCGGCCTTCCATTATGGCCTCTAACGCTCTTTTATCTCTTTCATGTAACTGCAGTTCGAACTAAAATTTATTTCTGTGATATTTCTCATATAAAGGTTAATTAGTTCTATAATTTAAGTAATAAGATTAAGGACGTACAATTATTACTTAAACTAGAAAATATATTTATTTTTATATAATGTATCAAAGTGTTGTTCATTTTCCCCCAGGGTTTCAAAGGTTACAATTAAAGTTTTATTTCTAAGAGAAGCTTTAGATGAATCAAACTTTTCACTGTGAAGCAGTTGATGAACTCCTGAAGCGACTTCAAGAATTTGTTCAAATATAAGAACAAACACAAAATGGTACATGTTTTAATGAGCCATTTTGCTGTTGCATAAGATATTCTTTAAAATATTCTAAAATCGTCGGATATGTTAATTTAACTGCCTTAATGGCATAAATATGTTTTACCATCATTCTTGATTTACCTTCTGTTCTACTATCATCGGCCATAACGGCTAAATAATATGCAACAATAGTTTATTTTACAAACATATTCAATAAATAATAAAGAGGCTGCGGTGGAGTTAACGCGTTCGCTTCTAGACCGCAAGGTCCCGGGTTCGATTCCCGGGTCTGCATTTCTGGGGTGGTTTTTCTGTAGTTTTCCTATTTCCTAGCAGCAAATGTTGGAGATGTGCCTCTACCATCTATAAGTCGCATGCAGGAGCAGATGGGCAATAATAATAATGCCCCTCTCCTCTCAACGCCCGCATAACTAGTAATAGTTCAGGGGCCTATGGTAAAATAAAATGTAATTGGGTCAGAGTTGTCTGTCAAATAATGACAGTAACCAATTACGCCATAGGTGGAGGAGTAGTAGGAATTATTATTATTATTATTAATAAGTAATTAGCCGTACTGTCTACAATCAATTCCGTTTATATACACATCATCTAAACACAATTCTTGGGAGGATTATAACTTTGTAAAAATGGTTAAATTTATTTTTAATACATTAAAAACTTCTTCTAAACAGTTTAAAACCATTTGTACTTTCGGCCTCTAGACAAAACAAATTTGGTGTTTGTTTTGTAATAAAACAACTTCTACAGTGATCATATTTGAGTGACTTATTAAGAAGAGACCTTTTACATAGCGACTTTATGATACTCAAAATCTCGATGTACTTCATATTTTCTTAAGATTCCTTCCAATTTTTAAAACCGAATGAGATAAAACCTGGTTCTCTAGATTTTTTTTGAAAATAGCCTGTACAGGAAGCAGAATGCTGAATTTGCCGAACGCTGTTTTCTAACAAAAAATAGTCCCGAAACCAATTATATACTTTGGAAGCTTCTTTTGTTTTATACATCCTGCTGAATACGGATAATAATAATAAATGATTAGGTAAATTAAAACTTTACCACCTCCTTGCTGATTCATTTGTCAGTATCAATAGGTGTTTGATTACCAAGAAACCAAGAAAACGGAGTAGAACAATACTTGTAAGGATGTAAACTGACTCAACTCGAGAAGAAAAGGGGAGGGTATAATTTTTTTTTGGATTTTTGTTGGATTTTTGAAAGCAATGGAATAAAACATGACCAAAAACAATAGGTTCTTAAATATTTGCGAAGTGCTACATGATAACAAACTACCGTTAAGTTGACATCGCATTGAGAGTTTTTTTTATGATGCCTGCGTCCAACTATTCAGCAGAAAGGTCGTTTTCCGTGTTGAAAACAATATACGAGCTCTAGTCTACAATGACCGAAGAACGCAATGAAGGAATTTAGAACAATATATAATACAACTTCCACGAAATGGGTGATTTATTTCTGTAACTTTTGGTACATGTATTTATAACATTTTTGAAGACTTTTGATGTTTTATTGTTTTTTTAATGTCTGCAATTTGCACAAGTTTACTCCAATTGATTGTTTTTTTTTTGTTATCGTAAAGTCATTAATATGTTATGTATTCATATAATATATATATATATATATATATATATATATATATATATAATCGATCTTTATTGGGCTATAATATTTATTGAATTCATTGGATTTATATAAAAATATATTTTAATACAATAGATACAGACATTTTGAGAATTTTCGTGAAGCTTTTGGTAGATATGCTTATACATTTTCATATTCCGAGTGATGATTTAATTTCAGCTCTAGTTAGCCATGGAAATTTTCGCAGCCAATTAGAAAGGCGAGTTTGGTGCTTTCGCTTTTGTTATTGGCTGCGAAAATGTTGATGAATAACAAGAGCTGAAATTCAAATGATAGATAGGTACTTCTGTTATTGTTTGCAATTTACGGATATTTTCTGTTATTTCAGTTTATTTTTGTTTTGCAACTTGCTAGCATTTTCAATTACTTTTGGTTCATCTTCAATTACACTTTTATTAACTATTTTAGATTGTTTAGAACAATATTTAATCAAATTTCCATAAAATTGGGGATTTTCTGAAACCTCTGGCATATTTATAAAATTGTCGTAGACTTTTGATGTTTCATTAAAATTTCTACAATTTGCATAAATTTGCTCCGATTTGAAATTTGTTTTTATTATATATTCAATGGAAGCGTTAGATTTATTTAAAAAATATATTTTAAAACGTATACAAAAATTTGGGAAACTTTCTACTAACGTCTGGTATAGGTACTAAAGGAAACTTAAGATTTTATAAATATAAATCCTTTATTTATTTTAGTTATTCTATCAAGACTGTTTCTTTTCAGTTGCCCTAGAAAAGTAATATTTCTAAATTCGCGAACTCCAATCTCCACAAACGTCAGAGCGTCAGGAGTAGATGAAAATGCTACAAATACAAACGCTACAGTACGTATAAGTTTTCAACTTCTGTTATTTTGATTTCCATTTGCAAACATTTTCTATTATTTTTGGTTTTTAGTTCATTACAGTTTCATTAACCATTTACCATTTATTGGAACAATGTTTAATAAATTTTTCACAAAATTGTTCTTTAAAACTTCTGGTATATTAATAATATCGTCGTAGACTTTCTGGTTGCAAACTTGGATATTATTATTAAGATTTATGGCAATGTGCGTACTTTTTCCCTGTTTTTTTTGTTTATACATTTATTAAGTGCTTTGCAATTTGCGTACTTTTTGTTTTATTTTTAGTTTTTTAATATACTTTAATTAAGTACTTTAGATTTATTGAAAAAAATATTTGAAAAAAATTCCAGATATTTCGGGAGCTTTCCTGAAACTTCTGGTACAAATATCGTATTTACGTCCCAATTTTACATCAAAACTAAACAGTCGAAACTGTAATTAAGGTAATAATGTACTTATAAAACTAATTTTACTACGGTGAAAAACATATACATATGTTGAATTCCAAATATTTTTCAAGCACAATTTAATTACGTAAAAAAGTTTTTTTTTAAATCATTATTAAGTTCTATCATCGATAACCCACGATTTATTTTACTTATTTTATTAGTTTGTATATCGTCGTAGTTTGAATATTTTTAGTTTCCCATATGATGGACTTTTTGGCGGTCACTGTATAATTCCGATAATCTTTTGATATTCTGTATCTCAATTTAGATTATTGGTTTAGATTTAGACATTCTGTAAACGAGTATCTCATCCCGATATTACTCATGTTACTTTCATTACTATGTAGTATTTATAGGAATACGAAATTTATAAGTTATTTGTATATTGAATATATAAAATGTATAAATTTTGTGTATGGCGAAATCTGTTGTAAAAATATAAATTTTATATTATTTTGTAATAATTCTATTTTACTATGGAGACGTTCGTCGCGGCTATCTTGATTGGCTATCCATCTCCTTGCAATGACTGTCACCACAACTACTTTGCAATTCATGATAAAACCACTAATAAAATAAATATATGAACTATTGCATACCTATATTATACCATGTAATAATTTTGAGTTACTAAGATGTATACTACAAACGCATCATATTATGTCAGTTTCTAACGTAATTTCGTAGTTAGGTTAGTATTGCCTTGCGTATATGTGTTATATCGTTCATATGTGACCTGCATGCACTAACATTTTACAATACTGAGAGGCTCGTTTTCCACAAAGTAAATTATTATTACACCTGTAAAATATTCAGGAAGGCCCATTACGCCTTAAATCGAAAACGCCTAAATCGATGCGATAAAGTGCACCGAGTCTACGCTCTTCCATTAGTGCGCAGCTGAGAGTGCATCCTGGGGACCTAGGCAAAAAGTAAAATAATCCACGTCGGATAATGCCAAGTCCGACGCTAGTCCTAATGATCCGATCCAGGAGCATTAACGCAGCGAGCAATTACACCCACTTAAGAGTCCGCTAATGAAAACGGAAGTCTAAGAAAGAGAGCTGAATGCATAATCATTTTATGTATAACTGAAAACGTCTACCAGCTCATAAATTATAGAGCCGATCGTGAGTTCCATTTTCGTATGTTGTGGGAGATTGCACATAGCCGAGATGTAGATATATTAAATAAAATGAATGACAAAACGAGCGCGATGTTGCACAATTTACATAAATCTCTTTGCGATTGTTGGGCGTGAAACGGGGAATCAAGTAAATTGGCACATCGATTATAAACTTAATTAACAAGCCGTTTTTTTATTATTATTTTGCACATTTTCCAGGTATTGCGAGATGTCAGTCGGAATGAATATCCGTAACTAAAATGTCCTGTCCTGCAGTCTAATATTCAATAATCAGCCAATTTCATAACTATTATAATTAGTTTTGCAAAATCGTGAGTTTTCAAAGAAACAGCTGAATTCTTAACAAAAATTGTTGTTTTTTTTCTGGAAACAATATAAATTTTGACAGATACAATATAATTTTCGAAACAAACTTTTACGTTTTCGCAATACATATCAAAATTTTTAACTTATACAACAAAATTGTTGCTAGTGGTTGTTTGGTAGTAGCATGTTTTTGACAGTCAAATATTCTAAACAATGGATCTACAAAACAGAGAACTATGTATTATAATTAACGTTATTATGTTTGATAAACATTGTTTTTTTAACGAATACAATCCAATTTTTGACAAATACAATATCATTTTTGACACAAAGTAATTTGTAAAATTTTCGCTTGGGAGTTGGCTAGGGATACAAGTAGTATAAAGAAAACTCTTCGTATGAATATTTTGCAATTGTTTTTGTATAATATTGTTATATTCATACAAGGAATTTTATACAGGACAAAAAATGTACGTGCTAGAGATACAAGTGGTATAAAGGAAACTCTTCGTATGAATATTGTGATATTCATGCGAAGAATTTTATACAGGACAAAAAATGCATGTGACCACATAGGAAGCCAAGATATTAACTATTTGCACGACCAACTTAAACGTAACTTAATTGCTGATAGTGATCTATCAAATATTTTAATAAAAATGATTAAACACGGCACAGTAAACACTAGGTATAATTTTAATAACAAAAACAAAATACGTGGAATTTTCACAGTACTTTTCCTCAAGCGAAAATTTAGGAGCATAATGAAAATTTGGTTAAATACGACTGAAATAATATATAATGGTGTTACACCGATATGAGTTATATGACAGACGAGGTTAAGATGTCTACTTACTTTTCTTCAAGCGAAAATTTAACAGCATCATGAACATTTTGTTAAATGCGACTGAAATAGTATATAATGGTATTAGGCCGATATGGGTTAAATAACAGACGAGGTTGAGATATTGCTGAACGGCTCTATAACAGAACCGAGTCTGTTATATCCATATCGGCAGGATGTTGTTTTATAGTTTTCGTGGTACTGAATAAAAACGATTAAGTTTTTAGAAATTATTTTCATAAACCATAATGACATTTCAAGTATGCTGTGATGGTTGTGTAGTAACGCTTGTGAACACCAAAATAAACAAATGTGTTAAATTTTAACGGCCGTAGCTGATATCAGTTAAATAACAACAATGGAAACAGTACTGATAATATGTAATAACACGAATCAAGTATCACGAAAAGTTAGTAGACACAATTGAAAATGTTTCTGTTATGACAAAATTTTGCAGAAACTAATTGAATTTAGACGGAAGTTACTGAAAACATAACATTTTGTCAGTTGTAAATAAAATTTTGTTAAATGTGACTAAATTGTGTTTGGAAATTGAAAATTTGATTTATGATTGAAATTTTAACAGTAATTTTTGACTATTGTATTGTATTTGTATTTATTTCTCCTTTGACTTAAAAACGGGTTTGAGTCATCATACATCATCATATAGGTTTAAAACATAAGACATAAATTTAAAAAAGCACAGCAAAACATAGAACACAAATATAAGGTTCAGTCATGCTCACATAAATCTAGTACAAAAATTTTGACATTGCTATATAAAATTGTTATTGTAACCTAATTTCTTGTACTAGATTTATGTGAGCATGACTGTACATCATCCTAAGACTAAGGGTCATACATACTACACTTACATGGAATTACAGTAATATCAGTCTCACACTACATAACAATGAAATACTCGCCTAAGCTATAATAACATTTCTGGGTTAGCTCCATCTATAATTTATTCTTAAATGCGAGTTTGGTTTTGCACTGTCTAATGTAATGAGATAAATTGTTGGGAATATTTGACAGATTAATTGAAATTGTGAAATTACTAATATCTTACAAGTAATGAATATATTTTTGTTAAATATCACTAAATCTTGTTGGAAAAGATTGAAAATTTTGGGTAACTTTCAATTTTGCCAGTCGTAAATAAAACTTTAAGTTTAAGGTTTTATTCATAAATTACGAGTTATGTATTTAAGGTTGTTATATTATTATTTGGTAGGTACTTATGGTAAATAATAATTTTTATTTTATTTTACAATTTATTTATTTTATTTCGCCTGACTTGTTTCGGTTTAAAAAAACCCATCAGAGGCATGATATGTATTTTAATATTTATATATTCTGATCTTATTTTTATGATAAATATTTCTTATTAATTTGAATTTTGATATTTGAAAGTTACAGATGCCTGTTTTGAAGTTTTTTTTAAACTTGTGCTAAATATTTCCAAAATTTTGCCAGAACAAAGTGACGTATTCTTAAATCTGACTGAATTGTTGGATACTATTGAAAATTTGTCGGTTATCTATAAAATTTAACAAAAATGATTGAACGCGGCACAGTAATCACTAGGTATAATTTTAATAACAAAAACAAGATACGTGGAATTTTCACAGTACTGTTCTTCAAGCGAAAATTTAGCAGTATAATGAAAATTTTGTTAAATACGACTGAAAAGTTAGTAGACATCATTGAAAATGTTCTTGTTTCACTGAAATTTTGACATAAATAAATTCAAATTTTGCAGAAATTAATAGAATTTAGATACAAATGATTGAATATTTGACAGAATAATTAAAATTGTGGTAAACATTACAGAAACTTTGTTAGTAGTTAATAAAATTTTGCTAAATATGAGGAAATTGTGTTTGGAAATTGAAAATTTGATATATGATTAAAATTTTAACAGTAATTTTGATAGATTAATTAAAATTGTGAAATTACTAATATTTTTCCAGCAATATATATATTTTTTTGTTAAATATGACAAAATTTTGTTGAAAATAATTGAAAATTTTACAGTTTTCATTAAAATTATGATAGACTGAAAAAATTTAAGCAATTGTTCAAAGTTTAAATGTAATTATTGAATGTTTGACAATATATATGAAATTCTGGTAAATAAAAGTAAAATTTTGACAATAATAAATGAATTTATGTTACATATGACCAGATTATGTTGGAAATAATAGAGAATTTAAATTATCATTGAAATTTTTGCAAAAAAAGAAGAAAATCTGACGTAATTATGCAATTTTAGTAAATGTTACTAATATTATGCCAGTAATAAATAAAATTGATTAAATATGACTACGTTTTCTTGGAAATTTTCTTGGAAATAATAGAGAATTTTACAGTATCAAAAAAATTGTGACCGAAATACTGATTTTAAATAATTTTTTTAAATTTCGACAGTAATAATTCAACGATTGATCTAACCATCAAAATTCTGATATACAGTATGTCCCCGGATTGAGTTTACAAGAGGAAAAACTTTTTTTCCTTTTATTTTACGCCAAAACTGCAAAGGAATAAGATTTTTTGCTTGTCCTGAAACCAGCAAATCTTTAATTAAAACTTAATTATTCTGACTCAGTGGAAAGAAAAGTTCATTTTTCTTTTGATTTCGGACTTTCTCTGCTTTTAAATCGCATCACATTGGCCGTTTTTATTTTGACGATGTCACTTTTACAAATAAGTTTACGCAAGTTAAATAACAAAAATGTTTGTGAAAAACATAATTTTAATAAACAGCAACTCAAATAAACGGCTTTAAGATAAAAAAAAGTCATTTTTAACATAAACAATCATTATTCAATTAACCCCCCACCCAATTCTAAAACGAAGCTCCTTGAAACTTCTTTGAATTTATTCGATGGACAATGATGCCACGTCGTCTCTTATTCGATTTTTTAATTCTTCGTCATTATTAGGTAGGTTATCCATATACACAATTTGCTTTGAACGTGCCCACAAATAAAAATCCAAAATTGTTAAATCGGGACTTCTGGCAGGCCACAATACTGCACCATTTCTTCCAATCCACAGATCTCCAAATTTAACATTTAACTAGTTAGTAACAATGCGAGAATAATTTGCAGGACAACCATCTTGCTGAAAAAACATTGTACGTCTGTAATTAATTTCTAAAGCATGAAGCCCATCGCTAAGAAAATGTTCTAACATATCTAACTATGTGTGCTGAATAACGTTGTTATCAAAAAAGTATGGACATATTATTCCGTGATAACCAACGGCATACCACTCGGTTAATTAAATAATGATTGTTCTTGTTAAAAATGACATTTTTATTTTAAAGCTGTTTGAGTTGCTGTTTATTAAAATTATGTTTTTCACAAACACTTGCGTAAACTCATTTGTCAAAGTGACATCGTCAAAAAATAAAACGGCCAATGTGATGGGATTTAATAAGCAAAGAAAGTCCGAAATCAAAAGAAAAATTAACTTTTCTTTCCACTGAGTCACAATAATTAAGTTTTAATTAGAGATTTGCTGGTTTCAGGACAAGCAAAAAATCTTATTCTTTTGAAGTTTTGGCGTAAAATAAAAGAAAAAAAAGTTTTTCCTCTTGTAAACTCAATCCGGGGACATACTGTATATTACTGAAATTTTGCCAACAATAAATGAAATTTTTGTAAAATATGACTAAATTTTGTTGGAAATGATTAAAAATTTTAATTATCGTTCAAATTTTGGCAAAACAGATTGAAAATCTGACAGTAATTATTGCAATGTTGGGAAAATATTACTAATATTTTCCCAGTAATAAATGAAATTTTCTTGGAAATAGCAGAAAGTTTTACAGATATCTATGAAATGTTGACAGAAATATTGAGCAGTATGAACATTTATTCCATATACTTAATTAACAATATACTTAATATACATAACATAACTAGATTTATAGATGATATAATACATGATACATAAAATGGGCCATCGACTTTCGTCTTTCGGCCCGTGAACTGCTGTTGATATGAATGATTGTCTAGTGTTAGTTCGTAAGTTAGTCACCGTCTTGGTGGTTTGTCAGTTTTTCGTACAATGTTTGGGATGAATATTAGAATATTGAAGTTTGGTTGATGTTTTGGATGTTTGGTTACAATCTTTGGGAGGGATATTAGAATTTTGGAGTTTGGTTGTTGTTTCGGGTATAGATGAAGGGTGTAATAGAGGGAAGATTAGTTGCTTTGTGGGTGAATCTATTCAAGAGCTCTTCGTGTCTAAAGCCTCGTTTACATTTGGAAAGTTTACTGGTGGAAAGTACTTACCGCCAGTAAACTAACGATATGTAAACCAGAAAAACGTCTTAGTTTCTTGTTTAGTTTACTTCTAGACAGACGTTTTTCTGGTTTACACATCGTAAACCAGAAAAACGTCTTAGTTTCTTGTTTAGTTTATTTCTTGACAGACGTTTTTCTGGTTTACACATCGTAAGTTTACTGGACGTAAGTACTTTCGGCCAGTAAACTTTCCAAATGTAAACGAGGCCTAAGTGACAGGGGAAGTATTTGAGTGCGAGGGTACAGAGCTTCGTTGTTAATATTGTGAAGAGGATTTCTGGGATTGCAGATTTTGGTGATAATGCGAAGGGAAGCTCTTTCAGCAACATAAAGATGTTTTATATCGGAATGACAGTTTTTGTGCTGATGCCTTCATTTTTGTAGGTGAGAAATCTGAAATATTTCGCTCGTGTTTTAGCTTTTTGATTGATCAATGCACAGTGCTTTTTGAAGCTAATCTTGCTGTCGACTACGACTCCTAGGAAGTTCATGTTTGGTTTAGGAGTTAATATATCGTTATGCAGGATGATGTGCGGACAGTTGGCCGTGATTTTGTGGTTTGGGATAAAAAGTTGTGATTTTTGTGGATCGATATTTGTTTGTCATTAGATGGGTCATGCTAGTATTGACCCACCATGACCCCCGTCAGCTGTTCGATATTAAGTCAATATGTTTTTGTTTCATTGAAAAATTGTTTACCTTTAAGGTCGTTAATTTTTTTGCAAGCTGTCGTCCATTTATCTGTCTTGTAATGTTTCACAAGTTGTTGAATTTTTTTGTTTAAGTCAAAGAATCTAAGTTTTAATGTCGGACTGTTAGTCAGTTTAAAGCAATTGTCGTTTTTGTTTTATCAATCGTAATATGAATGGAGAGAGAGAGTAGTTTAAAAAAGTTATGGTGTGATTTTGGAGAGTTACATTCTTGGGATTGTTATAAGAAGTTAATAAATTTGGGGATTGAATATGTGTTTACCGTCAGACTATTGTTAATATTTATTTATTCTAATCTATCTATTTCTATTTTTTATCTATTTTTTATCTATTTTTATTTTTATCTTATTTTTATCTATCTTTTTAAATAGTTCGTTGTTTCATTATTGACTTTATCGATATTGCATTGCCCAAATAGTATTTAGGGAATTTTTGGGATAGTTGGAAGTGGGTTAGGTAGACGAGGGTAAATTGGATGGTGAGATGATCTGAACAAGTAGAAATTCTGATTTTAAAGTAATTATTGAAATGTTGATAATAATTATTGAAATTTTGACAGTCATTATTTAATGGTTGGCCAAATGATCAAAATTCAGGTAAATATTACGTAGATATTCAGAAGTAATATAGCAAGAGTGTCAAAAATAATCGAATACAGCTGACGAATGCGAAATGTGATCTGAGAAATACGGCGAGTCCGTAGGACGAGGCGTATTTTAAGGAACACATTGAGCAGTAGTCGCTATATACAGATTATTTTTGATGCTCGAGTAATATTCGGAAGACTGTATACCGAATAATAAATGTAAATGCAAGAAATATTTTGTCAATTTGACTTTCGTGTATACATATTGATTCACGGCAACTTGATTTTTATTAACACCTAAATTAAATTAAATTCATAATTATGACTTATAAGAACTTGATTTATTTATGGTATGTTATATCAAAAGTACAATTATTATAAATTACTGAGCCACTGGAATTATTATTATTATTAGATGAATCAAGAGAAACTGATGAAGAATTATTGATAGAAGAATTTTCAATTTCCGATTCCATTGATTCCCTTTTTAAATTTGAAATAAGATTTTTATGATGATTTTCACTTGGATTCAAATAAGGTTGAATTGAAGCAGTATTGTTGTGTCCAGTTATTTTTATAATTTCTTCAGCGTTAATAGCCGTACTTGATAACTGACTAACTGCATACGATCTGTTAGAATGATTTGTTATTTTTACAAGTTTGGTATTTATTCCGATGCTTTTAGCAGCACTTTTTGTCTATTTACTAATCTGATTGCATCCTAAGGGCATGTTTTTATACCAGGAGCTATTTTCATGTATTTCCCAATCTTTATTTACTGTAAAAAACAGGCGATTAGTTTTAATGTTAGGTGTCCGTTTAGAAAACCTTTTCTTTAGATGTCGAACGGCGCAGATGTCTATATTGTTTGAATTTGGGGTAATCCATTTACTATCAATTTTCAAATCACCTTCTTGTGGTGTTTTGGAGAAAATTGTGTTGCATTCCATCCGACCTGTTGGTAAACCGTAATTATTAATTTCTTCTTTGAAATATTCAAGAACTTGCTTCTCCTCCTCTCCACGCAAGTTCAACAGACGCAATATGGTTAAACTTTCGCTGTAGACCATCTTGTGTATTTCCATTAAAATAATTTATAATTATTGTAAGTTCTTCATGGGTTAAAGCCGACGCAATGCGTTCTCTTTTTTCCAAATTGCGTTGTAAAATTTTCCTCTATAAATTGCGAGCATATCTTGCATTTTGAAATATAACGCTTTTAAAAGGATCTATAACTCTTTTAAATTTATTATAATAAGTAAGTTGAATATGCTTAGCTGTGAGATTCCAGAGTGTTTTCAATACTCCTTCTTTATAATATAATCTTCACCATTAACTTTTCGCATGCTGTAAGCCCAGTCTTCCAAAATTTTACATAATTCTTCATCCGACTTTTCTTCTTTTATATCATAATTTATTTCTGAACGGAAGTGATCAAAGTGTCTTATAACATAACATTCGGTTCGCACTGTATTAATGGGTTTTGTGGATGTGACGGAATCTTCGATTTTATGAATCTCATCAGATCCAACTCGATTCATATTGACCGCTTATTATATAATGAATGCAAGAAAATTATGTAATTTTGACTTTTGTGTAAAAATATTATGATTCACGGCAACTTGCTTTATATTAACACCTCATCGAAATACGCAAGCTAACGATATATTCGAAACAGCCCATGACAACCAGGTAATTAGTAATAGTACAGCGCCTATACGAAGAAACTAAGGAAAATTCAATATTGTGATTGGTCCATTTAACTATGAGGTATATATATAGTCAAGAGAATCACACTGTCAACTAAATCAATTTGTATTATATTTATTTGATGTTTACCAGGTTAAAAGTAAAATCTGATATTTTTGACATTGACAGGCGTCAATATGAAAATTACCATTGCGAATAAGATCTTAGCCGAGATATCTCATGAGGAACCTCGTGAGGACATTGTTGTCGAAAATCAACAATACGCTCGAAGTTCTGATGCTGTAGTAGAAAGTAAAGAAGTAGTTGTGATGAGTATTTGTGGCAACAAGAGCTGTGTTATAAATATCAAGATTTATTATAAGCAATAGAGTGAATTTTGTAAATTTAACTAAATGAATACATATTTGGGCAATATTGAAAATAAAGTTACTTAATTTTACTAGTACTATAAAGGGGTACTTTATGCCCGCACATGCTGTGTTATAAATATCAAGATTTATTATAAGCAATAGAGTGTATTTTGTAAATTTAACTAAATGAATACTTTTTTTGGCAATATTGAAAATAAAGTTACTTCATTTTACTAGTACTATAAAGAGGTACTTTATGCCCGCAAAACTGTACCATAATGCGAACTTTATCGTTGAGTCGGACATAAATATATTTTTTATATAAATTCGAATAATTTTAAGACTTCATAGCCGCAAGCCGCAAGCCGTCTTTGATCATTTATTTTGATAAAGGTAATGATGATGGCAATGAAGGGCAGCCGGTACCATATCGGTACACACTTAAAAATTGGTTAGGACCGGGCCTGATAGCAAAGAACTTGTCTTGCACATCGGCGAATAAGAAATTTTGGAATTCGTAAATTTCTATTACAGATATCAGTAATCTTTTATATTCTGATTTTGCGAAACTAGACTATTCTTATATAAAATACTATTTTAGATTATGTGCGCCACAAGAGCTGCCATCATTTAGTTATTTAAATACATAAGAGATACTGTGGGTATATTTGATTTAGTAGATTCTCGTAGACTCGCATATTAAAATGAAATTGAATTCACTATTGAGTTTGAAGGAAAAGAGGCGGATAATTGCGTTGCAACGTTAAGCTTCAAGCGTGAAAATGCTCGGCTAATATTAATAACTCTCTCTGAAATGCGGCGCACGGCATTAATAATTGTCAACGTTTCCGCATTAAAAAGAGTCTACTTGTGAATCTAGGCAGTTAAGTGGGCACCGCTTATCGCATTATTTACCCTCTAAATTAATGAAAAGCGCTCCCCGCTTTTATGGAAAGGGGGAAGGCACAACCCCGGAATATAGATTATTATATATTTATAGCGTACATCCCTGCTAGTTATACCGTGTTGTTTACGCGCTTGTAAATCAAAGCCGAGGTGAGGTAATAACAATGTCTGCCAAACGCCGCCAAACGCTCCTGCTGACTCGCCCGGTGTCCTGCTGAGCTGCACTTTTATCTGCCGAAGAGAACAGCTTTAAAAAGTATTAAGTTGTGACATACGTTATGGATCTGTACAATTTATATCTGACCGGTGAATATAGCCGCACATAAAAATGAGTTAATCGACTCGCTCCCTAAAGTCGGTTTACTAAATATTTAAAAAATAGTAAATAATCAACGTTATGAAGAACTTTTACATAGTTAATGAACCATTATGTGAAATATTGTCACTCCTTGTAATTACTAAAGGTGTAAAATCGTTGTTTATTTTTTTTAATGTTTTATAAAAATATTATATATTAAAACCAATTGAAATCTTAAAATCCGAATTGTAACTAGTGTATAAAAAATACAATTCTATAATTTCAATCTGATACCATTGATGTACTTGTTGATAAATTACCTAATCAGATTTTTATAATCTTAGAGGGAGGAAAAGCGAATAAAATTGTAATTACCGCATTTCATATTGCGCTGCAAAACTTCACGAGCATTAAAAATGATCCAAGACCATTTATTACCATGGCGCGGCGGTGATGCGCTCTTCTTATTTTCACGTGTACTTTTTGCATGTCACAGGCGTCACGTATAAAATTAATGATCGAATTATATGAAGTGTAGAGGTTTCACACTTGTCCTTTAATGGGTTCGCCCGGTCGGTCGTTAGAAAATCAGCAAGCCACGCAGCTGTCATTGAAGATGGGCCATCGCACCGTGACTTGCAGAGTTTCGTCAAGGATGAAGAAGTGCGTTCGTTACGATGCCAATTGCACGCAGGCTTTGCAGATCACATCTTGTGTGACTTGCAAAGGGGAAACTTATTAAGCGAGACCTGAATGCGTTACCACAAGAGCGCCTCGAAGCTCAGCACAACTGAGGTTGTACTCAATTGTTGATATTTCTTTTTAAACGGTGCTAGATATTCGTGAGAGCTAATGTTATCTAATAATCTTGCGTCGTGCTCCGTTTAATCCGCAAATTTACTGGCTGGCGCGCTCGCGACCTAACAGGCAATAAAATATTGAAGATTAGAACTACAAGCTGAGGATACATTTATTACTCAGCGCAGCAGATGCACAAAGGTTATACGTGGCGTTGTGGCGGTATAATTGAATATTTTATGTGCAATAATCGCTTAGCAAAAGTGATGCTAGTGAGAATTAAATTAGTGCTATTATTTTGTCCGCATCAATCATTCCACATTCAACTCCTTATGTGTTTATGACCCCATAATGGCCAATTTATGTCAGTTATAATAAAGTACAAAACGGTGATGGGAAGAAAATACATTAAATTAACTTACCAGGCATTTTTTATCAATGCTATATTATTGGGTATTAGCTCAAAATCAATTCTATCATATGTCAGCCAATGCCAAACAAACAGTGAAACCCCCAATTTCTTTTTTTAGCCAGCGCGACTACGCTTCCATTTTTCGAACAAATAATCGCGTTTTCTATGCTCGTTCGCATACTTAAGGTAAATGTAATAGAGTGAAATGAAATGTGAATCGTATGTAGATTTCCGGCAATATGGAGCGATGAGTCATGGTCAGCTCTCAACGACATATTCATACGGACCATACTTATGTATTCAGCAATATAGAACCGGTAATTAAAAATTCAAATTAAAAAAAAAAACGTATACGAGTGCCGCCTTTTTAATGTTTACACACAACCACTATCTGGCGCTATAGAGATGTATTATTAGTATTTTCGTAAAATTTTACATTTGTTATTGTAAAAACAGTGCCAGCTTAGAAATTTTACCAAGTTGTTTGTTGACAGTGAGAGATTAAAAGTAGTTATTTGGTGAAGGTTTTCATTGGATGAGTTTTTACGATTTTAGCCTAACTCAACAACAATTCATAGAATCGCTTCGTTCAACTTTTGGCAATGATGACCATCAAAAAAGACTGTTTACACCAGGTTCACAGAATTATATCGCCCGTCCGTTACTGATGGATTTCGTGAAAGTCGACCAAAATCGGTTATTATTTCAATATAAGATGTTACTCCAAAAATCATCGACGCTGTACACAACATGATTGAAGAAGATCGGCATGTGACTTACAGTGAGATACAGACATCCTTAGCCATGTCGAAGACTGCAGTACATACGATTTTGCATGAACATTTAACTATAAAAAATATCTGATCCCGATAGATTCCGCATAACTTGACCGAATCTCAAAAAAAGCTCGTGTTAATTGGTGAAAGAAAAGAAGAATTGGTGGAGATACAGACATCTTTAGATATGTCGAAGACTGCAGTGCATACGATTTTGCATGAACATTTAACTATTAAAAATATCTGTTCCCGATAGATTCCGCATAATTTGACCGAATCTAAAAAGGCTCGTGTTAATTGGTGGAAGAAAATGCTTAAAAATGTTGACCGAGGAACTGCCAAAGCTATATACAATATCAACATACCCACTGTTTGGGTGTTCCAAGATGAACCGGTTGAAGAAGAATGAAAGATTTTATTTGAACATGGGCCAGAATAATGAGATCGGAATAGGAATCTGCTTTAGAGGATGGCAGGAGATTTTCAAAGCAATCTTTTTTTAATGTTTCGATGGAAAGCGAGTCCATCGCAACTTGCACATTTTTCATAAATGTGCAATTGCAAATTGCAAATGTGCAAATGTTCATCTATGTCTATATTTTGTTTTCCGTGTATCCTTTTAGTAGAATGGAATAAAGGAATAATTCTATCAATATACAGGGTGTCTCTAAATTATGTGGACATGGCTTAACCACAGATTACTGAGATCAAAGAAAAGACGATTTAACAAAACTTATCTATATACAGATGCGTTTGGTTTAGCCAGTATTCAGCTTCAAAGTTAATTTAAAAAAAAAACAAAATTTGCTTATAACAAGAGAACGTTTACATTGATTTGGATGTTGTTTGGTATGACACTCTATACGGGTATAACTCATATTGTGATATAATATTGTTATAATCAGTAGATTGGTTGTGTACAAAACAAGGGTGGCCCCAACATTAATATATTCATATTTTTTAATGACAAAGCAAGTAACTTTAAAAAAATAAGTCGGACGCAGGCATTCATTATTAAGTTTTTTTGTATCTTTATAGCTTGTGATATTTATTACAGTTTCGGCACAAAAAAATAAAATATGAGTGACTGCCCTGCACGTAATATAGAGACACCCTGTATAAGAAAGCTGGTAAAAGAATATGCGAAAATTACATAGGAATCACACTAACAAGTATGCCAAGTAAGATAATGACCAGGGTACTAGAAAAAAGGATGCGAGAAAAACTAGAAACATCCATAAAGGACAGCCAGTACTGATTCAGAAGAGGAAGAAGTACGCAAGACCAAATCTTCATACTCAGACAACTAAGCGAGAAACTAATTAAGAAGAACAGAGAAATGCACATATGCTTCGTAGATCTTGAAAAGGCATTCGACATCACAAGGAGAGAGGACATAGGAACATGCTAGGAACGCACTAGCAGAAAGAGGAATAAAGGAGGAAATAAAAAATGTAATAAAATACATGTACAGAGAAAACAGAAATATTGTGAGAACAAGCAATGAGGCAATGAGGATAAAACAAGGATACGTGCTAAGCGCCTTGCTTTTCACAATTATATAGGATAAGGCGATGAAGAAAGCAAAGCAATACATGAAAATGCTAAAAATTGGATTCGGAAAATGGAGTTAACAAAAATAGCAGAACTACTATTGGCGGATGGCATAGCAATAATTGTAGAAAGAGAGGAAGAACTGCAATACAACATGAAAATAATTGAGAAAGAGATTAAGAAAATAAACATTAAAATAAACTACGAAAAGACAAAAACCATGATAATTGCCACAGAGAAAAAGATATATTAGAATACACCTTTTTTAGCAAGAAGGAGATATCAAGAGACACAAAAACAGAAATAGTCAAAAAAGTAATTAGACTAACGCTAACTTACAGCGGATAAGGCGATGAACAAACCAAAGCAAAACCTAAAAAATGCTAAAAATAGCAGAACTACTATTCGCGGATGACATGGCAATACAACATGGAAATAATTGAGAAAGAGATTAAGAAAATAAACGTGAAAATAAACTACGAAAAGACAAAAAACCATGAAAATTGCCGAAGAGAAAAAGAAACACGAAATAAAAATACAAGGAAAAAAAATCTAACATGTAGAACAATGCAAATATTTGGAACAATCATATAGAGCAATGGTAAATTGGACAATGAAATAGAAGATAAAATAGGAAAAACAGCAAAACTATATAACATATTAAAAAACACCTTTTTTAGCAAGAAGGAGATATCAAAAGACACAAAAACAGAAATAGTCAAAAGAGTAATTAGACTTACGCTAACTTACAGCAGATAAGGCGATGAAGAAAGCAAAGCAAAACATAAAAATGCAAAAAATTGGATACTGGTAAATGAAGATAACAAAAATAGCAGAACTGCTATTCGCGGATGACATGGAAATAATTGCAAAAACCGAGGCAGAACTGCAATACAACATGGAAATAATTGAGAAAGAGATTAAGAAAATAAACATAAAAATAAACAACGACAAGACAAAAACCATTGCCGAAGAGAGATTATACAAATATACACATACACAAATTAAAACTTACAAGTTACATATTCATTCCAATCATAAAAGCCGTTAGTATTAGCAGGTCCTTTTCATTATTTAAAATATTAGTAATAGTAGTAATAGTAATAGCAATAGTTCATTGGTGCAATAACAGTAATGTAACACTAGTCAATACAATAAGTAAGAGTACATAATAACTAAAACTAGCAAATGGAGACAGATTAAACAAATATACACATACACAGATCAAAACTTACAAGTCACATATTCATTCCAATTATAAAAACCGTTTAGTATTAGCCGGTCCTTAATCTTAGTTTTGAACTCCTTGAATGCAAGATGTCTAATACCAGCTATTCGTGTTACTATCAACATTTCATTACTTTCTGCCCATATATCAAATATTTATGTCAAATTTTCAGTTTTAAAGTTTGAGATCTATCAAAATTTCAAAGATTACTGACACATTTTTATTTACTATCATAATGACAATTATTATGTACTATCTAATTTCCAGTTCTTTCTGCCAATATTTAATTACTCTCATCAAAATTTAAATTATTACTATCAAAATTTCAATAATTACTGTCAATTTTAGTAACATTTTTGTGGTTGCTATTATATTTTATTCTTTCTGTCAATATTATAAAGAATGATGTCAAAAATTTAATAATTTTTACTTTTTTTAGATTAAGATTGCAATAATTACTTTAAAAGTTTTAATTATACTGAAATTTTGCAGCTTACTGCCAAAATTTTCAGGGTGGTCACTTTTACGACGCCCACTATTAGGATCTATTAAACCGAAATACATACAGAGTTGGTTAAATGGGATAAAAGTTTCTCATTTTTGTGCCTTTCAATATACTGAAACGAAATCCGGGATATCTTGTACAGTTCCTGAAATATCGCTGAAAAACTGAAGAGTGCACTTTCATTTTCCTGTTATAAATTTTTACTTTTGAAGGAAATTTTACGAAACTTGACACTCTTATACATTTTTTTACGTGACGTTTTTGACGTCATAAAAATGACCACCGGGTATGGTAAATTTTCGTCAATGTTTTAAGAATCACATTAAAATTTCAAATAGTACCTACTGCTATACTTGCAATATTTATTGCCAAAGGTTTTGTTCTACCAAATCTCCACATATTACAAGAAATTTTTCAATTTTTAAACATTCAAAATTTCAAAAATTATAGCGAAATTTTCAGTCGAACAATATCAATAGTGAAATATCAGTCGTTATAATCAAGTTTCAAAGACTACTGTAAAATTTTCAATTATTACTGTAAAATATTCAATTATTACTGAACAAATGTTATTTAACAGTATCAAATTTTCAATTATTTCTGTCAACATTTCATTTAATTTCCTAAAAGTATTCATGGTTCATGCATACTATCAAAATTACCGTCCCAACTTTTAATACAATTTCTGGACAAACTATAGATGAGGGGAATTTGGAATTTTCCCCTTTTTGATAATAAAAGGTGTACTTAACCAATTCAGTTTTTTTTAAATATGTTTAGTCTAGAACTTAAAAAATATTGTTTTTCTTGAAACCTGCAATATTTATTGCCATATCTCGATTATCACAATGCATTCATAAGTTTCATCCAAATTTCAGGAAAAACTAAAGATTACTTGTTCTTATTTTTTTTCCATTTTCTGCTAGAAAAGTGTGACAAACATTTACTAACCAAACTAACCTAACCTAACCTAACCTACCAACTTATTTTTAAATTATTACTAAAACTTTAAATTGCTTTTATATAATATGATTTGTTGAGAATATGATTAATTGATTAATTAATTAAAAATATCCTCGAACAGGCGCACTTCTTCGTCATAGCCATTTCTATCAGCGGTAACGATTATCTAAGTAAATCTAAACTACAATATAAAATAGCAAACAATATACAGTTTTCAATGTAAACTCTTGAATAGATACCAATTTAGGATTTGTGTGGGGCGAACAAATAGAAATTTAATGTTTTCTTCGTGTAACTATATCTGAAATTAAATCAATAACCGAAGCGGAACGAAACTTGGCCGTGAATAAATAATCGTCAATAATGCAACCGCAAAATTAACACACACAGAGGAGCCTGGTGATAATAAATGTGCAATCGGCAGAGTATGCAAATCGGCAGTTAAATAAATAAACTAAAACACTTACGTGCTGAAGTGATAATTCATGGACACCGGGAGCAGATAGTTCATGAAAACCGTTGAATCGATAGGGCAAAATGATTTTCCGTGTCAGCATGACAATTAAATCGTCACGAATGGCAACGTACACTAATATTTGAAACGAAAATGTTGTTACGCCGGTGCTATTCGCGATTATAATGTTGATTAATTTATTCAAATGCAGGCTCGCAGCATCACATAAACACCGCTAGGAGTCATTTCAGATCGGTGTGCCAATTGCACACGTTTGCGTGTCAGGTGACGAATAAATGCATAACTGAAACGGTATTTGCAAATAATGCCCAGTTGTGTCTATTTTTACTAATTAAAATACCAATGATTTATTCCTCATTAGGCGCAAGATCTATAGCCTAAAACTATAACTACCTAACACGATTCACGTATCACATTTTCACGTTTTTCACGTTATCCCATTATATAATGCTTTCAGTTCTGAGGTTTGCTACAGTTCTCGCAATTTTTAAATCTTCTGATACTTCTGATATTTTGATTGATTATTAACTATTTGATACTTTGACGCACATTCTAAAAATTTTGATTGAAATTCAGGTCAGCGCTAGTGCTGCTGGCGATGCGCCCACCCCAACATAAAAAAATATCTGGTTGAATGTTAAATGCTATGCTGCAATTTCAGTTATTTTTATAAAAATTAGAAATAGCTAATGAATACTAAATAAATATATAGATAGATAGTTTAATACCGGGTGATCATTTGAATTTCAGATCTAGTCAACTTTTCAGGGGAATTGGCGGTCGGGCGGGAAAAGGGGTTTTAAGTTTAAACATTGTTCATTTTAAAACTATTCGTTAATACAAAAAAAGCATTCTACAAGGACTCTATGATTTCCTATTTTTGGCAGTAGGTCAACGAAATGCCAAAATGTATATTAAGCAAAAATAAGACGACTTATATCATTTTAAACATTTTTTATCAGTAAAAATGCACATATATCGTTTTTCACTAAAGTATAGAGTCCTTAAACAAATGAACCCAGCATCTGGTTTAGATGTAACCATTTAATATTTAATTTAAAAATAATTGAAATATTATGTTATACAGGGTGTTCCAAAACTTGTACAAACAAGATTGTAAAAGTTACGAGCCAGTGTAAAGATTTTACTGGTCCCGTGTCAAATTTACACTCTCCCGTGTCACTTTTATCTTACCTTAATTCATCAAATATTATTATTTGGTATGTGTTTTCAACTTTGCCGTCGTTCAATTTAGATATAAAAGTGCAATTATGATTAAATTATGATGTTGTGTTTTTGAAAGTTATGACACTGACAGGTGATATATTTTATTGTTACTATTAGTGTCATGTTATCTTAATTTAACTGTTTACAAGTGTTTAACAAATACTACTAAAATATTGTACATTGTACGTTGGGTAATAGTTATTACTAGCTCTGCAACTGATAGACTTGCCTGCGGCTCATTTTCTTGTATCGAAACTTTGTCAAATTTTTAGGAGAAATAGTTTCAGGTGTACTGTACACGAATCTAATATGAAATTTGCCAATGACAAGTTTTCAGAAATTTCAGTAAAAGCTCACCCTTACTTGTCAATACAAAGAGTTAGTCTTTGATTTTCTTCCTGATTTAAAACTGAAACTTTGTCATATTTTCAGGAGAATTAGTTTCAGGTGTACTGTACACAAATCTAATATGAAATTTGCAAATGACAATTTTTCAGAAATTTCAGTTAAAGCTAACCCTTACTTGTCAATACACAAAGTTATGTCTTTGATTTTCTCCCTTATTTAATACTGAAACTTTGTCATATTTTCAGGACATTTAGTTTCAGGTGTACTGTATACGAATCTAATATGAAATTTGCAAATGACAAAGTTTCAGATATTTCAGTAAAAGCTAACCCATACTTGTCAATGCAGAAAGTTATGTTTGATTTTCTCCCTTATTTAATACTGAAACTTTGTCAAATTTTCAGGAGTATTAGTTTCAGGTTACTGTACACGAATCTAATATCAAATTTGCAAATAATAAATTTTCAGAAATTTCAGTAATAGCTAACCCATACTTGTCAATGCAGAAAGTTATGATTGATTTTTTCCCTTATTTAATACTGAAACTTTGTAAAATTTTCAGGAGTATTAGTTTCAGGTTACTGTACACGAATCTAATATCAAATTTGCAAATAATAAATTTTCAGAAATTTCAGTAAATGCTAACCCTTACTTGTCAATACACAGAGTTATGTCTTTGATTTTCTCCCTGATTTAATACTGAAACTCTGTCATATTTTCAGGAGAATTAGTTTCAGGTGCACTGTACACGAATCTAATATGAAATTTGCAAATGACAAAGTTTCAAAACTTTCAGTACAAGCTAACCCTTTATTGTCAATACACAGAGTTATGTCTTTGATTTTCTCCCTGATTTAATACTGAAACTCTGTCATATTTTCAGGAGAATTAGTTTCAGGTGCACTGTACACGAATCTAATATGAAATTTGCAAATGACAAACTTTCAAAACTTTCAGTAAAAGCTAACCCTTACTTGTCAATACAAAGAGTTATCTCTTTGATTTTCTCCCTATTTTAATTCTGAAATTTTGTCAAATTTTCAGGAGAATTAGTTTTTGATGTACTATATACGATTTTAATATCATATTTCCAAATAATAAATTTTCAGAAATTTCAGTAATCGCTAAACCATACTTTTCTATACAAAAAGTTTTGAAAAGTTATGTCTTTGAATTTCTCCCTTATTTAATACTGTACTTTGTCAAATTTTCAGGAGAATTAGTTTCAGGAGTACTATATACGATTCTAATATGAAATTTGCAAATGACAAATTTTCAGAAATTTCAGTAAAAGCTAACCCATACTTGTCAATGCAGTAAGTGATGTCTTTGATTTTCTCCCTTATTTATTACTGAAACTTTGTTAAATTGTCAGGCGAATTAGTTTCAGGTATACTGTATACGAATCTAATAACAAATTTGCAAATAATAAATTTTCAGAAATTTCAGTAAAAGATAACCCATACTTGTCAATAGAAATAGTCATGTGTTTGATTTTCTCCCTTATTTAATACTGAAACTTTGTCAAATTTTCAGGAGTATTAGTTTCAGGTGTGCTGTACACGAATCTAATATGAAATTTGCAAATGACAAATTTTCAGAAATTTCAGTAAAGGCTAACCCTTACTTGTCAATACAAAGAGTTATGTCTTTGATTTTCTCCCATATTTAATACTGAAATTTTGTCAAATTTTCAGGATAATTAGTTTTAGGTGTACTTTATGCGAATTTAATATCATATTTTCAAATAATAAATTTTCGGAATTTTTAGTAAAAGCTAACCCGTACTTGTCAATGCTGAAAGTTATGTCTTTGATTTTCTCCCTTATTTAATACTGAACCTTTGTCAAATTTTCAGGAGAATTAGTTTTAGGGGTACTGTACACGAATCTAATAACAAATTAATAATAATTAATATGAAATTTGCAAATGACACATTTTCAGAAATTTCAGTAAAAGCTAATCCATACTTTTCAATACAAAAAGTTATGTCTTTGATTGTCTTCCTTATTTAATACTGAAACTCTGTCAAATTTTCAGGATAATTAGTTTCAGGTATACTTTATATGAATCTAATATGAAATTTGCAAACGGCAAATTTTTAGAAATTTCTGTAAAAGCTAACCCATACTTGTCAATACAAAAAGTATTGAAAAGTTATGTCTTTGAATTTCTCCCTTATTTAATACTGAACCTTTGTCATATTTTCCGAAGAATTACTTTCAGGTGTACTGTACACGAATCTAATATGAAATTTGCAAATGACAAATTTTCAGAAATTTCAGTAAAGGCTAACCCATACTTGTCAATACAAGAAGTTAGGTCTTTGATTTTCTTCCTTATTTAAAGCTGAAACTTTGTCAAATTTTCGGGAGAATTACTTTTAGGTGTACTGTACACGAATCTAATATGAAATTTGCAAATGGCAAATTTTCAGAAATTTCAGCTAAAGCTAACCCATACTTGTCAATACAAAAAGTTATGTAGCTAATTTTAAATATGCGCCTATAACAAGTATAGATTTTGAAAGAAGTGTCTCTGTCTATAAATATGTTTTGAGCGATAGAAGACCCAATTTAATCATAGAAAATTTGGACTAACATTTAATTGTAAATTGGTTTCAAAGAAACTAGTATTTTATAATGTGATTTTGTAAATTAGTATTACCTCCCTATATTTAGGATATTTCTGTATTTTTTCGAGAAACATATATTTTCAAATTTAAAATGAAATTTACTTTTATAAAAAATAAGAGCTTTAAATTGAATTCATTGTTCTATCTATAACTCGACGCTCTTTCAGTCAATACTTTTTTCAACTGTCCTGTGTTTTGGACAAAATAATAAAAGGCACATTCATAATCTAGGTGAGATTATAATACTATTCTGTAGTTACTTTTATAATCTAAGGTAAAAAAATATATTTATTATTATATTATTATATATTATTATTATATTATTTAAATATAATATAATGAAAAGTAAAAATTAACGATAATTTAATTATTTATAAAAATAAGTATATCAAGTGATATACTTGCCTGTTTTATAAAGTCATAGCCAACTATGGTTTCCATTAGAAAAAACTCAACTTTGTCTCATAACTCAAAAATTATAGCTTTAATAAAATAATCAATTAGATTGTATTATTAAGCACATAATTACGTACAACTTTTTCTTTTGCTCATTTTTTCTAGTCAATAATAATAGATCCATAGGTACCGAACCAAATAACAGAAAATATATTTTTGCGAGATATCTAGTTAGCCATACAATTTTTCCAAAAAAACAAAAAGCTCATGAAATTGAACTCGTAAAACTGCAATTATTTCCCCATTTAATCGTCCCTCTATCTCCGCAAGTTTCCGAGATCCCCATACTAAACATCCGAAAAAACTCACCCTGTATATATAATTACATCACGTAGAGATGCTGATAAAAAGAGGCCAGGATCGCCCACAATTTAAAAAAAAACTTTTATGATGTCTGTGAGGAATAAAAAGGCAATATCTAATTTGTGTTCAGCACATTGATAATCTTAAAATTTGCGTGAAACATTTTGAGTGAGTATTTCGGGATACACAAACACGAAAACAATCGATTCAAATCAATATGAGCATCGTAACAATTATTGGCTAACCCTGCTCGAGGTGAATAATTGATTGATGGTATCTTTTAAGTCGTATTGTTTTAAAAAAGGAATTTGCTTACTAGGGAGCACGGTGGGGATGCACATTGCACAATGCTTAATGTACACTAGTCTGGCGCGGAAATTTTACCTAATAGCTACTGTGCTGATTCTAGTAATGATTTTCAAGGCTGCATTCTGCAACAAAAAAGAGCTGCACGTTATTTACTGCGCATTCACGCAAAAATTTACTGCCTGCAATTTTTCAAATTTTGCAGTTCGTAGTAATGGAACGCCATTAATATTGTGATCTGCTTTCTAGTTGTATTTTTTCTGCGTGCGCTCGCGGACGGCGAAATAAATCAACGATTATCGAAATTAAATCACGAAAGTGCACGATGAATAGGTTTTATTAAAAGATGAACAATTCGGAATTAGAATCGATGACTTGCAAACGGATTGTTCGGTTCTGTTCAGTTCCATTTCGCTTGTACCCAGACGGGGTCGCCTGGAATTAATTATGGCGGAATTTTTGTGATCGGCGATTGTTTGATTTAGTTGTGGAGGGGGTGGCGCGGGGGAGGTTTGGCGTTGGTGTTGGCGGACGCTTATGAAACGTTGAAGCACCGACGGAGGGGAGCACAATTTAGATACGAATTGTAGTGCAGCAGGAATGCAAGTAATTCCACGCTGAAGAATGGAAACATGGCGTTTATTGGCGTACTGCAGCAATTCCTTATCCGACCCGAGAAACGTGATGAGATCATTTAAATCCAGACCGACCCGATGATACTTTTCCGCTTTCGTTTAATTAAACTAATGCCGGGGCGGAATAATTTTATTCGCAAAATAAAATTATGTACGTCCAACTGAGCGAAGCACGTAGGATTATGTGTGTCCGAGCGAATGGAATATCTATGCGATTATAATCACCTGCACTATAGACAATGGTGATGCCCTGTAACGCGCATTATCCTGAAATAATAGACACGAAATAGATGAACGTTGTGTACTTTGGTGGAGTAAGCTTCCCTCCATGCAGATCGTGTAAATTCTGTTCGAATCGCACGCAGCAATGCAGCAAGTATGCGCCACGAGAACCTTGTATGCGCTGGGATTCCGCAAATATCAGGGAACAGCACGTTAATTACACCATATCCCCATCGTATTTCATAATAACGATTTCCATGCCTAATTGACGCACGTATTTCTAATAATTGGCTACGATTGTTTCGTGCACCGAATCGCTGAGCTGTGCTCTGGGACCGATTCCTTTGCAGTTTTAATTGTTGAAAAACTATAACGGGGCCACCTCATATCTCAGACAGTGGATTACACTTAACCCAATTTAAGCTATTCTATAAGAGTGGCGTTAGAGCCAGGGCAAATGGAAGAGATAAATTGTCGGGGCAAAGATACGCCCCTAGATAGACTATCGTCAACTTAATTTGAAAACGCCTGACAGCTAAGCCATCAGTGTAAAGTGGAATGGTGCGTTCATCCTTGGTCCAATCACTATGACAACCCTCCTTTTCCGGCGAGACCTCCCTATCCTCCTCCGACTCACCCGCTCGAGTGCATCATGGTCGCTTACCCTAATTCCAGGAGCAACTCGGTAATCCCCAGTTCGTTGCAGCCCAATCACCATCTCTTGCAGAAATACCCCTCGGCAGCGAATTTCCCGGACTAGTGGTTACGGATGAGGGAGCCGGATAGTTTAGAGTTACGGCATCTGCAGTGGCAACGGCCATCCTCACATCCTCCCTCTGCACTACCAGGAAACTTTGGTTCTTACACCACTATCCGTCCCACTTTGGACGCCAGAGCAGTACGTGCCTCAGATCCTCCTGGGGACGTACGGCGACAGCACAGGATAATTACCCAATCCTCACCCAAACAACGCCACCCCCGTGTGCACCGCATGCACTTACATCATTTGATCGTATAAAATTTTATATCGAGTATGAGACATAAGATGCATACGTGAAATTGCATATCTCGGAAAGGAAGCGGCGAGATAAAGAAATCGTATGTATGCAATGCAGTAAAGCAATGCAACGGAGACGCAAGTCGAAGCTATCAGCAGTTAAAATCAATGGTGCGAAATATCCCTGTTTGGCAATGCTACATCGGCGCTGCATTTCCATTCCTGCGGGACCCCTACAGCCACTCTACATACAATTGTCTTCACTTGAAAATTCACACAAGAACTATCGCGCGGACTTCGCCGGATATAGTTTCATAAAGCCATCAGATTGCACAACCGAATGCCCAGATATGCAGATATTTTATTGCGCTCCACTTTAAAGAGTCCCCGTGGCACATCCCCTTTGTCCTCCGCCAGACAAATAAACCTCCTATTATTTACAACTCAAATTACGTTCACTTCCAACATACGAATCAATGCTTGCGTGTAATTTGTTTGCACTCGATTTATTATGTATACACACCTGCATTACTTACACACAATCAGAGGCTCTACGTCACGCGTATAATAATCTAAAATATTGAATATCTCAATCAATTTGATCGTCATTAAGAACATAATAAATTCCAAATTTAAAATTATTGTTCATAGAATATTCCAGGCAATCACTAATGAAGCACTGATTTCAGAAAAACAACCCAGCTAAAGTTGGTGATAGCATCTATAACTTTCCCTGCAGATACTTCATTGAATTTATATGTACGAAGCGGGCAGAAATGTAACGGAAAATGTACTGATTTGAGGCAGGAAATTTATTATTTTAGTTATTTTGTCGATAAAAAGTCATTAACGTATTTTTTTGCACACTTTTTTACTCTTAGTCGAGTTGTTTATAACTTGCCACATTGCCTTCTCTTTATTGTCAAACGATTGAATGTATTTTTTATTGGCATTAATTTTAGTTGAGCAAATAGCATTAGAGTATTTTGTCTTATATGATTTATACAATGATTTAGATTCTGTATTACCTGTACTAACAGATAGCTCATGCTGAAAATGAAGATGTTCTCTCATAGCTCGTAGTTCGTCGGTGTACCAATATTTTTCAGTTAAAGGAAATACACAAATGCACAAGAGAAGAAAGAAACAGAAACGAGAAGTCCATAATAGACTACTTAATAACAAACAAAGCACAAGTGAAGGAAGTAATGGATATTATAGTCAAAAGAGGTAACAACATGGCAGTGACCACTATCTTCTAATAGCACGAATAAAAACAACAAGAAGGCAACCGAAACAAATACAGAAAACAGTCGATAAGGAAGTAAGAATAGACAAATTTAGAATATACAACCTATGTGACAAACAAGTACGGGAAAACTACCAGGAATCAATACAAGAACTAATAAGAAGCACTCAAAAAAGCGGAAAAACAAAAGTAGAAGATTTATAGGTCAATTTCAAACATATAGTAAGAGAGGTAACAAAACACGCCTGTGGAAAAACTAAAAGTACACCAAACTGAAAACAAATAAGCTGGTGGAACAAAGAAGTGAAGGAAGAAGTTAGGAAAAAGAAACAAAAATGGAAAAAATACCTAAGCACAAAAAACGAAGAAGAGTACGAAATATACAAGCAGCAAATAAAGAGAGTAAAAGCAATAATAAGGAAGGAAAAAGACAGAAAATGGGAGGATTTCGGAACCAAATTACAGGAACATTTTAAAGGAAATCAAAAACTATTCTACAGAACACTGAAAAGCTGCAGAAATGAAAAAGAAACAAATCTAAAGCTACCCAAAAATAAACATGGTGTACTAATGAAAGAGGATAAATAAATCATGAACAGATGGAAAGAGCACCTCCAAGAGCTTCTGTCTGGAAAAGAGACAACCAATGAAGGAAATTAAAACGAAGAGGAACAAGAAAATAGTAACGAAACAGAAGAAGAGGGATCTATAACAAAAGAAGAGTTAGAAAACGCACTAAAGAAGTAGAAGAACGGAAAAGCCCCAGGTCACGACAAAATCAAATCTGAGAAAACACACAAATTATACCATGCAATGAACAAAATACTAATAAGTAATAAGCAAGTGTCAAGAAAAAATAAAATTAACGTATTTAAAGCTATATACAGAGCTATCCAAACGTTCGGTTGTGAAACCTGGGTCCTATCAAGAAATGAGCAAACTACAGGCAATGAAAATTATGTTTTTGAGAAGAGTAAGGGGAGTAGGCCTTCGACAAGGGGGCGCTTTAGGCCCTCTGCTCTTTATTATATTCCTAGACAACACAATGAAAAAAATTAAGGATAACACCAAGAAGGTAGAAATAGGATGCTATTAAATGAAAAGAATAGTGATAGCAGAATGTGTTTGTGCTGATAACTTAGTCATGCTAGCCAAAAGCGAAGAAAACCTGCAACACAATATAAGCATATAGGAGGAGGAACCGAAAAGGCACAACATGGTAATTAATATAAACAAAACAAAAGTAATGGTAGTGGCAAAAGAGGAAACCACAGCAAAAATACTAATAAATTTAAAAACGATAGAAAAAGTTGAAACTTTCAAATATTTAGGTACAATAATAATAATAAAGAAACCATGGAAAACGAAATAAATAACAGAATCATGGCCGCAAATAAAACCCACTATGCAATGAACAAGTGCATTCTAATCAATAGAAGAATCTCCAAAAAACACTAAAATTACACTCTTCAAGACAATTTATAGACCAACACTCTTATATGGAAGCGAAACCTGGTCAACAAATGAAAAGACAATGAACAAATTACAAGCAACCGAAATGAGATACTTAAGAAAAGTTGAAAGAGTCACGAGATTAGACAGAGTAAGAAACGAACAGATCAGAGAAAACCTACAAATACAAAGTGTGCAAAAATTAATACAGAAACGACAACTAGCATGGTTCGGGCACCTGATAAGAATGCCAGAAGACAGACAAACAAAAATAGTATGGACATCAAAAGACGAAAACAAAAAGAAGGAAAGAGGAAGACCAAGGAAAAGATGGGAAAACAACATAGAAGAGATCTTAAGAAGAAACGACCTCTATCAACAAGCAGCAAGGAAAATGGCTACAAATAGAAAGCAATGGAAAAACTTTGTAGACAACATCGTAGACACCACATTTGGTGGTGGCATGAATCTCGACACCCGAAAGGGTATAGGAGATGTAAATTGATTATGTATATATATATTGTCGATAAAAATGTCATTAAAAGTATTTGGTAGAATATCACAAGGTAAATAACTTTTTTTACTCTTAGACTGTTGAGGTTTTATCATCAGGGTTGCTAAAGAGAACAATGAAGTCTCCCATTATAATCACTTGCTTGTTTAAAATATCAATGGAATCTAAAGCAGATTGAAGGACATTACAGAATACATTAAAATCACCAGTTGGCGAACGATAGGTAACAATTACAATACAATTAAAGTCAACAAGATACACACCCGCAATTTCGCAGTGTTTCTCCGTGGATAAATTATTAACGTATACTACGCTTTTAAAATTCACATAACGTTTCAATAGTAAAGGACACCTCCATGAATAGAGTTTTTACGAGAGAAATGTGAAGCAGTAATCATATCGTTGATAATAAAGTTATTACTCTCATGTTCCATGAGCCAATACTCAGATATGCAAGCAATTTGATATTGATTTCCTTCAAATATGCAGTCTAATTCAATAAATTTGCCTCTGATGGACTGTACACGGTGGCCCAATTTGGATGTTTCTATAGGGGACTAGAAGAGATAGAGAAATTCGGATGGCGTAACCTCGATCTCTTTTTTCAAGACTAACTCAATGGTGAAAATAAAAATTGGCTATCGTCTTTAGTTTTCAAGTTATGGCCAAAAACTCATTATATGCCATTTTCAATTTTTATCAATATTTCATTTATTTATCATTTTATTAAGATACGAGTTGCATGTTCTTTACGGGCACTTTTTTACGGTGAATTGAATGAGTTTTACAGAATTTTGATATCTTCGTTAATAACCAAGATACAATACAAAGTTTTGTTTATTTAAATAGAAGTCTTAGTTGGCTTTGGTCTTAATAAATAGGTTATTTGTTTCTCTTTTCGATGATGCATTACATGTGGATGTTATAATTGCATTTTTGTTGAAATCTATAAAGTTGCTTAGTGGAGAGCATATGTTGTGAGCAAGACGAAGATGACGTTACAATTGGTCTTGCGATGTAGAGTATTTTTCTCTTTAAACATAATTGTGTCTGATAATCGCAAAACGTCTATAATGAGAAATTCAGAACAATATTTGGTTTGGTTTGTTATGCATATAAAAATTGTCTCCAGTTTACTTTTGCCTATTTTAAACTGTTCCTATTTAAATTTATTTTGTTCTCTTTTGTTTATTTATAGGAACTTTTTATACATCCTATTTTTTATATTCTTATAAATACCTACAAGCCAAATTTTGAACTGCCAACAAAATTTACTTATTGAAATTGACCTTTGAAAATTGAGACATGTTTCTACGACAGTGCGTAAAGTAAGATACTCGTTAGCACAACACACAGTGCCTAAAATATCACCTGTGCGTAAAAAAGTCAACTGCGTAAAGTAAGTTTTACACACAATTCATTCACTCTGCAATTAAAAGAACACTCGTATTTTGCATTAAATTTTAAGGGTTTTTCATAATAGCTGTCGTAGAAAAATGATACATTATCGCAAAGTAGTGCTTTTTTGCACTCGCGTTTTTTGTTGCTGCGCCTCGATCAACAAAATTCACGTTCATATAAAAAAAGCATTACTTTACGAACTTGTATCATTCATAACTATTATATTAATACTTGGATCAATATTCTAGTATTACTTTTTACTATTATGGCCAGCTGTATGAGATTTGATTATAGCCTGTGAATGTTTGGCACTGTGAATCAGTATTAATTGAGACCTATTAACAATTTAAATATTTGATCAGTCTAATAATGGGCTGTCGGTGTGGTAACGCTGCGCGTCGCTCATTAAATCCATTATCATCGTGATTACTGGAAATGTCGAAATTAAAGTGTGTAGCGTGTGTGTGTGTTTAAACGTGGAGCGAATCGGGCCCCGAGTTAATTTGTTGCGGGGCATGTGAACAGGATCGCATGTCGGTGGATGCAAGAAGTTATTAAGAACGCGTGCACCAGATCCTGCAGTAAAAATGTAACACAGCATCCGAGATGCACGACCGACCACTTCGGATGCACGAGTTTCCTGATTATTGTTCCCGGTGTTCGCGCTCCGCTCACCTTATCTGATGTGTAGACCGCCATTAGACCTGGAGGATTTTTCCAAGACGCCAAGACGGCGTCTGTGCAGGAGGACGCTATGGTATGGTGAACAATGCAGTCCACCTATCTGGCGTAATTAAGATGATAACAAATCGGCAGATTTACGCAACCCGTTGCTAAATTAGCACCAGCCTAGCTCCGAGGCCCGACCATTCACCACATAAAATATATAAAGAGCCAGGCTTTACCATCGCCGGTTAAGACTCGAACATTTTCCATTCTCCAGTAGGTTCATAAGCCTATTACGTAATGCATGGAGTACGTCGCGGTTATAAAATATTTGTCAGCCGCAGGCGGGATTACTTTATGTCGATAGTAGTGCCTTTCAAAAGCTTCCCTTATTAATACATTCGAACATTGTCAAATATGGACCTCCTGGTTGTTTTTATCAAATACATACAAACATCTACTGTTTTAAAGATGATAATCTATCCGATCCCAAAATTTTAACCGCTTTAGATTAGTGTTTAGTTTGATGCGATAAGGGGAATGATGAGGATGTGTTGATCATTAAACGGAGAAAATCGAGACTTACATTCTGGAGCACCGTTTAAGGCTGCTACAGATATACATTTAAGTCGGCGGACTTGGCTTTTCAAGTAAATTTGATTGAAAAGTCGGTTGGTTGTCAGCGGGATTTCTAGAATAAGTTATTTTCAGCGGTTTCCCTGGTCTTTCATAATGTATGATAGTAACATTTTAATTGCAGTAGCGGTTGCATTATATGTTTAAACAAAATCTACAAAATTGAAATTAAAAAAACTAGGCAATTCGTCCCAGCTACAGAAGAGGAACCTTTGACAGAAATGACTATCAGAAAAGTTAACATTAATCCACAATCATTGACAAATAAAGTAAACAAAAGGGTAATTTTCCTAGAATCTGAGTCTGCGGACGGTGTCTCTGAGCATTGGCTTCTGGAAGAAAATATTGGGATGGTGCAGTTGGAAAACTACGCTCTGGCAGCTAACTTTCATTGAAAACAACGCATACATGGTGGCTCAACTTTATGTACAAGAACTAGAAATGAGGACCTCCAAGTGAAGGAGCTAAAGCAAATATAATTAATGTCACTGGAAATGCACATCGAATGCTGCGGTATTTTCATTACCATTAACAATCATAAGTGCTGTATTTTAAGTATCTACAGACCACCAGCAGGGGATCTGAAATTATTTTGAAATGTTCTTGTAAGGGTTTTTCGCACATGTTTTGTTGTGTGTCTCAATGTATATTTTTGTGGAGATCTCAATATCAACTGCCTGGAAAATACAAACCAGAAGCAGTTACTGTGTGACTGGCTTGCAAATTTTAATTTGAGATGTACTGCGTGTGGTCCAACCCAAATATTTAAAAATAGAAACAATGAAATCTGTGAATTTAAATTATTACCTAAGAGTAACGTCTCATATTATATGTAACACTAAGATAACTCAGGCAAATCTGGGCGATCACTTAGCGCTAGTAGGCACAACTAAATTTGAAATAAAAAAGCAAAGGCAAACTGCCAAATGATCCAAGAAAGATGTATAGAAATATGTCACTTCAAGATCTGAAACTATTTATGAGCAGTCTCTGATTTTCCAATATATTTGGCTGCAATGAAGCAAATGCTGCAATTACAATTTTCACAGAAATCTTGCAATGGTCACTGGACAATGTAAGTCCCATAAAGCGACACAAAGAGAAAAAAATCAAAGAAAGTCAGCTGGATCTGCAGTGACATTTTAAATACCGGTAGAGATCTCAAAGACATGTTTTAGCTAGTAAAAAATTTAAACAACGCAGACCTTGAACTTCTCTATATTCAAAAAAGAGGGACTTCAGACGATTAGTAGATAATTATAAGAAATTATTTCATAGAAATATGATTAACGACTCCACAACTAAATGCAAAACTGTGTGGCAAGTGGTTAACAATAAAATTGGTAGGGCAAACCAAAAGGCTAAAGTAGAGCTCAACGACGAGAATGGATGTATTATAACTAGATCTCTTGCTTTGGCGAGTAAGTTCGGCGACTATATTTCGGGACTGGCAGAAAATAAACTGCGACAACATTTTGAAGATTGTCTCTCCACTCACTACACTCTGCCACCACTATATCCAAACACCTTCTTTTTTTTGTGTCGAAGAGTCGGCAATTGTAAAGGCAGGATCTGAATTTTAAAAAAACACGGGAAGTAGAGGAAGAGATGATATATCTACTAGGTTAATTAAATCAATATCTGAGGTCATTAGTGAGCTTGCTTTTATCTTTAATAAGTGTGTAGAAGATGGAGTCTTCCAAATAACCTAAAAATATCATCTATAGTCACCATTCCTAAAGAGAATAATAATAACACTCTAATTTTAGACCTATTTCCATATTATGTGTAATCTCAAAGATTTTCGAGAAAGTAGTAGCAAATAGAATGATTTTAATGCAGAACTAGATCTTTTCCGAATCACAGCACGGATATTTGCCAAGCAGATCAACTGAAAGTGCGGCATGTACTTGTATAGAGTGGATTAATATAGAATTAGATAGGGATAGATATGTGGCGGGGCTGTTGTATGACATGTCCATAGCGTTTGATTGCCTAAACATTAAATTTCTGGAACAAAAATTGTACGCAGTAGGATTCACAGATACGTTTCTGGATTTCCTGATGTCTTATTTGACAGAAAGAAGATTTGTTGTTCGAATTGATGGTGTAACCTCATTGACATTTAAGTCAACTAGAGGCGCGCCACAAGGATCCATATTTGGACCCCTGGATCATTTTGCTAACGATCTTCCAAAGTTTATTTCAACTGGATTAAAAGCTATGTATGCTGATGCTACATCAGTAGCTGTTTCAGCAGAAACGCCTGAACAATTGGAAAATAATATAGCGGAAATAAGCAGGGACATAAACATCAAAAGATGACGTGATATGAATTAGATGATATTCAATGAACGTAAAACTCAATGCTAATACTTTCATACTAGAAGAACCAGAACCAATAATATAAATCTAACAAAAGTGATTTTTTTAGGTATTTATCTGGGAAAAGATCTGAACTGGAATGAACACATTAAATATGTATGTGGCTGTATTAGTAGGTCATATTTTGCGTTTTGCAGTTGAGAGGACTACTACTGACAACTGACATAATGAATGTATATTATGCACTAGTCTACTCCCACATAGCATACAATATCACGCTGTGGGGAAATGCAATAGGGGCTGATAGTGTATGTATCCTACAAAAGCCCATAATTAGGTTGATCTATAACCTGGACTGCTACACATCGTGTAAATCTTATTTTATTCAAATTTGATTTCGATGTGTGCATTATATGCTAATAGATTGAATGCTCAAAACCTATGAGTCTTTGTAGAGCAGACAGAGTAAAGTTCTGCGTTAACTGGTAATTCTAACTGATACGATTAAATGTCGGGCTCTTATATTTATACTGTTTCTTCCTACACATTATTCCACCTCTGATACTATTTTTGCTTGCTTTCTGAACTTGGTCCTTCTATTTCTATGTGCACCACTTATAACCGCCTGTGACATCTTAAGCCTCCTCATTATCGCCCATTGGCAGATTTATGGCAGTTTCACCATATAGTTTATAAACTCTAGTTGACGAGTATGCATTTCACATTAATATACGTTAACTTTCACTCAATTGTGCGTATCACAATATGTCTGGATATGCATGATTTTCCACGCCTCCTAATACCTTTATTTATACCTTTTTGTCTTATACGTTTTAGTTATTAAATTATTTAGTTAGTAAATTATTATTAAATAACGATCATGTCCTTAAAAGTATGTAATTTTATATCATTTTCAGAGTATAAAGGGTGATTTATAATGAGGTGCAAAAAATTTAAGCGAAGCTTATTTACACCAAACCAAAGCTGTTTTACTAATATATCGTAGTACACAAATGACCCCTTAAAACGATACAGGGTATTAACAACGTTATTATTTTATCAGATCATCTGTAGACATTCGAAACAGCTAATCCCACGAGACTGGTGACTAATTAGTTCACAGCTTCTGCATACACGTTGACCACACCAACTCAGTAACTTCGCGCCCTACACCCATTGTATTATTGTTGTATTGCCTATTATCGGTATCAGTGGCTTTGTGTGGGATAGACGATAAAGAGTCACTTTTCGTCAAAATCAACTTAAGAAATGTTTTAAATATCCGATATACAACCTTGTAGTGTAAATTTTCGTTTAAACGGAACCATTTTCTGCCGAATTCTCTGAATTTTACTTAAATAGTGCTCTAATGTATTTCAAAGGAAATTGCTGAAAAACTAGCATGGTGTATTTTCCGATTTTTATATTTTCTATAAACGCAAATAATAGCGCAAACAAAAAAAAATGGACACTTTCAGTAGAAGTTGTAGCAAATAAAATGATAAGCGTTTTAATGCAGAACAAGATCTTTTCCGAATCACAGCACCGATATTTGCCAAGTCGATCAACTGACTTTACTTAAATAGTGCTCTAATGTATTTCAAAGGAAATTGCTGAAAAACTAGCCTGGTGTATTTTCCGATTTTCATATTTTCTATAAACGCAAAATCTTAGCGTAAACAAAAAAAATCAAATGGAGACTTTCACATCTTCCTTACAAAAAGATATGTTATTGAAAAATTTACAAAGCTTTCAATAAAATTTTATAATATATATTGTAAATTGCAAAATTACAATGAATATTGCAAATTTTTATTAGTAATTAAAATGTTTTGTATCGTATCTTCCAAAATTTAATGGAAATTGCAAACCGGGCGTTATAAATTACAAAATTCAGTTGTAAATTACGAAATGTTCATTGTAAATCGGGAAATTTTCATTGAAAATTACATATATGTACTATAATACTTAATAATAATAATAATAAAGAATATTTATTAGCAAAAAACGCTACATAATATACAAAATTTCAACATTTACTATAAATTACAATGTTTAATTAGACCCTGATAATTTTGCTGTTGAATATTTTAGAGGCTCATTCAGAGAGCATATCCCTCGCAAAGTTGTTAAAATGTTCATGGTATTTGAAGAAAATTTAAGAATACTGATTTTTTTTTTATTACAATTAAAATAATAATAGGTAATTTTCAACATGATTACTCATAAATTTTAATTTTAAATTGCAAAATGTTAATCAGAACACAAAATCTTTTAATCTTTTACATTTTCATTTAAACGGAACCTTTTTTCGCCGAATTCTCTGAATTTTACTTAAATAGTGCTCTAATGTATTTCAAAGGAAATTGCTGAAAAACTAGCATGGTGTATTTTCCGATTTTCATATTTTCTATAAACGCAAATCATAGCGCAAATTAAAAAAAATAAATGGAGAGTTTCAGTAGAAGTTGTAGCAAATAGAATGATAAGCGTTTTAATGCAGAACAAGATCTTTTCCGAATCACAGTACCGATATTTGCTAAGTAGATCAACTGACTTTACTTAAATAGTGCTCTAATGTATTTCAAAGGAAATTGCTGAAAAACTAGCTGGTGTATTTTCTGATTTTCATATTTTCTATAAACGCCAAATCTTAGCGTAAACAAAAAAATCAAATGGAGACTTTCACATCTTCCTTACAAAAAGATATTTTATTGAAAAATTTACAAAGTTTTCAATAAAATTTTATAATTTATATTGTAAATTGCAAAATTACAATGAATATTGCGAATTTTTATTAGTAATAAAAATGTTTTGTATCGAATCTTCCAAAATTTAATGGAATTTAACGCAAACCGGGCGTTATAAATTACAAAATTCAGTTGTAAATTACGAAATGTTCATTGTAAATCGCGAAATTTTCATTGAAAATTACATATATGTACTATAATATTTAATAATAATAATAATAAGGAATATTTATTAGCAAAAACGCTCCATAATATACAAAATTTCAACATTTACTATAAATTGCAATGTTTAATTAGACTCTGATAATTTTGCTGTTGAAAATTTTAGAGGCTGATTCAGAGAGCATATCCCTCGCAAAGTTGTTAAAATGTTCATTGTATTTGAAGAAAATTTAAGAATACTGAATTTTTTTTATTACAATTAAAATAATAATAGGTAATTTTCAACATTATTACTCACAAATTTTAATTTTAAATTGCAAAATGTTAATCAGAACACAAATTCTTTTAATCTTTTAAATTTTCATTTAAACGAACCTTTTTTCGCCGAATTCTCTGAATTTTACTTAAATAGTGCTCTAATGTATTTCAAAGGAAATTGCTGAAAAACTAGCATGGTGTATTTTCCGATTTTCATATTTTCTATAAACGCAAATCATAGCGCAAACAAGAAAAATAAATGGAGACTTTCAGTAGAAGTGGTAGCAAATTGAATGATAAGCGTTTTAATGCAGAACAAGATCTTTACCGAATCACAGCACCGATATTTGCCAAGTAGATCAACTGACTTTACTTAAATAGTGCTCTAATGTATTTCAAAGGAAATTGCTGAAAAACTAGTATGGTGTATTTTCCGATTTTCATATTTTCTATAAATGCAAAATCTTCGCGCAAACAAAAAAAAATCAAATGGAGACTTTCACATCTTCCTTACAAAAAGATATTTTATTGAAAAATTTACAAAGTTTTCAATAAAATTTTATAATTTATATTGTAAATTGCAAAATTACAATGAATATTGCGAATTTGTATTAGTAATTAAAATGTTTTGTATCGAATCTTCCAAAATTTAATGGAAATTGCAAACCGGGCGTTATAAATTACAAAATTCAGTTGTAAATTACGAAATGTTCTTTGTAAATCGCGAAATTTTCATTGAATATTACGTATATGTACTATAATATTTAATAATAATAATAATAAAGAATATTTATTAGCAAAAAACGCTACATAATATAAAAAATTCAACATTTACTATAAATTACAATGTTTAATAAGACTCTGATAATTTTGTTGTTGAAAATTTTAGAGGCTGATTCAGAGAGCATATCTCTCGCAAAGTTGTTAAAATGTTCATAGTATTTGAAGAAAATTTAAGAATACTGATTTTTTTTTATTACAATTAAAATAATAATAGGTAATTTTCAACATTATTACTCATAAATTTTAATTTTAAATTGCAAAATGTTAATCAGAACACAAAATCTTTATTTATTACATTATATTGAAAATAATAATAATAAATATAATAATGTTTATTTGCAGGAAACGCTACATAATGTACATAAAAATAAATAAATATGAAAAATTACTAAATTACAGTGACTATTGCAAATTTTGTATTGAAAATACAAAAATTGTATTATAATTTACAAGACTCAAAGGAAATAACAAAGTTGTCATGATAAATAACAGAATTTAGTTGGAAATTACGAAATTTTCATTGCAAATTACAAAATTTTCGTTAGAAATTATGAAGTTTATGAAGTATATTAATATTAAAATTTTAATTATAAATTCGAATTTTTAATTGATACCTTAAATTTTTGTAGAAATTATAAACCTTGTATCTCCAAAGCATATCACTCACTAAGTTATTCATATTTTAATCGAAATTTGCTACTTTTAATAGAAAACACATATGTTTTTATTATAAATTAAAATTTTTAATAGATATGAAATTTTCGTAGCAAATGATAAATTTTCTATGCACGTTTTCTACATTTTCCATATAAATTACGAAATTTTATTACAAATTGCAAAGAGTTTATCAAACCACAAAGATCTCATTGAAATTATATCATTTCGATTGTAAATTATAATGAATGTTGCATATCTATTGAAAATTACAAAACTATTACGATAACTTTTTATTATACACACTAAAAGTTTTATAAATCATTAACAATTCCAAGTTTCCAACATTTGTATTATAATTTACATTATTTCAGCACCGATTATGAAAATTTTATTGTAAATTGCAAAATCTTTCACTGTAAAGTGAAAAATATTATTCGCATTTACAAAATTTGTATTAAGTTGTTTAAATGTTCAGAGATATTTGAAGAAAATTTAATTAATCTTAATTTAGTTGGAAATTACGAAGTTTTCACAACAATTTTTAGATCATGAAATTCTAATGATAAATATAAACATATTAATTATATAGTTTTTAAAGTTTAATTGAAGTATTTATCCATAAAGCACATTACTCACTAAATTATTAATATTTTAATATAAATTTACAAAACATTTATTGGAAAATACAAAATTTTGATTATAAATTAAAAATTTAAATTGATGTTATGAAATTTTCAGTGGAATTGACAAATTTTGTATTCAAATTTTCTACATTTTGTCTAAAAATTACGAAATTTGATTACAAATTGCAAAAATTTCATCAAATTTCAAAATTATCTTAAAAAAAGTAAAAAGCTCATCAAAATAAAATATTCTCATTGCAATTGTGTCACGTCGGGTGTAAATTGCATCGAATCTTGCATTTCTATTGGAAATTACAAAATTTTCATTAGAATTTAAAAACAATATTTTATTATTAATTAAAAACTTCAATAGAATTGATGACATTTTCTACATTTTTCTTATAAATTACAAAATTATCTTAAACATTGTAAAAAGTCCATCAAGCCATAATATTTACAATAAAATTATGTCATGACGGGTGTAAATTACAATTAATGTTGCATTTCTATTGCACATTGCAAAATTTTCATTTTATAAATACCAAATTTTTCATAAATTACAAAGATTAATGAAATCTTCATAATATTTGCCGTTCTTTTGTATTTAGTTATATTGATACTTCATATGGTGGGACGTTAATGTAGTTAATATACTTTTTTGTATGTACTGATACTAGAATGCGTACATATTTTATGTATCATATATAAACATGTGCAATATCTATGTGTTTCTATACATGCATAGAAATAAATTATAATTACCGTTTAGCATTTTATAAATACCAAAATTTTCATTAATTTCAAAGATTAATGGAATCTTCATAATATTTGCCATTCTTTTTTATTTAGTTATATTATATACTTGTATGTTATATACTTTATATGGTGGGACATTAATATAGTGCCGACATATGTTTTTTTGTAAATACTGATACTAGAATGTGTACATATTTTATGTATCATATATAAACGTGTGCAATATCTATGCATTTCTATACATACATAGAAATAAATTATAATTACCGTTTAGCAAAATATGAGGTATATGGTGAGCAACGTATATCAAGTCGTGAGCTAAAAATGCGAGACATTAGAATCGCTCCCAGCGCAATTAGTTGGATCAACATTATGAAATATTAACACCCAGCATACACATAAAACCTAGTCTAGCTTGAAGTCCTGATTTCTAAAGCAAGGAACGTGATGACTCACTCGCGCCGGTAATAATAAATTCCGGTCCGTTGCGAAACCCACAACTTTTTTAAAAGTCGCTTTTCTTTAATTACCTTCCACTCGCAAGTGGAGTTTATTAGATCTCGGCATATAAATATAAAATTCCTCTTCTCACTTCTACGGGAATCTTGTATTCTGAGCCACAATTTTAATAACCCATTCAAATGAATTCGCGCCGATGTAATGTGGTTAAACATTTTCAAACACACCTCGTTCTCTATGCAGTCAATCATCGTCAAACGATTTGATTGACTACTGAAAATAAAATATAATAAAATTTTACAGCTCCAGATGAAAATAGCCTGCGCGTTAAAAGTTCTGCGTATCTACTGCGAGAAAATGATCCGTGAATGGATATGCAGATATATTGATCAAAAGAGTAGCCAATTCAACTAAATATTGCTACATTCAAGAATTATTCGATGCTGTAATTCCGATATCGTGAACTTAATAGGATGGAACAGCTGTTTTATTTGGATCATCTCCATATTTATAGACTGAAAAACGATAGTGAAAATATTTTTATAGGAAGTTCGTGATGCTAAGTCAATTTTTATTATTACATTTTTCATGTCTTCAATTATTGTTAAGATATACGCGTTACTGTGATTATTTTAATATCACTATTGTTTTAAATTTTCTTCAAAATTCATTGATGTAGGATTATTTTTTTTGTCATAACTTATAAAAACTTATAAATAATACACAAGCTCAACTAAAAAAAAATAATCGTTTGGTATGGATAACTCAACGTGACTGCCCTTGGTTATTTTTTCTTGCGAGTTCATGTGCACAATCGGATGTATGAAAATATGATCTGATCCTCTATAAAAATTTTAATCTAGATAAAAAATTTAGACCAATAAACAACTAATTTGCATTGAAATGACTTTGGAAAAGTCCTTCAAATGAATAATATGTCTATTAATTTTTTCTTTAAGGTACTAGTATATTGTGTGGTACAGGAAGTGATATATTCCGAGTCGATGCGGAAATTGATGATCGAGCCATCAGGCGAAGACAGCAAACCGAAGAGGCCGGGAAGACACACTTTATGTACGAACCGCACATACTATTTTTTCTCCCATCGCAATATTTTTACAAGTTTCGTAAAAATATGGAAGAACTAAGAAAGAAATTATTTGCTACAGACTTACGGAAATAATGCATTGCCGGCCTAGGCCAGGAATGTAATATTCCAGTACTGTTATTTCTCCGTTACATAGCAAACGTCAGCTATGAACTAAACGAATAATTCATTTTCTGGCGTGTGTGTCGGCTAGGATCGACTGATTGCTGGACGATGGGAGAAAATAAAATATTACTTGACGCATTTGTTTCTGAAAGCTTTATTTCGGAAATATTTTTCGTTTTATGTTAATTGCCGAATTTAGTATTGCTTATTATACCTGTATTACATAATTTATCAAATATTATAATTCGTACACTGGCACGTCTAAATATTGAACGCATTATAAGGCTAGGGCTATCCATTCTGTCAATAATATTAAATTTTGTGCAAACAATTAAAAACTTTCACCCGCAGTCCGTGCTGTATTCATGACGACAGTCGTTAAATCAACAAGTTATTTATGCTCGTAAATGTTCGCACCGTAATTTGATTTAATAAAGCGCTGTAAAATTGGCCCAGTTAATTCTTAATGCCTTTGCAGCATACGTAACAACGTGAATCAAGTTTCCGTAATTCACGATCAGTCATTCACAATTACTATGCACCCTCTAAGCCAATTGTAGAAACCAGGATTGTGAACTATTTATTCTCGGCAGTAAATATTGAATGAATTAAATATAAATAGATGGGTCATTTATATTTTCGATTAACCCACATGCTAATGCTAATTTAGAGCCCCAATTTTGGGACTATTTTGGGATTTTGGGACCTAAAAATATCAAATATAGGATCTTTTAAAATGTTCCTATAAATTAACAAAATATGACTAATAAATTAAAGTTGGAATATTAGGCACAGTAGGTTTAACATAGGCAAAAAGTAAACTAGAACACAATCTGCAAATTTTCAATTTTAAATTTTCAGTGTTCCATTTTCCACAATGACGACTAAAATTTTCCAAATACAGGGTGTTCCACACTAATGTACCATTAAGGCCCAGTTGTATGAACGGAGATCAGCTTGATCGTTTTTCAGTCACCTAGGATACAATTGTGTCAATAATGGTATCCTAGGTAACTGAACCATGGTCAAACGGATCTAAGTTCATACAACTGGGCCTACAAGTTTATGGGGTGCCCGATAAAATAAAAATATGAAAAAAAACCAAATCCAAATGTGGCTGACTTCATTCTCCTCAAGTGAAATACTTTCAACCTTCACTTCAAGTAGTAAGTAGCCATCAACTTTTGTTTTCCAAACGACATACCCCATATATTATTATGTTTCTGGGTTCCCTGTTTAATCCTGTTCCCTGATTTAAATTTAGACAACGAAGCATACGCATTGTACTAAATATGGCGCAGTGCGTGTGGTTGTCTGAACTTCAGTACTGTTTATTCTGGCGCATACTGTATATACTTTTTTTTTTCCATTTGCAGTGAAGCGGCATTTGTTTGCATATTGAAGTACATATTTTAACAGCGACGTCAGCTATATTTTGACCGTTGCTAGGTAATATTTGAAATACTCAAAGCCTAATTGGCTACAACGTGTCTTTTATAGCGCTGTTAACTAACACAGATATTAAAAATATTGCTATGTTATTATTAGGGTTTCATTATTTTAACACAATAATTATGATTTACCCCACGTTGAGGGTGCCAAATGCTATGTTATAGACAATGCCCCACGTTCGGGTATTTAAAATGTGCTGTTATAATAACTCTATTAACTGCGTAGATTTAATATTGGGTTGATAATTAAGAATCATAAAATTGTTACTCACTATTGTTGTTATGGATTTTATTGTTTTGATTTTCTCTTTTCTCAGGGTCCAAAAGTGGGATCAAAATAAATTAGATGGCAGGCAAAGAATATTAATTGTAATTATTATTTATTATAATATTAAATATTTAGATAATTGATAACAAAACAAACACTACACTAATTCAATATGAAAGAAAATGAACGCTTGACAATAGAAAGCAAGTCCTATCACAATTTAACAAACTAACACTATCAATATTTTATAACAATAATTCCTTAAATTCCTAATTCGCACAATTAACTCCCTAATTGAGTAGTAATTTTAGTAAATTCTACCTGGCATTCATATTCATATTCCTGGTGAATAGCGGCAACTCACAGTGGTGATGGGCAATCCTGGTTGCAGATGTCGAATCAGTAAATTCGATTAAGTCGGCATCAATTCCCTCGATTCAAAGTCCTGCTGTCCTCGGTTGATCCTCTTCTATAGTTGACGTTCTCGCTGAATCATCTTTGGGGTTGAAGTTATCGTTGAATCCTCTTGGACTCCTTTCTGCTGTTCCGTGTTGATAATGATTCCCTAGTTCACGTCGGGTGTTTGCAGATGCTCGAACGCAAATAATAACTGTCCCGAAATTGATTATATCCGCGTAAACAAAACGCAAATCAATCTCTTTTTGAATAATGCGTGAATATAAATAACTATTGTTCGACGATATTTGTTTCTGTACAACTGTTTTCTTTTTCTCTGCTGACCGACGTGGATGATACGGGATCTAAAGTGAATCTCATTGTTTATCGGCGTTCAGCTTTCTTAAAACCTCGGTTAAAGAAGTGATTTTCGCTTGTTAAAATCCGCCTACGTCGACCCAAATAAGCGTGTAAATTGTCGAGTTGCTACCCGAATCCAGTTCGCAACCACGACAACGAATCAACAAATTATAATTATGATTATAATTATAAATATACCGGCGAAACCATAATTCCAATTGTGATTTGAATCTGATATTCGAGATCCTTGTATTGTTCTGATTCTATACGAATGTCGAATATCTCTGTACGATGAGTTTGAAGTTTCGATTGAATTTTATACATATTACTGACTCATTACAATTATTTTACGTTAATTGTGCCCTGAATTAATTATACTTCTAGCTATACAAATCCTATTTGACTACGTAAGTAATCCTATTAATATCTAAATACCCTAAATCTAATATATTTAGTATAATTTTCTATAAACAAAATCTTATCTAACGTATACTATAAAATAACAAATTGAATCTATTAAAAACGTCACAATATACACAATATACAATATATATATATATATATATATATATATATATATATATATATATGTGTATATATATATAGAATTTAGCCATTTAGCCAAATATGTCTTTAAAACACCTAAGTACTTGAAGGTTGCTGTTGTGACTTTAGAGACAAAGTGCACAAATTAACAATTTCTTCATTCGCGTATGAAAAATTTGTTCCTAAATACAATGGTAGGCGTGGCGTCATAATGGACGTAAATAATTGATTCAAATTTGCAACCACAGATAAATTAAATCAGCGCAGCAATTATTGGCTGGTGTGATTTGCGTTGCGCTGTTTAGTAATTATTACCGTATGGCTTCGGTATTGTTACGATGTATGCGGAAACGTTTGCGGCTTCTAAGTGTATTGCTTCGAACAATGTTAGAGTCGCAACTTCGAAGGAAACCGGAAACTTACTAACGCGATGTATACATTTTACTTTAGATATAATTGAATGTAATAAATACCTAAGTTGAAAATAAAGTCAGTGGCATAACAGTAGTAGGTATATTGCACATTAAGTGTTAAAATGGTAACTTTGTAACACGTGAAACGAAACTTGCGGCATGAGCCCAAGGTGAATGCCGCAATCGCTTAAGTGTTACAACGTCCTTTTAATACGTAATATACATAGTATTTTTTCTACGATAGAAAAATAATGATTGAAAACTGATCCAAGAAAAAAATCAATTGACTGTTGATTTTATGCATATGTCAAACCCTTCAATTACATTAAACTGGGTATTGCGATTAGTATTTAAATACTATATTATGACAATAGTTTATAATTTATAGGATTATGGCATGAGTGAATGGTTGGCGCATGAGCGAAGCGAATGCCTTAATTTGACGAATGCCATAATCCGGAAATAAACCAATTTCGTATACGATTTTGTACTCGACTACAGCTATTATTATAAATTTCTGATAAATTATTATTCAAAACTAATCCGCGTATAAAAAACTGACAAGAGGTGGCCTGTACTGACATAGTTTTTCTACGATGATCTGATTGATGCGGTTACTAAGCTTTTGTTTGTGGTAACCATTTTTCTCAAATTCTGCTTAAATGAATAGTTGTGACGAAGATTTAATAAGTGATGAAATTTTGAAAAAGCTGCAGACGCTGAGCTAAGTCTGATTCCTAAAAAGTCGGAAGATGTTTATAAGAAAGAGTATGACAAGTTTTGGCATTGGCTAAGGATCAAAAACGCGGAGACAGTTACAGAAAAGGTTATGCTTGCGTACTTTTTAGATCAGATAAATTGTTCGAATTAAGATTATATTATTTATCTGTGAATTCATCGTACTTTCTTTTATTAGTCAAAACTTTACAAGTCTTCTTCGTTATGGTGTATTGTTGAAATGCATGCTATGAACAAAAGACAACGTAATCTTTGACTGTTTATAAAGCTTTATTTGCTTTAGAGTTTATTGATTATCATGAAAGAATATAGGCCCAATTTTTCTACGGCGAGACACAGCCAACCAAATTCCAACCTTCTGAGGATGTGGTGCTTCCACAAAAAGATGAGTGTTTTCAGCATGCCAGCACCTATAGTTTTGTGAAATACCATATCCTGATAGGTGGAATCAACCCTCATCACTGAAAAACGTTAAATCGAGCAATCGATCGTCATTTAAATTTTCCATAAACCATCGGCAATAACACAATCGGCGTTGAGGATCCACTGGCAACAATTCTTCCACCACTGAGACCCTATAAGGGTGTAAATTCAACCTCTTTCTCACAATTCTATGGCAGGTGCTTGAGGGAATTCCTACTTGCATAGCCAATTTACGAATTGACTTTTGAGGGTTTAGTTCGAGTCGTTCACGAATATCTGCAACAACCTCTCCTAATACTGATGGTCTGCCTAAGGAGTTCCCATTCTGAACACTACCAGTTGTCCTAAAACGGTGCACTATTCGTGAAATATGTATCGACAAAACAGAGTATTCAAATTGGTGGTCAGGGAAGTTTTGTTGAAATTCCCAAACGCACTCTGGAATTGAATGAATCCATTCTCCATTTTCAAATCGTCCATTACGAAAGTAAGCCTCAACAATAAAAGTTTTATAGATTATAGATCAAGTGCAGGAAGTATTGTTAAGCAACCCTTTCAGTACTGTTGATTTTCAATTAACAGGACAATCAAATTACCACAATATGAATCCATTGGTGCCTGAAGGTTAACAGATCATACATTTTATTGTGGTATCACTTTTTTTTTTACTTTTTTGCTAATGTTTCAATGTTTCAGGTGCATTAGAGTTAACTTGGTTGCTGGTGAGTCTGACAGTAATTAACTGTATCAACCGCAATAATGATTTAGATTACTCGTGAAAAATGCGCGGATTTATAAGTATCGCTTAAAAATGCATAAAAATCTTAGAAAATAAGCATATAAAATGGCATAAAGATTAGAATAAGCACAAAAACGCAAAAAAGCATGAAAAGGCATATTTTATTTTTTATGAAAATACAGATAAACAAAACAAAACAAAATTTTATTAACAAGAACGCACTATAGGTAAATAAAAGTAACATTTTAATAACATAGGTTTTGGTGATTAATATTAATAACAATAATAATTAATAACAAATAATGATTACTGCTCATTTATAAATGAACTAATAATTTAATGTTTTTCTAAATTTTCAACAGAAAATATCATTCTGCTATCACTGAGCACATTTTTTAAGTGTGAAAAGCTTCTCTCCACATCCACACTTGTAATCGGTGCATATTTAAATTTGGGAACAATTGTAATATTTATCAGCAAATCTTCCACGAAATCTCCTTTTAAAACTGTTGATATTTTTTGTAACTCGACAAACCGTTCATTTTGTGACAAAACTGAATCACATTTGTTTTTAATAATCTCTCCTATAGACCCCCTTACGTTTGAGACGTCGTTCCTAAAATCTTCAACAATTTGTACCGCATCTACCAAAGTTGCGTCCTTTGCTTGGAGTTTATCGATCGCTTTGCTTACGAAACTGTAGTTGGTTTTCAGGAATGCTAAATTTTGTACAACCCTCCTATCTTTAAGAACTTTGTGGCATTCTTTAATTGCCTCTGACACATTTTCGGGAAACTCTAACACAAGCTCCTTAAATGAATCGAATTGGTCCGCATAATAGCAGGCAGCATCTAGCTACATACCCCATCTAGTTATAACCGGTGCCGGACGAAGAGGTACATTTGGCATTTTTTCCCTCAACATTTCAACCCTCAGTGGAGCTTTTAGGAAAATTTTCTTCCCGGTTTTCATCAAATCATTGACCAGGGGAAATTGCAGTCTAATGGTTTCAGCAACTCGATTAAAACCATGTGCCAAACAGGTGCAATGCATTAATTGCTCACAAAATACTTTAAAATTAGAATATGCCTTCAACATATATGCAGCGGCATCAGAAAGCATCAATAATAATTAATCATTTGGTACGGGGTATGGCAAAATAAATGTTTAAATCCATCGTGAACGAATTAGGCAACGGTATTGCCATTTGTTTTTTCTAACTGCTTGGAACAAATTGAAAATGCATAGGTGGAGTCTTCGTTTAATATTCCAATCATTAAATGGTCGATGTACCGACCACATGAATCAGTAGTTTCATCTACACAGAACCATATGTATTTGTTGCCAATTATCTTTTTTATTTCCTCAATAGTGTGTTTATACACTTGCTCGACATAGTTTTTGCGAATGGTTGATTAGGCAGGAATATGTCTACTGGTGTATTTTTGTAAAAAATATTTAAACATACTATTATCTAGTTTTTTTAACAGAATGTTAGAAGATACCATCATATTGCATAAATCAAAGTAAAATTCCTTTTCATTCTGTTTAGAAGAACTCGCAAAAGACTCGGAAATAGTTTGCTGGGTACTCAGGGTACTGCTTGCAGATTTGTGTTTTTTTTTAATTTTCCAGGTGAACTGTGGTTTTATATGTTGTGTTATGTTAATTTTTTTCTCGCAGTTAATCTACAACATAATACATTGTACCTAGGCCAATAGCAACACAAAATAAAACTTACCGGTTTGATACAAGACCTGCAAATTAATTTGCCGTTCTCATATTTTAATTCAGAATGTCCTCGTATCCATTCATCGACGGAAGGTTTTACTTTCGGCATTTTATACAAGAAAACTTATAAACACGTAATACACACAAGGCACAAGCACAATGCACTGAAGATTGAGATAAATTGGACTGAATTGATAGCACACTTGCCCCAGATGCGTTCTGTGCACGTATAAATAGGGTAATCCCCGAAATAATCAAGCTTTGTTTACCAAATATCGCGTACGCACGCTCGCTTTGTTGATAATTTTGTGATAACCAAGCACTCTAGACATAACGGAGTAATATTAATACTGAATACCTAGATATCCGCGCCTTGCTTATGAACAAATATTTCGAACATGTATACTATACTTTGGCATGATTTGTGTAATAAGTAGTATATTGGTGATGCTTTTTCAGTCCGTGGTTGCTTTCATATCATTTCAATTCATTGGGAAACCCATAAATTATTGTTCTAGGGAGAACCACGAGTATTTTTATTTGTGCACTATGCTTATCGAAAATGTCAGCCCGGTCGAAAATATATTAAGTAACATGTAAATCCGCTCAGAAGATTAATTCCGTCCGGGAGATGCACGGTCGGGTGCAAGGCAAAAGGACGAAAAACGAGACGGTTGTGCGCTGAACGTGGTAAATTAGTATGCGTGTAGTAGATCGGCGATAGTAATAATCATGAAAGAATGTAGTCCGCTCTCGCCGTGGCGGAGAGGTATGAGTATGACGGAGATCTGCAGGTCTTCTGGTCTGCTCTGTGCTCTCTGCGTTTAGGGAGAGCTTAGCCATGCGTGAAGTTGCAATCCGCGGCGTCACGCGCGGACCACGTCACGTTCAACGAACGCTCGCACAATGGAGAGAGAAAAAAATGGAACGCAGACGGCGGTTTCGACGACACCGATTATTTCGTAATTGCGAAATTACACCTTCAAGCATCAACTTTACCTGGGTTTCGTAACGTTCGGGAAAATCCAGCTCGGTCAAATCATCACGTTTAATTAGGTGAGATGATTTTTTTAACAGATAATTATCAAGCAATGCCATTGTCCATTGAACTTGAAAATAGATTTGCAATGAATTTTGCTCCATCATTCCCAATAGCCCACAGTAGAATTACAATATTAGCAGAAATAATTTTGATGTTATTTTAGTCATATGGCAAACTAAACGAATAATGCGAAAAAATGTCCAAGTATGATCTCAAAATAATGGTAGAAATGATAGTAGAGAATAGATGTACAGACCAACCATAGAGAAGTATAATAAACTTGAGAACATCAACGAAGTAGTAGGAACATTTTGTACTATTAAATTATTTCTGCGAAGGAAAGCCAAACGCTTTTAAGCTCCAGGCAAACATTCTTCTTGATCTTCAGAAACTTCTTGAAACTCTTTTTGAAACACTTCCTGAAAAATATCTATTAGCTAAATTGATTAAAACAAATATGTTTCTAGGTCTACACTCTTCACTTTAATATAATTATGAAAATTATACTATTTTTAAATATCATTTTAAAAGGAGACATGAATATTAATTATGTTAGCAATCAAATAAACAAGATTTCTAGGTATTGTGCTATAAACCAGTTTTAATAGCATACCAAAATGACCTTGTATCTATACGAATTTCAGCAAATGAAGAAATGTGACATTATTTAGTGCTTTTATGCATATTTTCAGTTTTTAAGCTTATAATTGCTTTAATGCATTTTTTGTGCATATTTCCTCATTTTTTGTGCTTATTTGCTTCTTTCTCAATTTTATAGCATATTATTTATATTAGCTAGGAATATAATTTGTTGCACATTATTGTAATGAGAATTCAGTATTAATATTACTCCGTTACGTCTAGAGGGCTTGGTTATCACAAAATCATCAACGAAGCGAGCATGCGTACGTGATATTTGTAAACAAAGCTTGATTATTTCGGGAATTATCCTATTTTTACGTGCACAGAACGCATCTGGGGCAAGTGTGCTATCAATTCAGTCCAATTTATCTCAATCTTCAGTGCGTTGTGCTTGTGCCTTGTGTGTATTACGTGTTTATAAGTTTTCTTATATAAAATGCCTAGAGTAAAACCTTCCGTCGATGAATGAATACGTGGACATTCTGAATTAAAATATGAGAACGGCAAATTAATTTGCGGGGCTTGTATCAAACCAGTAAGTTTTATTTTGTGTTGCTATTGGCCTAGGTACAAGCATGCATTATGTTGTAGATTAACTGCGAAAAAAAAATTAACATAACACAACATATCAAAACAACAGTTCACCTGGAGAATTTAAAAAAACACAAGCAGCAAGCAGTACCCTAAGTACCCAGCAAACTATTTCCGAGTCTTTTGCGAGTTCTCCTACACAGAATGAAAAGGAATATTACTTTGATTTGTGCAATACGATGGTATCTTCTAACATTTCGTTAAAAAACTAAATAAGAGTACGTTTAAATCTTTTTTACAAAAATACACCGGTAGACACATTCCTGCCTAATCAACCATTCGCAAAAACTATGTCAAGCAAGTATATAAACACACTATTGAGGAAATAAAAAAGATAATTTGCAACAATTACATATTGTTCTGTGTAGATGAAACTACCGAGTCATGTGGTCGGTACATCGCCCATTTAATGATTGGAATATTAAACGAAGACTCCACCAATGCATTTTTAATTAGTTCCAAGCAGTTAGAAAAAACAAATGGCAATAACGTTGCCAAATTCATTCACGATGGATTAACACTTTTTTTTGCTAAACCCCGTACCAAATGATAAATTATTATTGATGCTTTCTGATGCCGCTGCATGTATGTTGAAGGCATATTCTAATTTAAAATTATTTTATGAGCAATTAATGCATTGCACCTGTTTGGCACACGGTTTTAATCAAGTTGCTGAAACGATTAGACAGCAATTTCCCCTGGTCAATTATTTGATAAAAACCGGGAAGAAAATTTTCCTAAAATCTCCATTGAGGGTTGAAATGTTTAGGGAAATAATGCTAAATGTACGTTTTCCTCCGGCGCCGGTTATAACTAGATGGGGTACGTGGCTAGATGCTGCCTGCTATTAAGCAAAGCGATTGATTAACTCCAAGCAAACGACGCAACTTTGGTAGATGCGGTTCAAATAGTTGAATATTTTAGGAACGACGTCTCAAACGTACGAGGATCTATAGGAGAGATTATTAAAAAAATGTGATGCAGTTTAGTCAAAAAATGAAGGGTTGTGCGAGTTACAAAAAATATCAAAAGGAGATTTCGTAGAAAATTTGTTGATAAATATTACAATTGTTCCCAAATTTAAATATGCACCGACTACAAGTGTGGATGTGGAGAGAAGCTTTCCACACTTAAAACATGTGCCCAGTGATAGGAGAATGGGATTTTTCGTTAAAAATTTAGAAAAACATTTAATTATTAGTTCATTTAAAAATGAGCAGTAATCATTATTTGTTATTATTTATTATTGTTACTAATATTAATCACCAAAACCTATGTTATTAAAATATTACATTTATCTACCTATTATGCGTTCTTGTAAATAAAATTATGTTTTGTTTTGTTTTTCGTTTTTTGTTTTTTGATGTATACTTAGTGATATATCAAAAACTAGCGTATTAATATCAATGCAATCGAGAATTTATATTGACTGATGTATTGGCATAACTTTTTCAAGTTGATTAATATCCAATATTTGATTCTTGAGATATTTGCTATTTACTATGAGCATGAGTTTTTCAGGAATATTTAGTGATATTCTTGAACACTCATGTTCCCTTTTGTAATGATATCTCGAAAACTAGCCTATCAATATCAAGACAATTTATTACCGATATTGAGCGATATATAAGTGTAAAAGGCAATGAGTTATATTGATTTCCAATGTGTAATTTTTAGATATTTGCTTTTTTGCGTGATCAACTGTTTTCCAGTAATATTTTTAAATAGTGATGTAACTTCGTTAGTGATATTTCAAAAACTACCGTATCAATATCAATATGTTTGAAAATCTATATTAACTGATATGTTGGCATCTAACGTTTTCAATTTGATTAATATCCAATGTGTGATTCCTGAGATATTTGCTTTTCTTACTATGAGCATGTGTTAGTGCAGTGCATGTTGAGGATCAGTGATACTCAGTTTAGATCCTATTTGTCTATCATTTAGTAAAAAGATTGTAAACACTATTGTAAAAGTGACCACCATAAAAGTATATGCGTTTGATTGCCCTCCTAAGTTTAGGTCCTATTTGTCTATCATTTAGTGTCTGCCACACAAATTCTCTTTCCATTTTATCAAACGCTTTTTCTAAGTCTACAGAGCAGATATATATGTCTTTTGGTGTTCTATGGTCTCATTTATTGGGTTTCTTATTGTAAATTGGTGGTCTATTGTACAATGTGCTTTCCTGAACCCACTTTGTGATGGTTCTATTTCATCTTCAAGTTTTTGTCTAAATATTCTTTCTAGTATGTTCTGATATATTTTTTCCGCGGCGCACAGTAAAGATGGTCCAGTATAGTTGCTGCATTCTTTGTTGTCACTTTTCTTGTGTATGGACAGTTTCACCGCTGTCTGACAGTTCCTATGTGTTTCTCCTGAATTCCATATTTTATATAATATGCTTGTAAAAAGTTGTATACCTTCTACTCCCATATATTTCAACGGTTCATTTTTGATTTTCTCTATTCCTGGTGCTTTAATTCCCTATAGCTGTTGTAACTTCTTCTATACCTATTTCTTGTTCTTACTCGTTGTCTGGTTTGTCTCTCTTATTGTTATTGTTTTCTATTGTTTTTTCTATATTCTGGGTATCTTGTTTTATCATCTTTTTCCAGTTAACCTTCAAAGTATTGCTTCTATCTTTTTCCTATTTCTTCTTTCTTTGTAAGTATGTTTCCCTTCTCATCCATTTTGGTGTAGTTTTATCGTTTTGTCTTCCTTGTTTCTTCTGATAATATTTTAGAATAGCTTCTGGTTCTCATGTCTATTTTTTCCAGTTTTTTCTTTTTTCTCCCATTTTTTCCCATGATGTTTCTTTTGATTGTTTTATTATCTTTTTGACTCTTTGTTCTTTTTATCTGTCATATTCTTGCGCTGTTCTCTTTTCTAGGTATTTTTTTCATAGTTGCTTCTTGGCTCTAACTTTTTTTTTTGTATTTGTTTTGTCCACCAGCTTGTCTAGTTCGAGTTTTTATTGGTTTTTGTTATTCCACATGTTTCTATTGTAGCCTCTTCTATTACCTGTTTGAAAGTTTTCCAGATATCTTCGGATTCTGTTAATTGTGTTCTGTTAAGTCTTTTAATTTTTTGATCCATACTTTTTTGATACTGTTGTTGCTTTACTGGGTCTTTTAATGTATGTGTATTTATTTTGGTACTTGTTCTGCACTTTTCTTCTATATTTGTTTCCGTGTCTTCTATTTTGTCTCACCTCCTCAGTTCGGAAGATCTTCGCTTTTATCAGAGAAAACCTTGTACATGGCCTTCTTTGCACGTATTGGCTACGTCGCACCGTATCTCCACTCGGGTTTATCATTAATATTTATTTCAGCTGTTCGCAGGCTCAGAGTTTTATTTCATGTGTTTATTATTCTAAAATTACCTATTTACCTGTATCACTTTTGTTCCTTTTGTATTACTTCTGCTTGTGCATCTATTTCCGTCTTACGTCGCCAGTATTTATTTATCACTACAACGATTTACGTGTAATTCGTAGGTGCGAAATAATCACGTGTATATCGTACCAATAATTCCATAATAAATTACATTAATATATGAGGGAAACACCATATAAATAGGACAATTTAAATTCGATTTGCATGCCGAAACAGTGCAATGATGTGTACAAGTTTACTGTCTACTCGTATAAAGCATAGTGCGGTCGACTCGTCGAGAGTGAAACTGTCGCAGTCGAGTAATGGGTTGCTCGCTTATGCACCTACAGCGGTCTAATCTGCCATTATGCCCAATAAACTGGCACGTATCAATAAACATGCCCGTAAATCCGGGTCAAATCGGTCTCGATGTTTTCATTTTACAAACCGGAGCGCGATTTAACACAATTATCTACTCGGCTGCTTCGCGAAGCCGAAAATTAATTATATAAAGTGGAAGGATGCGCGGTTAGAAACGAATTAAAAGCACGCAGTTATGACATTTTCACATTTTCTGAAAATTAAATTAGAGCTCAAGAGCCAGTTTTTCTGATGGTTTAGATGGCTTACCTTGTGTGCACAGAATCTGGATTCAAGACCCAGTACAGTTATATACAAGGTGTACCTAAATGATTGTTGTTATGTAATCACTTCGATTCAATTGTGCCGCCTTTCAAATTTATATACCGCACTATTTGAGAACTGTAACTGTCAACCATACCTGTCAACAGTCAAACATCATAATAACCATAGTTTGATAAAATGTACACTGAACAAAAGAACACTTTTATTGTCGAGACTTACTTTCGTAATGGACGATTGGAAAATGGAGAATGAATTTATTCAATTCCAGAGTGCGTTGGGGAATTTCAACGAAGGTTCCCTGACCACCAATTTGAAACTCGGTTTTGTGAATACATATTTCACGAGTAGTGCACCGTTTTAAGTAAACTGGTAGTCTTCAGAAAGGGAAATTCTCAGGTAGACCCTCAGTATCAGGAGAGGTTGTTGCAGATGTTCGTGAACGATTTGAAGTAAGCCCTCAAAAATCAATTCGTAAATTGGGTATGCAAGCTGGAATTCCCTCGAGTACCTACATAAAGTTGTGAGAAAGACGTTGAATTTGCACCCTTATAGGGTCTCAGTGGTACAAGAATTGTTGCCAGTGGATCCTCTACGCCGATTGAGTTTTTGCCGATGGTTTATGGATAATTTAAATGACTATCGATTGCTCGATTTAACATTTTTCAGTGATGATGCTTGGTTCGACCTATCAGGATATGTTAATTCACAAAACTATAGAGGCTGGCATGCTGAAAACCCTCATCTTTTTGTGGAAGCACCACTACATCCTCAGAAGGTTGGAATTTGGTTGGCTGTGTCTCGCCTTACAATAATTGGGCCTGTATTCTTTCATGACACAATAAACGGTGAGAGATATCGGCAACAAATTGTCCAGTTCTTCATAGACCAATTAGATGATGAAGAATTTCAGAACTGATATTTCCAACAAGTGCAAGAGCTCATACAGCCAGAGCAACGTTAGCCTATCTGCAAGATATCTGTTTTTATAATAGACTAATTAGTCAAGGACTATGGCCGCCATGCCCTCCAGATCTAACTCCACTGGACTATTTAATCTTTGGATATTAAAAAGATAGAGTTTTCTAAAGAAGACTGCATACGTTGGAAGAGTTAATGGCAGAAATCGTAAATGTTTGCCAAACCATAACTCCTCGAATGCTAATCAACAATTTCAACAATAAAAGAAGACGAGTGCTAATGTGTTTACAAGCAAATGGTTCACACTTTCAACATCTGCTTTGATTATATATTTTATTTATTAATTATGTATTCTATATCTTTACTTATTTTTATGTTTTTGTTTATTAAATAATTTACTTTGATTACTTAAAGTTATTTAATAACTTTATGTGATTGTTTTATTGTCTACTAGTCCTTATTTTACAATAGTAAAACATTTTGTAACATTGTCAGATTTAAAGCGGAGCAATTAATAGATTGTCGCAGTTCGTTTATTTAATTAATTACTGCATGCTTTTTTAGTTTACAGCTTATTTATGGCGTAGAGTAATCTGCCCCACTTGGGGATGTTGCCTGTGAGAACTTAATTTTCGTGCATATCTGGTTATTTTTATGTTCGTACAATTTAAGAATGCCCTCGATTTTAAAAGTAAGGTTATGTAAATAATGTACATTTAAACTCGTGGGCCCTTTAGTAATTCTTCATTGTAATCATTTCATGTGCTTGGAAGCCACAAATATTGCCGAAACTAATAATAATTTAGTATTTGAGTAGGCAAATATCAACTGACACAATAGAAATTTCAATTGCATGAAGATAGGTTTTAATGCCATCTTCATGAGTAATGAGTGATATGTCTCGTACGTCTTTAAATAATCCTTCATTGTTGTCTTTTCATGTGTTAGGAAGCTACAAATATTGCTGAAACCAATAATAATTTCCTATTTGAGCTGTCAAATATGAAATTCCACAATAGAAATTAGAATAGCATGAAGATAACTTGTATTGCCATATTCATGTCTAACGAGTGTAAATGAAGTTGCCTATGTCAAAAATAGAACTATTTTTACTGGAGCGGAACAAAAATATTTTACATGGTTGCGTAATTACAAGCATTTAGATACACCCTGCACTTATTATAAGAAACATGCACCATATGCTATTGGTAACATGCGATTCAAAAAATCTTTCATCAAAGTGTGCCATGAAAAAAAAAACGTTTGCCTAAATATAAAGTACTAAAGTATTCGGCTGTTCCCTGACATATCTGTCACATTAGACAACTCTAAGCTAAGACATACATTTTATATATGTCCGTTCTTTTTATGGCACCTTTGTCAAACGTTTTTTTTTTTTGAGTCACTCGTTATAATTATATTTATGTCAAATTGTTATTTTTCTAAGATCATCAGTAATGTAAGATAAATCGATAGTGGGTCGTAATCGGTAGTAAAGTGATCCATCATTGTACGGTTTTGGGGCACATTGGGTTGTCTAAATAACTGAATACAAACTTTAATTTTATAACCTATTGTCATAAAAGGTGTTCTGTTGTGTTACAAATATTATTATCAAATCGTGTCAAACTCATAAGTCAACAGATCAATACCGTGGTTAACTAGAGCTAGAATTTAAATGATCACTCAGTAAATAAATATTTCACTAATGTATACAGTCTGTTTCATTTATTGTGATACAGCAAATATTTCGGTTATTAGTACAGATAGAAACAAAAATGAAGAAAAAAGTTTTAGTACTTTTTGTTGTATATTTAATCCTAATTTCAGAAGAACAATTGAAAATCAAATAAACACGTGAAAGCTATAAGCTCAATTTCTTTAATGGAACACCCTGTATTTTTTGGTTATTTCTAATAGGCAATAACATTAGCTTTATAATGATATCACATAATTACCCCTTTATTATACAAATAACGCGACATTTGCCAATAAATTAAATTTATCAGTTGCCATGAATTACAATTGCATGCTGACGTAAAACAATTTGATATCGCTGTAATGTCAAAAGTGGCTCCGTAACTTCCCATCCTGCGTATTGTTGATTCACATCTTTAGAGATGGGTAATAATTATTACACTAACGATGAAAAAATTGATATGCTAAAGGTCTTCGTTAGATGCATCGATAATTATAGAGAAGCTAGTATCACTTATGGAAACATGTATCCAGAAAGAAGACCACATTATCGCACCTTTGCAAGACTTGAACAAAATTTAAGGAGAAATGGCTGTTATAATAATAAATTGCGAATGGCAAGTAATGAACGTGAAAGAAATAAGAAGTTTTGATATTGGCCTATTTTAGAGCACATCCACGAAATTCAATACGTGAAGCAGTGGCTGCTTTAGGATTAAGTCTGTATAAAATATTTTCTATTCTAAGAAAACATAAAATGGGATCGTATAAAATAAAATTAGTACAAGGTTTAAGAGACGGTGATTCTGACAGGAGGATAATAGTTTGTAATTGGCTTAACAATAATTAACATCTATGAAATTTAATTCTTTGGAGTGATAAATCTAACTTCAACAACAACGAAGTCTCCAACCGAAAAAACGACCATTACTGGTATACTGAGAATCCACGTCAAATTCTGGAATGCAGATTCCAACACATATTTGCACTTAATGTGTGGCTTGGTGTGTTAGATGATACTATAATAGGTTATTTTTTTATCAAGGAACATTGAATGCGGAGCGATATGCCAACTTTCTTTTGACAGAATTCGAAGATTATTTGGATCACATCCCCCTAGAAATACGTCGTGATATGTGGTTTCAGCAAGACGGAGCTCCTCCCCATAACGCAAGAATTGTCAAAGATATTTTGGTAAGAAAGTTTGGTGTGAAATTGATTGCAAATGGTAGCCCCAGAAACTGGCCAGCAATATCGCCAGATCTGTCTATTTTAGATTTTTTTATTTGGGGATTTTTAAAGCAAAAAGTTTATGTTACTCGTCCAGAATATCTAGACGATCCGAAAAATCGTATTCGTAGGGCATGTGGTCAAATAACACCACGCATGTTGCAAAATGCACGACGAAATTTAATAAAGAGATCTGAAGAATGTATTGCAAATAAGGGAGGTCACTTTGAACAGACACTTTAAATTGTAATTCATAGCAACTGATAAACTTCATTTATTGGCAATTGTCGCGTTATTTGTATAATAGAGGTATTATTACCTATTAGAAATAACCAAAATATACAGGGTGTTCAATTAAAGAATATGAAGCTTGTAGCTTTCACGTGTTTATTTGATTTTTAATTGTTCTTCTGAAATTAGGATTAAATAGACGACAAAAAATACTAAAACTTTTTTGTTCAACTTTTTTTTCTATCTGTACTAATAACCGAAATATTAGCTGTGTCACAATAAATCAAAGAGACTGTATAGAAAAAGTGTAAATAAATTTCAATGCAAGTTTTTTATATTAACGAATACGAAGATACTAGTACAGGAATTTGTATTATCCACATCAAATGTTCACATTCGGTTCTAAGTTTATAATGTAAGTTATTTTATAATTATTCTGTTGGTGCAGTAAACAATACCTGATTTAAAATGTCTAAAAAATTGTACGTCTAACTAATAGTTTTTTTTTCGTTTTTCTCAACGAAAACATTATAACCGGTGACATCGTGATTAGAACAATCATGTGATTTAAATACCTAAGCTCTTTCATGTTTTATATATTTTTTTAATTTGTTTTATTTAACCACACTTGGAAATGTTGCTTTTATGAATGACAGATGACTCTTAGGCCCGTATCTATAGTCCATACTTGATCTTGAGTTCGACTCAAGTCGTATATATTTCGTTGCGTTTGGTTGGTATTCTATAAACGTTTATGGACCATACTCAACCAAATGAACGACTTGAGTCGAACTCAAGCTTAAGTACGGACTATAGATACGGGGCTTGTTCATAAATAACATCCATCAGGGGCGGCCATGGATATTCAAATGGAAGTATCTCGTGTCTATGTCCCTGCAATGATTTTGTTGGTTCGTTCTTGTTCGTTCTTCAAGCGTTCTTGCACATCACCAATGCCTACCTGCGTACGCGCTGTGGGTCATACGCTTCCCTTTTTTCGATCTACGCTGCCAGTTTTCCAGAACAAGTCGACAGTTTTGCCATATTTTTAACATTGGCAGACAGCTCAATGACATTCGATTTGAATTTTATGAATGTGAATCATGTCGCGGACATACGTGAGTTTCCACAGCTGCCCCCGATGGACTTTTTTTATGAACATATGGTACAAATTAGAGATCTACTAAAGCGCGTGGGTTACATCAGAAATTTGTAAACTGTACACTTGTATCTATGCAAAATTAGCGACCAACCAGTGCAATCTATCAACTGAAATGATTACACGCACTCATAATTAACTTATAATTACCACTAATGTTTACTCAGCCTAGGGGATTATTAATTTTCCACATAATGATTAATAAACGCACAGCATCCTTAACGGCCCCATCGCGCTCGTTACGTGTGCATTTAATGGTGTTCATAGGACGGCCCTGAAAAATCGTCCTGCACACATGCTTCACGAGGATCACAGTATAAGCTTCAAAATTAGCTTTGAAAAATACGAAGTGTTCCTAGGACTTTGGTTGCATTTTCTTTGAAACTATTCTAAATATTATGAAAATACAGAAATTTGTCATTTTCTATATTTCTACTTTTTTTAATTCGTTTTTAGCAATTTTTGTACCTTTTGTTACCTTCGGTCTCTACTGAAAACACAATACATTTTTTGTTTCAACTTGTGCATGTTTGTTTGCTAAATCCTGATGACCTGATTCGGTATAAGCGTTAACCCACCGCTCCACCTGAGCTCGTTTGTTTGATAAATCCTGATGAAATGTTTCCAATAGTTATAATGAAGCCATACTTTGAAATATTTAAATTATTATAGAATTATCAATTCAATAAAAAAAGTCAGTAGATGAGTCTGGTTACATCCTTACGAGTGTTTTTTTTTCCTGAAATAGTTGATGAAATAGTGTTTGTTTGCTAAATCCTGATGGAATTCATCTAATAGTTATAATGAAGCCATACATTAAAATATTTAAATAATTGTAGCATTGGCTGAGGAGACATTCGACGGAGCCATAACTCAGTGCTAATACGTAATATTAATGACGCTGTGCCTAATCTTGTTATTTACATTTATCTTGCTTCGCGAAGGTGCCAGTCTACGGGTAATTGAATAAAGCCCCATCACATAATGGCTTTATACGCCAATCAATAAACGGATGCAGTTCGCACTTCGTAAATACACCGGTTATTATTAATGGAGCAGTTGAGTTATATTATATTAGTTTCCGTCGTTACGGGCCGGGTAGCCGGCCAGGAAACTACTTTAAGTGCAATGAAAACGTCACAATCTGGCTCGGCACTTTGCATGTGTACTCTGAAGTACATACCGCGTTATGGAAATAACGGATTGTGACTAAGATTAATCTCCAATCTGAAGATTGTTACGGTCCATGCTAATTAGAAATTGCTAAAATTTATTTTTATATACGAGTAAAGGTTCGTTTTACGTTACAGTTGTATTGTATACCCAATTATTGTAATCGTACAAAGCAAAATTCTAATTTTGGCGGAAATACACCAAGATAAAACGCCCTAAAAGAACTGTTTTCAACAAAATGTCTCTTTCTATTTTATGTATGTGTATGTATGTATGTATGTATGTATGTATGTATGTATGTATGTATGCATGCATATGTGTGTATGTATGTATGTATGTTTGTACGTACGTATGTATGTATGTATGTATGTATGTATGTATGTATGTATGTATGTATGTATGTATGTATGTATGTATGTATGTATATATGTATGTATGTATGTATGTATGTATGTATGTATGTATGCATGTGTGCCTCGTCTTCTGTACCCTTGTTCTCAGAGTCCTTCCCATTTTCATTGTTGTTTTGTCAACATTATTAGTTTGTGTCAATCTTAACTCGGATAATCTCGTATAATCTAAATGTAATCAAAAAAATCCATAATTCCGTTAAAAATATTCAAAATTCAACCTTTTATGAAGCAAATTGAAAATGCAGAACTTTGTTCTGAATTTTAGATCTCAGAGATTAATTTTACAGTGTAGAAGAAATTGCCACAATGATCAACTACGAATCTAGGAGAAGCTGAATCAAAAAGTAAAAGAAATTCAGAATTTTCACGAATAAGTTTTAGGTTATGAATGTACAGAATTAATTTTTGAATTAATTCAATATGTAAACTACAACATTCTGAATTTTAAATTTAACCTATCCAAATTTTGAATGTTTAATATCACTTATTTGGATTATCTTGGATTACTATCATGATTTTTATATGTTCTGATTAAATTATAAGTTTGATAAACTAAATTTTAAGTAATTTTTGACTGTTTGATATCTAACTATATTCTAGATTTGAAATTATCAAAATTACCGAATAGTTTCATTCAATCGTCACCTGTATGTACCAACTAGGCAACTAATTTTATTCAGTTTCGAGAACTGTTTCGGGAAATAGAAAAAAACTTGTTCTTTTTCAAAATTATAGAATTGGCCGAAAGGCATTAAATTTAAATAAAATAACTTAATATTGGTTTGTGATAACCGATACTGGTCATTTTAGGAAGTTAATGATTCGATTTTCTTACTTAATTAAGACATACTTATCTTCAAATTTTCAAAGAAATTATTCTCAGACATACTATATACAAATCTGGCATACAATTTTCAAAATATCCATTAGATAAATTTTTAGAAATTATAGTAACTGATAACCGATACTGGTCAATTTTTAAAGTTAATGATTCGCTTTTCTCACTTATTTGAGACATACTCTTCTTAAAATTTTCGAGCGAATAATCTTCAGGCACACTGTGTACAAATCTGACATTAAATTTCCAAAATATCCATTTTCAGAATTTTCAGTGCCTGATAACCGTTCCTTGTCCACTTAGAAAGTTAATAATACGATTTTCTCACTTAATTACTACATACTCGTCGTCAAATTTTTAGAGGAATTGTGTTCAGGCATACTGTATACAAATCTGGCATAAAACTCTGAAAATATGCATTAGATAAGTTTTCAGAAATTACAGTAACTGATAACCAGGGTTGGAATAAATCATGATTAAAAAAAATCAAAACTCAATGATTTTTGAATTTGAACCAGAATTGATGATTAAAACAAAATCTGCGTATCTGTACAATGTGGACCATGAAGAAAAGACAAATATTTTACTTGCAATTATCTACTTTAAAGCATGCTGACTCTATAGCACAAACATTGCATAATCAATGATTAATTTAAAATAGAACAGTTTTGATTTAAATCAATGAGTTATTTAAAACAAAAAACAGTTAATTTAAATTATGATTTAAATAAATTGATTTAAATCACATTAACCCTGGTTTGTAGGGTTTTATTTTAATTTATATATTTTTGGCAGTGTTAAAAATAATTACTTGTGATTAATAGCCAAAGTAACAAAATTTTGAGTTACCTAGTTCTTATATTCAGGCGACGGATGTAGAAAAGTTTTAATTTAATACAAAAAAATCACAATGTATTTACAAAGACTTTACATTCAAAATTTAATTGATCAATTCAGAATTAAGTTCTGAATTTTGATTCCTAATGTTTATAAGTATTAAAAAATCAGACTATAGACTATTGAAAACATTTTTTATCTGGCAGAAAAAAGATTTGAACCGTAGCTAATGCCTGCATGTTTATGCAGACAAATTAATTACACCCATGTGTAATACATGGTAGAAATTGGATTTTTTCTCTCTTTAGAATGCTATTAAAATCCAATATAGCGGCCATAAGAAAATCAAAAGTCAAAAGCATCTAGTTGGCACAAAAAATGTTTGGTACATGTTGGTCATCAAAAAGCTCACGTCGAAAAATGTAAGCGTGCCAAGTTTCGTAAAATTTCCTTCAAAAGTGAAAAAGTTAGAAAAGGAAAATGAAAGTGCACTTTTTCGATTCTTAAGCGATATTTCAGGAACTGTGCAAGATATCCCGGATTTCGTTTAAGTATATTCAAAGGCACAAAAATAAGAAACTTTTATCCCATTTGACCAACTCTGTATGTATTTCCGTTTAATAGATCCTAATGGTGGGCGTCGTCAAAGTGACCACCCTGTATACATTTGATCGATTATTAGTATTTTCCTCGTTTTTTTTTTTCAAGGAGTAGGAAGATTTTAATGGAAGCGATTATACGAACCCTTGTATAGTCGATAATACAAAGGTTCGTATAATCGCTAGTCCTCTTGGTTACTCAAAAATTCGTTGTAATACGTTGTAACTAAGAAAAGTCGCGCATTCTTATTGGTTTTTCAACTCGCGAATTAAATAATCGAATTATTTACCCATGTGTATCTGGTCCTGACTACAGTTGTGTTTTTTTTTCTATTTTTCTATTTTCATTTGTAAACGGAAGCATTTTAAAATGATGTTACTTCCCACGGCTTACATATACAAGTTTATCTGATCTTAACTATAGCTGTGATTTTAATTTATTCATGGAACTTGTTTTAAAATTTATAGTGCTGCAAATATATATATATATATATATATATATATATATATATATATATATATATATATATATATATATATATATATATATATATATTCTGTTTATGAATTATATTACTTCTCCTCATACTAACAAATAATTACGATTACATATCCAAGTTTATCTGATCTTGACTACAGTACTGGCTCTATTTTGATTTATTAGTGTTATTATTATATATTATTATTAATAAAAGTTTGTCTTTTATATGGGAAGTCTCCGTGATTTCTGGTTGAACTTCAGCAACCGAAATTTTATAGTTTATTTAATGTTTTTGTTTCCTTTTCTGGAAATATTTGAAAAACCACCGTGTTAAATATTACAAAAGTGTTTATTAGTTTGATTCAAGATTTCACTTAAGAATAAGATATCTTTATTTGTTTCAACGAAGAGAAGTTGCAGAGTTATATCGGGTGTCTGGAAAAGACCATGCACCAATTAGGTTGGTATCTTGGATTTCATTTTTCTTCAGTTGGTACTGTTCAGTCGCGCGCGGGGTAATTTGAACAGGGTCGAATAATATAACCAACAAATATTGGGAATCAAGTAAATACAGGATTGAAGACAATAACTACATCATCCGTTTGGCTTTTGAGTTACACAATTAAAATGGGCCATTAAGCTGTACGCATCTTGTTTTGATGTAAACATTTTGGGATAGACTAGAAGACGGCTTTTTTATAATGCTATCGGCACGCCGCCGGTGCATTTTGTCACATTGACAGCGAAACTCCCAAAACGTCAATGTTGACAACTGTAATTGACATCTTTGAAGTGCTACCAACATAATTTGGGTACGGGTTTTTCCAGACACCCAGTACTTGTCATTCTGTCAATTATTCTTGTCGCTCTATCGTTAATATCATTGAACAGTAAAAGTGTAGTTTATGTGCTAAACTTCAAATGGAATTAGTCGCAAGTGCAATATGAGGGGGAAATGTGCCGCTTAACCTGGTGAATAAACGTTATGATGTAGCATTAAAAGATTGTAAAATATAGTTTCACTGCAGTTATAAAACGCGGCCAAAATAAGTGAGCAACTCGTAAAGTTAACAAGTGCACAATGGCATTGTTAAAAAAATGTTTCAGAGCTCACCAACCCAAAAATAAAGGTGCAAAAAGAACTGCAACACTTTAATTCCTGGCGTCTCCGTTTCCGCGGTGCTTCCCCTAATTTAAATAGAAATGGGAGCACTGCAGCGTGAAATGAAACGAAAACTGGGCCGACTGATAACAAAAACAGAGTCGTCACGTTAATAAATTATGTCTTAAAAGATTAGCGCGAGTTAAGCAACGTCTAGGCGAAGTTGCCAGTTTACAGACATGGTCAACTTTTTGCTACCGCCTACAAACGGCGGCGACAGGGTGACTTTTACTGTTCCTTCCACACCAGTATTTAAAATTGGGAATGCTGTGGGGCATATTTTTTTATAATGAAGTATTAATAAGGTGAATGGTGCAATTATTCTAGAAACAATTAGCGGTTTTAACTAATTAAAAACAAAAGTGCTAAAATATTAGCTGTATATATTTACTATAAGCTATGTAACCGATATTATTTGAAAATTATGATAAATCATGTTGTTCTAATCCAGTGGTTCCCAAACGCGGTGCCCATTTTGAACTAGGATTTTTCCATGGAGCCTGTCGGTTTCCTTTGTGTCCTTTTTTGCAAATTTGTATGAAATATTTAATAATTTTGTGTGGTATGATGTGTGGGGAAAGCCGTTATAATATTCAATCAAAAATTCGCAGGTTCCATTAATCTTTGTAATTTATGAAAATTATAATTAAAAAAAAAGAATCACTCTTATTCTATTGCAAAAGCTAAGCAATTGGTCCTAATAGGGCAAATGAATATTACATTTAGCGGTCTTCATGAAATTTTTGTAATTATATAACAATTATAATAATAACAAAATATTATATAAAGCTGCATAAATGATCACTTAATTGGTTTTACCGCCTAGTAGAAACTCCTTGAATGCGAGTTGATGTCGCACAGCTGAAATTTGCATACACATAACTTTCAGCGCGACAAATAAAATCAGATTTACTCTTGTACACCGAGATGCCATGAGCCGCATGTAAATGCGACAAACAATAAAATCGCAGTAAATAAAGCTGAAAGTGCAAATTGCGAAACAGTTATAATATTTATAACACGATCATTTTTTATCACGTAACTACTACCCTATACATATATTTTTAAATAAGTAACGAATGCCATGATAGTTTGACATGATTAGATGAAGCAGATTCAAAAAATGAAAGAATACACAGTGTGTTTTATTTAAAAATGAGACCAAATGTTGTGACCCGGATTTATGGCATACTGACTCAAAAATAATTTTAAAAAGTGCCCAATAACTTCCAATCAGATGTTTTCCTCATTTTGTATTAGTCTAGCAGCAATGGTCCGAGCGAGAATAGTTGGGCCACCCTGTATAAAGATTTAAATTTTTACATGTAAATCCCTATGGAGCATTGTCCGTCGCACCACTCGGTACTATATAAATTATTAAAAAAAAGAGACATTTGTGCTAAATTTCGGAAAAAAATTACGAGATTCAAGGAAAATTTGTAAAGTAGTTTTCATCAGATTCTGCTTCACATTTAGTGTGTGAAGTTTGAATACATATTTTCTCTGTGCCTAACGAATTAACTGTAACCAAAATTCAGTATTGTTTTTGTAAATCGACTTAAAACTTTAGCTAGTTTAGCTATCTTAAATTTAAAGCAATCTGATCTCTAAATCAAGCTTAAAATGAAAACTGAGGCTTTATGATTTTTTTTATTTGTTCATGAAAAATACAAAAATATTATAATGTGGAAATAGATTTGGCGGATACTTGTTTAAACACCATTATTATGACTTTTTAAGAATATAGTACATTTGTAAGATCATTATTCATCTGCCCGATGAAGACACTGTATGTCTAAACATGTCGCAGACAATACAATAATTTTTGTTTAACTCAAAACGTGCGTTATTTACCCAGTCATAATATTATAATGATAAAATCTACACAGGAAAATTTGAAAATTGAGATTTCATTTGTTGTTTCCTTGTTTTGCATTTCAAGTAGAAGACTTGAATATATAAACATATATTTTCTGTGTAGATTCACTGTAACAAAAAATCAGCAGTTGTAATATGTAAATGATTTGTTTTGTAGATTGACTAAAAGTTTGCATTGTATGATAAGTTTTCAAAGACATGCAATGGAAATCTGAAATTTGGGTACTTTTTATTGGATTTTGTTTTATTTCTCTTCTAAAATAACTACCAAATTTGATTACATATTTTGTCTGGGCATAACGAATTTGCTATAACCAAAATTCAATATTTTCTTATGTAAATTGTCGTAATATTTTGTAATTTATAATAAATTATTTCTAGTTTAGCAATTCTTAATCCTAAACCAATCGCCCGTTATACATCGAGCTCAAAATGAAAACTGAGACTTCGTAATTATTTTTTGATATTGTTCATTTAAAGTATAAAGTTCTTAATAAATAAGAAAAACCTTATTTTTAATTTCAGTTACAACATTCAACTCAACCTTAGAATCTAAAGTGCATCATTTGAATACATATTTTCTCTTGGCATAACGAATTTGTTATAACCAAAATTCAACATTTTCTTTTGTAAATTGTCTGAAAATTGACAAACCCCACATTTGCATATTCATGATTTCAAAATATAACTTGAAAACAAATGAAAATCGGATAACAACATATGATTTTTTTAAAATTATTTTCACGTGTACAATACACTCCTGGAGATTGGTCCGTTCCTCCCGACTCACCCTGTATATATATATATATATATATATATAACTATATATATATATATATATATATATATATATATATATATATATATATATATATATATATATATATATTTATATATATATATACACACATATATATATATAAAAGTTTTTCCATTCCTTTCTTTTTGTAGCCTTTTTCCTTGCTTCTTGTTGATCGAGGTCGTTTCTTCTTAGGATCTCTTCTATGTTGTTTTCCCATCTGTTCCTTGGTCTTCCTTTTTCCTTATTTTTTTTTTCATCTTTTGATGTCCGTACTA